>OU015500.1:122344333-122584333 GCA_907164885.2 Dolomedes plantarius | reverse complement strand
TTAAAAGGAAAATCTAGACATGTAAAAAGACCTCTTGGTCTCAAAATGTATGCTTTCCTTTTGTTTTCTTAAGTTAACGGCTTATGAGAACGAATATTCATATCCGCTCAAAAAAGAAAAAGCAGGTTAAGATACTGTTAAGCTCGAGCAAATATTAATAAGAACCAAATTGCCAAGTAAACGTGTTTAGAATAATATCTCTTAAAAAAGTAATAAATTCAATAACCTATAATAACGGAATTCGACAGTCGAAGCGTGTAATGAAAAAAAAAAGCTCCTAAAGGATTAGCCATTAATCATTTTAATATCCTTGATATCATTTTAAGAAGTACAGTCCGCGAAACCCCTTTTTATCCGGTGCCAAATTTCTCGACCTTACAAACATCCGCTTCAAAAATACACCAGAGCAACCTCAGGTTCCGCCTTTGAGGTCCCGCCACTTCAAGATCACAGTTTATTACTTGCATGTAAAATAGAAAGTGATTAAGTACCGCAGAGGTGAACTGGGTCATTACATGAATTTGGTCTTTGTTCCTCATCAATTTTTCCTTTGTCCCGTTTAAATCGAACGGATGGAAATCTAATAGTATGATGCGTTTCGAAACCGCTGTGACGAATCAAGGGTGATTGAAAACTTGATAATCACAGTCTCAATAATATCTATAAATAATGCATGCACAAATGCATGGACGTATTTGCACATATACGACGAGACCAGCTTTTGAACTGATTGCAATCTCCAGAGCAACAATGTTGACTGATAAAAAGTCAAGGTTGGAAAAAAGTCAGGATTTTTTAAATTTAAATAAAAACGGTCTATTTTTTAATTTAATCAGATCATTTTACTTTAGTTTGGATGCTTTAAAAATGCAAAAACGGTTTCAATTAAAAGAGGGAAGATAACTACCATCACAAAATTTATTTTATACAATGTATATGTAACGATTTCGGAACAAAGGGAGACATTAACCCTTCAGCGGGCAATTTTTGGAACACCAGCAGGCGCGTATGGCACAAAGTGCAACGTCTCTTTCAACCTTGGTTATTCCTTTTGCAATGAACTTTTTTTCTTCAAATTGAAAATAATAATATTGCTTATTATGAAAAAATTTTAAATGTTGATAATATTGAGATCGCCTTATTTCAAAACTGTCCGGTTTATTGGATCTAAGGACAACTAGCGAATGGATTCCTATTATGTCCAAAACCCCCCAAAAAACAATGAGATTGGCCATTTTCTTGATAGGCGGGATACCTTGTAATAGATGCACATTTGATAGCCTACTTCAACTCCTGCTTTGGTCGTATTGTAATCCAGTATAATCGCTGGTTTACCACGGTTAAATTACGACTAACAATGAAAGGAAAGGAATACAAGGGTCAGAAATTCAGACCTGCATTAGAAAGGGTATAGCTATAAATAGAAACTGATTAGAACATTGAAACCTTACATGTAAAAGCAAACCATTCCAAAATTGCGAAAACGTTGCACTCTGTAGACGGGCGCACCCGCTGAAGTGTTAAGGCAGGCGGTGACTTGATTTATTGTCGTTGGTTTGAATAGTTAGTTAATCAAGTTAATACAGTCCAGTTGATGGGCGTAATTATTTTACATACTAGAGCAAATTATGGACAATACGGATATTTAGCTGAGATCAACACTTATAAAGGATATAAAAAGTTGAAAAATATTTACAACACCTTTTTACATTGAACAGACAGGTTTTTCAAATCGACTAGTTAAAGCCATAACATTATGTTAAGTGACGCGCAATTTAGACTTTCACAACAGGACAATGGAAAGTTAGTTTTCTGCGCACGTGACCATACATGGTGTGATCTCCTACAGCAACCACAAGGTGCCACAAGTACAGGCATGGTGGGGACAGGCACATATTGAAATGTAAAGGTAGGGTTTGCATAATAGTTACGAAAACGAATAAACAAATTTAAAGAAATAGAATTTATGAATAATGGGGCGTTATTACACATACACACATACACATACATTATATATATATATATATATATATATATATATATATATATATATATATATATATATATATATATATATATATATATATATATATATATATATATATATATATATATATATATATATATATATATATATATATATATATATATACACACAAACAAAAAGGGAGCACACAACCCTTACTATTTATTCCTTTGTTGGCATATGAAATAGATGAGCGAGAAAATTTGTTATATAAAAATGTAACAGATACACGTGACACAAAAATGTTACAGATTTGAGACTAAACCATTCAGAACACCAACATCCACAAGCAATGACATCGGAGGCCCGAAACATCCTAGTGGTTAACACGTCGTCTTCCGTTACTTAGAATTTTTGATCTGAATCCCGACAAGCGCCAATGAATGCCTTTGCGTGTACGGTGGGCATGAACACGTTAAATCAGGAGGCTGGAGAGTGCTTCCGTGTGGTGGGTACGAGTCCACAAGATGTCGTCCCTGGGATGCTCAATCTAAATTGCGATGGCAGCATATTCCCTGGCAGGAATTCAACCCCGGAAGGCCTTAGTTGCAACACCGAGCCGTATCTCATTCATTCGAAGCATTGGAAGCAGTTACATGGGCGTCCGACCGTTTTGAAAGAACGATTATGAACCGCTAATCAACGCATGACGGTATTCGCTGCTGGTTAAAAAAAAAAAAGAAAGAAAACTACAGCACAGCCCAAAATTGGAAAATAAATACATATTCAAACCGTGAGTCCGCAACCCCCCCCCCCCCCCCCAAAAAAAAAAAAAAAAAAAAAACTGACAATGAGTCACACACACACACACACACACACAAAAAAAAAAAAAAAAAAATCCGTACGACCAATTTTTTTACAACACCGTTGCAGTGTCTTCAAATGTCAGTGCAAAGGCTGTGACAAATGCCCATTAAGGTAGAACTTTTTTTTCTTTATTACCTATGTATAAACATTTTGAATCAATTATGTTTTCCCTGAATCAATCCTAAACTCTTGAACCGATCTGCACTAATTTTAGCATAATTACCTCCTAGGCCATTCCGGAAAATACAGACAACTATAAAACGGGGACATCACGCCCTTTCACCTTAACATTTTGAGGGCACTCTTATTAAATCCTGAATTTGGATTAAAGTTTTTTTTTCGTCAACGTTACTATCAGTTCTTCTCAGTACAAATTTATGGCACTCCCCCTGATATGGCTTCATTCCTGAATCCACAACTAAGTATTGCTTGCTCAGAGTAGGAACGCCGCCAAAACTCACCATAATATGTCCGCCGCGGATAGGAAAACGGGAAATAGTACAGGTAGCCCTCCTACAGCACGGCTTCTTACAACACGGTTTCGCTCTAACACGATAGGATAAAATGCGGGAACTCTCGTATAACACTGAAACCTGTAACACTGTAATGAATCGAGCTAGAGCTTAGGTTTTCGCTCTAACACGATAAAAAAAAATGCGAAAACCTTTGTACAACACTGTACTTCTACAGCACTAAATATCATGATTTTTGTTTAACATTTAAAAACTAAATAACCTTAAAATAATGACGGGAAGGAACAATAAACTATAGTGGCTTTACATGAAAATGTATAAACAAATTATAGTTTATTCCTTTATAACTCTATAAAATTGCAAGAAGGCCTAAGCTTGGCTGAAAATCTTTAATAATTTTTCTTGAATGCAGACCCTTCCGCTGAAAGAAGCCGAAAATTCAAAAGGGAGCTGCAAAATTGTCTATCTCTATGCCGTGAAATCTACAATGACCTTGTAAGAACCAGTAAACAAACCAAAATTACAGATTTTTTAAAGAGGATAGAATGTGCAAAAAATCTAAATGAAGAAAAAGGTTCTGAAAGTGAAGGTGTCATCGTTCAACCGAAAACATGTTCTCTATTGATTGTACTTAGCAGTGATGAGGAAGAAATTTATTAAATTAATGTCACATTAAATGAAAATAATATGTTTTGTTTCTTTTCATTTTGTGTTATACATACATTTATATTTTTAATAAAAATTAAGTTGCTTATATGGAATTTTAAAAAAAATTTTCAATAAGTTTTCGGAACGTAACCCCATTTTTTTGTACTGACTCTGGGTCTCATATAACACGGTTTAACACAACACGGCATTTTCTAGGAACCTATATACCGTGTTATAGGAGGGTCACCTGTATAGCGAATTGCAATGCATTACAGTAATACATTATCTTTGTTCCAATAATGCATACATGTAACTAGCAGAACTAATTGATATGTAATGTAAATAATTAATCACTAATAATGAATACAAAAATGTTATTTGATCTTTCACGCATCCTTAAATGCTGTTATTCTAGTCATAAAATATCCAGGCAACGCTGGGTATTTGAATCGAACAATGGTTATTTACATAATGAAAGTATAAATAATTTGCATAAGTCATTTTATTCTCGTTCTAAGATTTTCTCTTAGAAATAACTAGCAATGACAATCAAAAATAAGACGCTTATAATTCAAGAGCTGTTTCAGCTGTGAGCACAGAGAACGGTAATTCATCTGAACAGAAACTAGATTGATGAGTGTTCAAAAGCCCGTGCTGAGCATTTAGGTCAGCGAGTTCTTTGTCTTCGCCGAATCGGATTTCTTTCCGTCACAACATAAACCGAGATCCAAATTCTTGATATCAAAAAACTGATTCGGAAATCCATCAAAACGAAACCTAACACCGGAGATTTCGATCTCCGGCGCTTAATTGTGCGTGAGTTAGAAAATCAAGAAGCCAGAGAATTACAAAAGGAGACGTTTGGCTGATAATTGGAAATATATTTGGGCCAAAACATTTAAAGCGAAGAATACGAGAATTGTTTTCATGGCAGAACTCTGCTTGTTTTCAGTTTTCATTAACTTAAATGACTCTGTGAAGTCACGCAAGAGGAGATGACATGCAATATCTTTTAGAAGTGACCCATGTTTGCTGTCTGATTGCATTTCCAAGCGGTTCTTCTGAAATTAATATAAAAATAAATTTTAAAAGTATATTTAGCTAAGAGCCCCAAAAACGTGTAATTGGGCTGCTTAGTAATATATTTTTATTTCAGTTAAATAGACAATTTTTATACTGAGCTAAAACAATAATTCCTTAAAAGAGAAAATTGAAACATATTTTCAGTTTTATACGACTTTTTAAAAAATCTTTGCTTATATACACATCAAAAACAAGAAAGAAAGAAAGAAAGAAGGGAAAAAAGTTAAGATTGGTTGGTTGATTTTTGTAGCCCTAAGTCATCTTTTGGCATACGCGAAACGTAAATAGATGAAGACCCACGATTTCAAGCCGATTCCGAACGACTGTAATCAACCGTGCCAATCGTGCGCCTCGAACCTGTAGACTGCAATAGAGAAGACCATCGTCTTAGGCAATCAGTCATCATCAGATTAAAGATAACTATGAATAAACTGTAAAACAAAAATAAATAATAGCTGTTAGATATCGAAAAAGTAGATATCTTACACACTTTACCTCTAATATTCACGAAAGTAACTAAGAAAAGAGTTTATGGCAGGACGAAATAATAGATACCGCTGACAAGGGTTACACTTTTTATTGAATTCTCTCTTAAAGACTTCTACATATTCCTTGTTGGGGTGATACTCTTATAACTAAAATCATAAATCAGAAAATGATTGAAGTGTTTCATATCGTCATAGATTCTACCCAATAATGCAAGAATTCCATTAACTACTGATCTGAACTTTTTGAGAGAGATTGAGGCAGTAGCTTGTGTAATTGCAGAATTGCAAAGAATCATCAGTATGAATGCTTTCTATGACTGATGATTTAGCTATGATGCCATGATTCTCCCCAACAATGGCAAGAATTCCATTAACTACCGATCTGAACTTTTTGGGAGAGATTGAGGCAGTAGCTTGTGAAATTGCAGAATTGCAAAGAATCATCAGTATGAATACTATGATTAATGATTATCCTATGATGCCATGATTCTCCCCAACAATGGCAAGAATTCCATTAACTACTGATCTGAACTTTTTGAGAGAGATTGAGGCAGTAGCTTGTGTAATTGCAGAATTGCAAAGAATCATCAGTATGAATGCTTTCTATGACTGATGATTTAGCTATGATGCCATGATTCTCCCCAACAATGGCAAGAATTCCATTAACTACCGATCTGAACTTTTTGGGAGAGATTGAGGCAGTAGCTTGTGAAATTGCAGAATTGCAAAGAATCATCAGTATGAATACTATGATTAATGATTATCCTATGATGCCATGATTCTCCCCAACAATGGCAAGAATTCTGTTAACTACCGATCTGAACTTTTTGAGAGAGACTGGGGCAGTAGCTTGTGAAATTCAGAATTGCAAAGAATAATCAGTATGAATGCTTTCTATGATGGTACAAATGCCAGTAGAATAACATTTTCGTGCATGGTGTCGTTAACCCATCTTAGGAATGATTCTCCAGCATTCCCTTGAAAGACGCACAAGTCTGCAGAGTCTGAATATGAACGTACATGAGAAATGCCCTAAACCAGAATCCGTAAAGGATTGTTTTGCTTGGAGTGACTATTGTGATGATTGCAGAGTGATAATAGCGCAGCGATCACCGCGGAGCACTGCTTAGTATTGTTTTGTATTGTTTCGGTTTGCTTCGAGCGATGATCGCTAAAATCAATATTGGCCCGCGATCATCGCTATTGTCGCTCCAAGCAAAACATACCTTAATTCTTTAGCTGTCGAGATGTTGGCCAGATGGAGATGAATCTATACTGCACTCAACTGGGAAATTTTGCAACATTTAGGCGAGTCCTGGAATAAACCTCGTTGAAAAGAAGCTAAACTGTTTCGTCTCTAAAATGGGCATGACTGACTATTGGTATACCTGAATCCCTCTGGTGTATGACCCAGTCCAAGGTGCAATCTCAGTAGATAATTCTGGGACTGTGTAGACTTACATTCCTCAATAAAAGTTATTACGCAAAAGCCACCTAGGTAAGAATATACTGGACAGCGAAAAATCTGCAGGAAAAGGACGTTTTGTATTTTAGTTCCTCTCAATTTCGTCGCCACTGAGAATTGTGAAAATGCCGTGTCACAAGGATGAAAATTTTGTATTGAGAATACTCAAGCGCAGGTGTACTTAAACTCATCAGAAAGGTGTCGGAAAGATTAAAAAAAATCAATGCATCAGAGTCCGTAATGTAACAGAAAACGAAAGTTACTGATTGTACTTACATCCAATTTGAATCTATAAATAGATTTACACAAATGATTTGACACGAAGGCTAAAGAAATGTGGCTTTTACGCTTTAATCCAGTTCAGTTATATATTGCAGTTTCGCATGAGCAGAATACGAAATAAAATATTTATCAGTTATTTGCATAAATTCAGAAAATACGAGAAATGTTATCTGCACTGCCTAATATTAAATTGCGTCATGACTGCGTAAGCTGAAAGTAACAAACTACAAAAACTGAACAATTATTCAAACAAGAAGATTTCTATTCCGACCGAGCAAAATGAATCTGGAGCCCCAACGAGTTCTTATCAGATCGGCATACTTTCACAGCCTATCTACATTTCTTTTAAGATCCCATTAAGGAAGTGCCGTAACGCCTTCTAGAAATCGCACGAAATCCTTAATGCTTTAGAGGTGATAAAATGTTTAGAAAGTCGTTTCTCTTTCACTCTCCAAAGGAAATAAACACGTTTCGTTATCGTTAAGAGTCCTCTTGGAAAAGGATTGAAACATCGGAATAATCATGCAAAAAGGTTAACAAGAGAGTAAAACTTTTAAGCATAAAGGCAAGCACATTTTTGTTTCAAAATACAAAAAATAAAGAATATCAGGTCTCCTTTAGAGCTAAAAATTATTAAATTTTGGTCTGCTATAAAATCTTAAAACCTTCACGATCTCATATATAATAGTTTTTCTTTTCGAGGATTTTGCCATCACAGACGAAAATAAGCTGTTATAATACAAAGAAAAAAAAAATGAAAAAATAACCGCTGAAAATGTTTCTTATTAATGGCATTTCGTTACCATACATGTTTTTCGAGATGTCTCCGCGCAAAAATCTACGACCCGTACCTTAAAAATTTTAATTCTTCATATCAAATCCGTTTTTTATTTTTTTAAATCTATTTCAGTGGCAAAAATTTTAATTCCTTAATTTATTAATCAATTAATTTATTAATTAGGTGCTAAAACATAAAAATTTCTTAAATTTCTTAAACCGTCAATTCTAACGACAGTTTCAAAACTAATTTCTAGTTTACCGTGTTCCAACTGGACTTATAAATTTGTCCTTATTATACCTTAATTAAATTAGATTGTACATTTCTTATCAAATTTTAACACAAGGAGAGCTCACTTAGCAAACCGTACAAACAAATTAGCTACATTTAGGTGGGCCAAATTAAACCACACCATTAAACAAAAAACGGCATACACTAAACAATACATAATAATCGAACGTACTAAAAAATAAATAAAAATACATGATTGTATATGAAACACAAAATAAACCACTTAACATCGCTTTAACAGAATCGCAATTTATACACATTTTGGAGTTCTGTAAAATTCTAATACGATATTTCTATACAGCACTGTTCAATAGTGTATCCATTTCCTAATATTCCATATCTACAGGAAAAAGTTTGAAAAATTAAACTCTAATCAGTACACAGATTTAAAATTCTTACTCAACATTAGAAAATTATTTTTTCTCAAATTTCGAGTCATTTAGCTCTTAAATATCGGGCCATAGCGGCCTTGTGGTACAACGCGCTGGTTTTCGGTGCTGAGGGTGCTCGGATCGAATCCTGGAGAAGCGCCACTAAAATGCCTCCGTTTGTGTCGTCCCTTCATAGGGGGCAATGCTGGTCCGCCTATATGGAGCCCCCATAATAAAATGACCAGCCAAACCACGGTGAATTATAGGCGAAAGTCTTCGTGACAAGTGCCTCCGTATTAAAAAAAAAAAAAAGCTAAGCTCTTAAATATCAGCTTACTAATCTGCGACGTTCGGAGAACTGTTCTTTTCAGTGGCTAACTGAATACTATCTAACACGAATGTAGTTAGTTAATTCAACTGGCAGTAACACCTTTTAAAAATAAATTATTTCTGGTTTGGATCTATAAACGGATTGCCTACACAAACCGGAAAGATTTTTAGACCAACAGACGGGTTCCTATTAATGTATTAGTTTTCAGATACTTTCATTAAAATGGGGTACATTTTGCTTTGAGATAATTCTAAATTAATACTGTGAAAATAATCATGAAAAAATTTTCCACGGTTAACTATCCCTTACATTCATTCCTCAGTACCTCCCAAATATCTCAGGGATTAACAGTCTTTAGATTTATAGACATCGACAGCTATACCTCAGTTGCTTGCTATGGTCAACAACGCTTATCCTCTAAATCAGCGGTGCGAAAAATTGTTTGACCGCGACACTTTCTTTCAATAAAAAAAAAAAATTCAGGTAGTCTATTCTAACGAAACTACCGCGGGTTATTAACGTAGGATTACTTATCGTTGCTTACCTCTGTTGTATGTATATATGTATGTATGTGTTACGTGAATGTGTATCTATATATATTTACGCATGTTTATATATACATATATGTATGTCTAAATTTTGACGCATTTTGGTACTTTTCTGTTTAACTGTTTACTGCTTGTCCAAGCGATACAGGCTGGGTTTGGCGAGCTGCCAAAATTATAACTCACGAGGTACGGACGGACGGTTTTAGCGTCTAAAATTTTCCTTTCCGGAGGACCGTTATCGAGGAACGTAATCCTACCTTAAAATTCGCTGGACCCCGATAAAAAGTTTTTGGTAGTGACAAAAACTTTTAAAAAAAATTAGGAAATGTTGCCGAAAAAAAAATTAGCAAACTTTGACAAACTATTTTAAAAATCATTTAACCATGGATTTTAAGTATATATATATATATATATATATATATATATATATATATATATATATATATATACACATTTCATAATAACGATAAGTCTTGCAAATCTTCTGTAATTACTTTTGGCAAATCTCGCGTGACTAGACCTTCATATTTAAATTTGAATTTCATTTAGGTAAATTTATTTCAAACAATCCACGACCCCTCAAATCATTTTCGTGACCCATAGATTGAGCACAACTGCTCTAAATCACGCGCCACAAGGCTATCATTTGAACGGCATGCTAAGAAAAACAATAGAAGGGAACAGAATTATTTTATAATTAGTTTTAGCATTCTAATGAGGGCAGTTTTGCATACAAAATTTTGCATGCAAAAGGTATGTGGGTAGAACCCAATTCATAAATTCCAAAAAGAAAAAAAAAAGTGGAGGGTGGTCAAGTAATGATTCAAACAAACATTCAAGGCCGAAACTTAAACATTCGGCCGTCCTAGATACTTGGGCATCCTTTTCCTCATCCGCTGAGAGGAACCTGCATTATTCTCATAAAATTCATAGCAATCTCTGATTAAAGGATGCACCGCTTTATCTCCATTCGCTGTCAACAGATAATTAAACAAATGATATTTCACATCGTACAGCTGATAGCGAAAAAGTAATGAAAATTTTAAATATCTTTAGCCATTATACCATTCGACTAACATACAAAGCGATGGACATAAGACTGTATATACAGCCGAACCCCGTTACAGAGAACCCGGTATATAACGAACTCACGGATATAACGAACGAAAATTTTGGTCCCGCCCTTTTCCTATTGTATTTAATGCTAATTTACCCTTTTATAGCGAACCTCCGAAATCATAAGAATCAGCCGGCTATAACGAACCTTTTTTTTTCAGTCGACAACTGAGTTTTTAAAAAACTTTTTAAAAATGTTGAAGATACAACGAATGTTGAAGAAGATGATGAAGATTTACCTATCGCGATGTAGATAGAAAAGCACAAATTTTCATCATTCTCATATTGTGACGTGCAATTGTTCGAAACATGTGATGATAGAGTCAATACAAATGAAAAATCTGACTGATGAAGATATTGTGGAAGAAATTTTAATGAATCATTCTGAAATCGAAGATTCTGCATATGATGCTGATGAAGAGGAGAACATAAATGACGAAATCCCTACATCTCAGATGGTACAGCAGAGATGAGGGTAATTAATAAGTTTTTGTCTACACAAACAGTGGAAGAAAGAATGTCGGAGTCATTTGATGTATTGGACAAAGAAATTCATAAAATGTTTTTGAAATAGGCATCACATCAAGCAGAAGATTACCGATTATTTCTGTATCAAAACTGTGAGCAACAATTAAAACTAAAATTAATTTATTTCCATTTGTATTCATTTTTAGTTAATTTAATTAGTATTGTGTCAGTTTAATGTAATCGATTTTAGTCAATTTAATTCATTAATGATCATTTTTAATAGATTTTATCATTTTGTTAACACATCATTATTTAATACACAAATTACGTACAATAGGAAAACTACGGGACCAAAATTCTCGTTCGTTATATACCGGGTTCGCTATAACGGGATTCGACTGTTGTTTAAGTCAGTGGATATATATATATATATATATATATATATATATATATATATATAGCACCCCGGCAAGAAAAGTGACATAACTCAAAAATGCAGCACTTGAGAAAAATCAACTTAAAGAATACAGTTGAACCCCGCTATAGCGAACCCGGTATATAATGAACTCACGGATATAACGAACGAAAATTTTGATCCCGTTGTTTGTCTATTGTACGTAATTTAATTAGTATTGTGTCAGTTTAATGTAACCGATTTTAGTCGATTTAATTCATTAATGATCATTTTTAATAGATTTTATCAATTTTTAATACATCATTATTGAATACACATTGCAACTAATGAGTTATACATTTTGTGAACTCTAACATTTTTCTTAACGTTTCGGATAAAGTGAACCACTGGATATAGCGAACAAAACCTTTGGTCCCTTGAAGTTCGTTATAACGGGGTTCGAATGTACCTTCAAAATATCTTCATAAGCTGAGGAAAAAAGTCAAAACGTAATAATTATAAACTTTATAACAGTAGACCTCATAGCACTCATTCTCAATAGCTTGAACTAAACTTTTAATACGTTTTGACACAGAAGCTTTTAAAAAGAATTGCATCAGTTTACTAATCACAACATGTTAGACAACCGGAAAAAAAAAACACAATGATAATGCTCCTACGCAAGAAAATTATACAAGGGCTGATGAAACGAATTATGCTCTTAATTACTCTCGTCAACCTAGGAGAGCTGACCTCGGCATTTCCTCCTGTCATTTAAATCTTTTCATTTAAGCAATTTAACGCTGAGATAAAAGTCAATTTAATATAACCATTTTTTTACCTCTTTGGTATCAAATTATTTTTTAGCTCTAAAATTAATTTAGAGAGTTGAATTGTATAATACAATTTTTTAAGAGAAAGTAACAGGTTTTTTGGTAGTTGTTTTTCCCCCAAGGCGGCAATTAATGGCTGGCACATCAAGCATTGATTTTACACACACTTTTTCTTCATACGTATGGCAATTTTTAAAAATGCAGTTTTTCCTGCTTTGAAAATTTGGAGTTTCTCTAAAGTGATTCATGATACATGAAGAAGTACAAAAGAAATATTTTGATAAACAAATAAGGCAACAACATAATATTTTATCTTTTTATTTTTATTATTATTATTAGTATTTTATTTTATTTTTGGTTGGGGGCACAATTCTGGAAATGCCACAATGAAAGGCCGTTTTGAGTTGATACTTTGAAGGATCTTAATTTTGGGAAATTCATATCCTTTTGCCGCTAACCATTGCCTACTTCCTGGAACCAGGTACATGAAATTAAAAAGAGTCACAATTACCTAAAACTGATAATGGCAATGACAGAAATTAAGAAAACTTTTATAAGAAGATTAAAAAGGGTCAATTAAGGCATTAAGATGAGAGAAATAAATATATATAATCTTATATAGTTGTTATAACCAGCATTTGGGTCATCATTTGTACAATTTAAATTTCTAAAGTTTTAAAGTTTACGTTAATTTAAATTTAAGTTAAACTTACACACAACGTATACTACAGTCTTTAAAAAAAAAAAACACTCGAATGCCATTTAGAAATTATTAGATGAAATATTTCCAAATTAAATGCAATGATACAATTCGTATTCCACTTTGTCCTTGAATTTCGTTCTTGTAATCGATGAAGTCATCAGCCACATGCATTTAAAGACAGCTGGAGAACATCTGATTTCAGAAAAGAAATCATTAAATAATCAGTATCGTCTGATCCGGCATAAAGAATGGAACTCGATTGCCTCACATGTTCAAAATGTTTATCTGAAGCAATCAGCGTAGGAAATGCGCCGCAAGACTCAAATAATTTCAAAGTTAAATCCTTAGATTTCAAAAATTTTCTAATTTTTTTATTATGAACTAAATTTTATCTTACTACAAAACGATTAAAATAAGCATTCCAGGAAAACATGTGAATATGGCAGTCATCATTATCAATTTATTATATTTAGTTCACGCAGCGAACTAAATATGATTAGTATGATAAATTAAACTTAAATCGGAATATATAACACGAGATACCCCGGTACATACTGTGATGTAACTAGAAAAATAAATTAGAAAAATTAAAGTTTCATGACCAATGAAAATCAGAGCTCACGTTATGATTTAAAACCCTAAGTAAACATTTAAAATTACCCCCGCAGTTTTGTTAAATATTATTTTCGGATAATTTCTAAAATATGCGGAAAAAACGAAATAAGTCACTTCTGTTAAAACCTAGAATATCTAATCTGATATATGAGGTACGAATGAATTCCTTTGCTAAATTAAATAGCATCATACAATTTTTTTAACCATGTACGATGGAATTCAGTACTCTGAGTTCGGTTACTTTTTTCTAGTTTTCTTAGTACGAATTCTAAATGATTTAGTTTTTTCCCCATTTAAATTTATTTTGTTAAATTTATTTTCGTCTCATTAATGTAGAAGAGTATTAATTTTTAATATATATACTATAAAGAATGTTTTAAATGGTGAATTTTTTTTATGAATCATTCTTATGTATAAGAACAATTGTATGTAATCAAATTAGAAACTCGGTTTATAGTTTAAATATGGAATCAATGTTTAAACCTAACCTACACGAAACATAACAGACGTTTATGCTCTAATAAATGCAGAAAGTATCTGTAACTTATTTCCATATATTATTTTGTTAAGCTGATTCTTAAAACATGGGCAAGAAACAAAACGAATTTTCTTTATCTAAAATTAAAATTACTTTATTTGATATAGCATTAACAATTCGACATGATACAATTTACTATCTAAAGTACATTATTTTTTTTAACTGATGTACAATACATCCATGTTTCCAGTACAATAACTGCTACGAGAATATTTCACGAGCACGAATTTCGGATGTTAATTCTGCTCTTATTTAAAACTAGCTGAATACCTGTCTTTCGCTAAGGAGTACATTCAAATTAAATACAACGGTCAATGTATGCAATTAATACCAACACACACACACACACATATATATATATATATATATATATATATATATATATATATATATATATATATATATATATATATATATATATATATATATATATATATATATATATATATATATATATATATATATATATATATATATATATATATATAAATCGTAACGGATATTTTTGTAGACAAAATAATATAGAAAAAAATATTCAAATTAAATGCAACGGTTAATGTATGCAATTAATATGTATGTTTAATATCCATGAACCATACTAATTTGAATTAAATTCTTTAAAAAGTTCCATTTCAATTAGTCTAGTGGTTAAATGTTATCCTTTACCGTATTTTAATATTTTTTGTCAATTTATTTCGTTGTTATGCACGTGACGCAAAATTAATTTAAAGTAACACAAAAAAAAAGAAACTAGGTGATCAGCATTCAATAAATTAAATTATAAAAATTAATCTTTAAAAATTCACCAAAAATCAGAAAATGGAGGTAAAGATTCGAAAAAGATTTCATTTTAAAAGAATTTTCATGATCTTTCTTGTGACATAAATTTTATAACTCTCAAATTATTATTTTAAATGCAAACTTTAAAGAATGTTACAAAAGCAGCCTAAAAATTTAATTTAAAAAAATCTAAGAACAATTTTTCAAAAATCTTTCTTAGTGCACCCCTACACTATCAGAAGAATCGCCATGCAAAATTTCAACCAAGCGGTTTGGTCTGTGCGTTATATGTCAGCCAGTTACGGAACTGTTTTATATATATATAGGTAACGCTTCCTTCGCTGGGATCTAAAAGCATAACCTTTGTACTAACTGCTCACTGACAAAAGTGGAGTACCTTAAGTCGTTTCATAGATCATTTAATAAATTTAAAAGAATTTAATCTCCTTGTGTAAGATGTTAATATTCGAATTCAGTTTGTGTTTTTATGGGAAAAACACAAACTGAATGTTAACTGAATGTAAACTGAATGTTTCTTTCGACATCACCATTTTAAAATAATTTACAATAATAATAAGCAAATTAGCTTAAAATACATGCTCATAAGCAATTTCATATACATCGTGCACAACGCCACCTACCCATTTATAAGGATAAAAGAATACTATAACACTATTTTTAAAATGAAAATTGCTCATTAAAAAATATAAAGAATCGTGAATTTGGCAGTTTGCAAATGTATTGTTCCCTTTTTTCCTAGTTTCAAGAATGTTTTTGTTAGACATTCGTAACACACGAATAATAGCTACTGATTTCCTCAGAGCTGTAAATCAAAATACGTCAGACAAAAATAATTTGCTCTTTCAAACTAAGGTATATTCTCGTCAAGAGGAAAATTCCGAAGATGTATGATGAACAAATTACACGAGACATCGCGTGTTTCACGAAAGAGATTTTATAGAATTTTTTAGCGAAAAAAGTATTATAAATCAGCGTGAAACGAATTAAATATTGTAAAATTTTGTTTTAAAAAAATCCCTTCAGACTTCCGAACTAAGGTCTTTGAAACTTAAAGGAACACAACTTTAAGTTTCAAAGCATTTCTTTCAGTTAAGCGTTTATTACAATTACTTACTTCATTTCAAAGGCCCCGAGCTTAGCACAAAAAATATGCCAATACACAAGGAATAGCCTACTAAATTGTTCATATTGGATAAAAATAGATTTTTGATCTCACAAGTCTTAGGAAAAGCAATGTTATCAAGACGCGTTTGAGATAGAATATTCAGATGAATCAGTCTGAAAAAATTACAATATTTCATTTTGAATGAAATATTTCTTTCAAATCTTATTTCTCTTGAACCATGAAAGCTGCAAAAGCTTGCAATTTTAATCGTCAGAAAATGGAAGCGCGTTTCAAAGGATCAGCAAAGAATGATGGTTTCTGAGGTAAAGCATCATACGTTTTAACATAAAACTAATTATTTAAGTTTAAAAACTAAAAAATAGTACTTCTGTTGAAACACCTGTACTCAGATTAAATACCTGTCATGCTGTTTGTGGAAGGATAGTCTTAAACCGATCTTGTTCTGTCATGATGCTTATCTATTCTACAGATTTATTCTCGAACGATCAAGATCACCCCTTCCTTACATATACTCCCTCACCTTCCGTATTTGCACTACACTATAATTGTCTCAAGCTCTCTTAGGTAAAAGAAAATTTAAACAGCTTTAAATGTTAGCTTCTTTTTCCAAATTGATTTAACGAAGCAATTTAATTTTTCCTTATCTGGGGAAAGATTTTTTTTTTCAAAAACAATATTTAAGATTGCAAACGGGCCTAATGGTAGCGCGCCAGCTTACGGTGCTGGGGGTGCTCGGATCGAATCCTGACAAGAGCCATGCAATATGTCCATGTCTAGGAAGGACAGGGGGACGTTAAATCCGTATACCGGAAAGTCCTTCTATGAGGTCAAAGAGGGTGGGAGAGGGTACGATCCCCCTTGCCCCAGATGCCGCCCCAAGGGATGCTCGGTCAAAATTCAGGTGGCACCTGGCTAAGGGTCTGTTTACATAGAATCCTTCAGAGTCAGCGTAAAAAAAATTTAACCAATCATTGACCCATTTAACCAATCAGCGCCAACGGAATCTATAACGCTGACGGATTCTATGCGAACAGGTCCTTAATCGGACTTTGGGGTAAACCGGATCCGCCCACCCCAGCCTATATGGACCTGGTTTAGAATACTTCCGGGCAGGGGGCATTAGAAACAACAATAACAAGATTGCAGTTATAATTTCTTACCTCGCTTAGACCTGAAAGTTTACAATGTTTTATTCAAGCGTTTCCCGAAAGGCGATATGTTTATCCATCTTTACATAACCTAAACTACGATTAAAACACACACAAAAATATATAATAATAATAATAACTTTAGCTTCAAATTTTACCAGAGGCGTAATCTTGGTAAGGGGTAACGGCCATAGAAGTTTGAAAAACTCAGATAAAAATGGTAATTCCAATTTTATCTTTCATCACCTACCCCTTCCTAATCCCCAGAAAAGGGGAAAACCTATAAAGGGATTTAAGTTATAAATAAAACAATACATCCATTTACTTTCTACGAATACTTAAAAAGAAAAACTGTATACGTGAATATACTTATGTATAGGATTCTATATTAAATAGTCAAATCGGAAAATGGAAAAAAAATATCGGTTTTAAAATCTCAACAGTGGAGAGCTGTTATTGTGCTCAAAAGCGGTGACAAATATATGAATAACGTCTGAGAAATGTATGGGTGTCTACTGTGAATCACCTTTTTAGAAGAACGTGCTAGAAAAATCACCAACACAGATAATTTGCAAAGAGTAGGCAATACATACATAAAATCTTATCTAGTACATTTCCTTCATGAATTGATAAAGGTCCTAAAGGAATTGATAAGGACTGCCTACGTTGAAAATGCCATTTTTTGGCTATTTTGGTCAATTTTATTTTTTTGAAAGAATCGTAATTCAATCTTTTCTCTTTTCAAAACCGTTTCGATTTTCATTCGACATCAATTAGAAGCAGAGTTATAGCTATTATAAAAAACATCGTCTGCTACAAAATTGAAGTGACACACAACTTTAAATGCGTTTTTCTCAGAATTATGTTTTTTAGCACAAATCTCTACCTTTATCATGATATCTCACATAATAATGCATATAATTTGATAACATTTTCAGGAAATGTTTTAGATGCTATTATCAATGAAATGACGCACAATAATTGATGTATAATAAATAGATTTTTGTTCGGGGCTATTTTTATAAGGAAAGGAATGACGAATCGGGGGAAATTTTCATATTGGAACATAAAATTGTCTGCATTATTTTTTCATTTTAAAATTTCTTTTAGATTGTGGGTCAATTTGAAGATAATTGTCATATGTATCATGTATAAGAAGGAAATTAAAATAGTAGCATTAGAATTTCATGCAGAGTGATAGGAGTTTTAGCTAAATTTCATTAAAAATTACTTCAAATTGACCAATTTATAAAAAAGTATTGTATTTATAGGCAAGTTTTTGTTTATTTTTAAATTTTTAAATGCTATTTTACCATAAAAGACCAAAAAATCCTTCAAAAACGATTTAAAAAAACTGGCTCCGAAGATACGCGGTCACTTTATCAGAAGGACAGTGTTATCGAAATTAAAAACTCCTGCACTTATTAAAGCTCATACACGATTTCAAATGAAATTACTCAGAAATATTGGAGTCGTTTCTCTCGTCGGTGAGCTAAAAGATTTCTTTTACACAGTTTAAATTGGCGCTTTGCGTTTCATTCCCGACGCGTATGGGTGTGCCGGATGGAGGTAAGATGCAGCTTTCTGAGAAATGCAATGCACTGCAAACAAAGGAGCATGGGAGCTATTTTAAATCAAAAACCGTACTTTCCGGTGAGCGTCTAAGTGAAACTTCAGATTATGTGAGAATGAAAGAAACAAGCATATTCACAATTTTATTCCTAACTAGCTGAAAACCCGCACTTCGCTACGGAGTACATTCAAATTAAATACAACGGTCAATGTATGCAATTAATGCCATATATATATATATATATATAAATAATATAATATATAATATATAATATATATAATATAATATAATATATATATATATATAATAAATATGACGATCAATATATACAATTGATGTAGAAAAAAGTATATATATATTTATAAAAAAATCGTAAGGGACATTTTATAGACAAAATAATGTCCAATCGTCTGCCGCATTAACAGGAAAAAAAAAAATATTTTTTGTCTATTTAGTTGTTATGCACTTGACGATAAATTTATTTAAAGTACCAGAAAAAGAAATCACGTGATCGGCATTTAATAAATTAAATTCTAAAAATTAATCTTTAAAAATTCACCAAAAATTAGAAAAGAGAGGTAAAGATTTTAAAGGAATTTTTATGATCTTTCTCGTGATATAAATTTTATAACCCTCAAATTATTATTTTAAATGCAAACTTAAAAAAAGTTACTAAAACAGCTTAAAAATTTAATTTTAAAAAATCTAAGAAGAATTTTTCAAAAATCTCTCTTAGTGCACCCCTACACTATAAGAAGAATCGCCATGCAAAATTTCAGCTCTTTAGGTCCAGCAGTTTGGTCTGTGAGTTGTATGTCAGTGAGTTAGTTACGGAACTGTTTTATATATATAGATATAGAGAAGGTGTAGTATGATACTTAAGCAATATAAGCTCTATACACTTTTTGAGATAATGCAAAACAACAAAATAAATTCTACTCCTTAGACACGAGTTAAAAAAAAAATTAAGTTGTTTCGTTCCTTTTTAGGGGAGTGGAATAAAATATACAACCGCTGAAGAACAAAGATGAAGAACAAAGCGTTTGGACACTGGAGTTGCGCTCCGTTGTTGCTGTTGTGTTTTGTGTAACTTGAAGACCTGTATATTAAATACCCGGCCAGGGTTATTTATTTATTTAAAATTAATTAAAAATGAATAATAAATAAATAACACTGCAACCGATTATTTATTATTAATTTTTAATTTATTCATTTTTATTTATTTATTTATTTATTTTGCCTATAGGATATATGCTTGTGAATCAATAAAAGACTTTAGTAGTTGATTACGAGAGTCATATCACACCCTGCAAGATTAGTGACACAAGTCAAAAAATGGCAATTTTCAGGTTATGTCATTGAAAAATAATGTATCTATGAAATGCCCCATCGTGCATGAAAAGTGGCACATCTCTATCTCACAACTGTCCTCAGGTGGACAAATTGCATCAGTTTTATTGTAATGCTAGTTCAGGCTGTATAAGTACTCTTTAAGTTGATTTTTCTCAAATGCTGCAATTTTGAGTTATGTCACTTTTCTTGCCGGAGTACAATATGTTTACTAACATTTACAAGAAAGCTTAATCGTGGGGCTAACGTCATATGTTAAACGTAATGCCCATTACTCGAAATCATGTAAAGTGAGGAAAATGCAACATAGTTTTGTAGAAGTGAAAATGGTATAATTCCCCACGGTGTGTGGCCAATAAAGAATGTATTATAAAGGATGCAGAGGCAGGGGTACAGGATTGTAAACCAATAAAAAATAGAAGAATAGCTGTCGGTGTGGCCAGTGATAGCGATCTGAATTCTAAATTTTACAAGATGGATGGTCGTTATTTTATGGCCCACAGTAAAAACGTCAGATGAGAAGGGTCAAAGTTGTTTTGCAAAATAAAATTATGTCGGGGGAGGTACTTCATAGACTATGGACAGAGGCGACAGAGGCTGTGTAATAAAGAACCAATTTGGGTAGGAACCACTGAAAGAAAAACAACCCACTGCCCAATGAAAGTGAGGGGCGTGCCAGAATGGCCCCCCTGTAAACGGACAACAGCTCCGCTAAGGACGGAAGGAATTGGAAAAGAAGGAGACGGATTTTTAGATTGGGTTCCTGAGAGTTAGATGTTAGACACTCTCGTCTGCCCCAGAGCCTTGGAGAAGTGCGAATATCCCACCAATGTGTTCCTACACTGGAGATACTGGGACACACACATGATACTGGGTCCCGGTCGCCGATGCTACGATCATCGCTGCATACATCCGTTATAGTAAGTGCCTCCCCAATAGACTCTAAAAATCATATTTGACTATATAGTTTGCCTCTGCTTCAGGGTTCTCTATGTTAAAATTGTTAATATGAAACGGATTGTTATATTAATAGCTCTGACAAGTTAATTGAAATTTGGGTTATCAAATAAATGTATGTTTAAGGTCAATGCGTTGTATTCCTTGCTTGTTCCAACCCATGCATGCATCCATTGTTTCTAGGTAATTAGCACCTATAAGTTTCTTCCTTCCAGAGGCAAGTTCAAGGCAAGATATAAAAATATATAAAAAATTTGAAAGTAGATATATTAAGTGCAGAAAATGTCAAAACGACTTACAACTAACGATAAATACATTTAAAACAGCGTAATGCGACGTAATCTCCTAAAAACGTGAGTTTTGTAATCGAGTGTTATTAACGGCTCGAACAATAAGCATAATCTATACGAGTCTATTTGTGACAGCTACCGATTATTATTTAATGAATCTTAAGATACGATCTAGGAAACAAATTGCTCAGCATAAAAAAAGGGAATAATAAATGATTCCGCACGAAAATTAATCGCTTTTAAGTACCACACACGCCACTGATATAATTTGGTGAGCAGAGTTTTTGCGATTGAGTCTTAACCATGAAAAACGGTTTATATGGAATAAAAGAAAAGAAAAGAACACGACAAGGACTCCCAGAAGCCACATTTAAATAATAATCGGTTGGGTTGAGGCTTATTCTATTTATAATTCCCTTAACCCAGATAAAAAGAAGCCGCGGTGATAACAGATTCATGGGAGCTAAGGGAGTTAGACGTCGTGTTTCGCAGGGAATTCGAAAACAAACACGTTTCGCCCGAAATCGCTTGATCAGGATCGACCCCGCCCCGTGGTTAAAAGCGAAAACGTTCGGATTTCGTCGGTGGTAATTGATGTTCTCTGCTCCACGGAAGGAATATTAATGATTTGCGGTCCTTGGTCCGTAACAAAATATTTTAGCAACCTTATCTCCTTGCATGTTGATCAGTAAATTTGTGCATTCTATCTGTTGACGAGGTTAAATATTGACCCATCTTCAGAGGCGTTAATAATTTAAAACATGCGAATTGAAATTGTTGGTGTTGGTTTTGATCATAGCGCCCCCAAACCATTATATATATATATATATATATATATATATATATAATCGTCGTTGTCTGTGTATAACACTTCCGGGCTGTACTCATCTTCAATTGAAGCCCTCAGTAAACAAACGGCCGGTTAGACTTAATTTCAATTTCAGATGTGGATCAAAATTTATTTTCTTACTTAAAAACTAATATCTCCATCAAATCACGTTTGTTAAGCCTATTTTTCTATAAAACATTCAGAACTAAAAAAAATTGGATGTTTTTAGCTGTATATTTAACAGTTTTTAAAAATCTGTTTACTTTTGCGATGAATTCTGAAAGTAAACAAACTTGAATGTGAATGAATCAAGTAGCTCAAGTATTCATATCGCGTAGTGAGCTGTAAAAAACTGGATGGCAGTCTACTACTCCAATCGCACGAAAAACTAAATAAATAAAAAAACAATGAAAGGGTTTGCTTTTACAAGGTGTGGATTAAATGCAATATTGTTAGATAATTCGGGATATTTTTTAACTTTCATATACTTTTTCCATTATGACGTCATTATTAGTATTATGACGTCATTAGTATTATGACGTCAAAATGATGGGTTAACTTCTAGTAGCTTGTATAATACCCTTCAAACTCTCCTAACTGCATAAGAAAACATCTTACACTGAATTAAGGAGTGATATTGCACTAAGCAAAACGAAAATGCTTTTAATAGTGATTTTAACTTGAATGAGTTAAACACAAGCTCGTCTAGCATTTACCATGTAAAGAAAGAGCGGAAAATTCATTTTGAACCCTTTAGAAACATTAACCACCGGCAGATACTGTAAAGGGAATAAAATTTTCAGTTGCACCCTGCCGTAGAACTGGAGAACATATTCTTTCTAAGCTCCTAGATCTTACGTTAGGCCCTTTGGAGAAAGACATCCCTTCGAGTATCTTACACTCTGAATCTTGTCAGATCCCACACAGTATCTTGAAAACATAGTTCAGTACAAACCATTTTGAAGGTAACACCCAAGTTAATTAAGGGGACAGTGGACCTTCAAACCTAACTGTTTTTGTTTTGAATGGATTTGCTTGAAATTTGAATATGTGATTAGTACCATAGATACGTAAAAGTGGTTAAAATTTAAAGATGAATTATTAATAATTTATGAATTATTAATTATTAATTTTATCAAAAATTGGCCTCTTTAAAAATGTTCCATGCGCATTTCTTTTGCATATAATATGGTAATTTTTATTGACGAGATACCTTATAGAACTAACAATGAAACTTATTGCTTATTTTAAGCATTCATTAAAAATATAATGAGGAAAAAATAATAATAGTGAAAACACCCTTTTTATTACGCAAAATACCTATAAATCATCTTTTCAAGTACAAAATTTAGAAATTCTGAGCTACGAAGCATAATTTTTTTCAATAAGATTTATTTGATATACAGTTAAGTATATAAATCTTAAATTTCAAAGAAATACGATAATTTGAAATGCGCCTGGAGCAGTTTGAATATTCGTATGACATGAAAATTTTTATTTTGAGAAAAGCACATTTAAAGTTATTCCTATTAGTAACCACATAATATCTAAATTAAATACAAATCCCTATAACTAGGAAAGTAATCACAGAAATTAAAAATTCTTTTTGCAACACATTCTTACTTGTCCGTAGTTTCACAATTTAATAAAATAAAAAAAATCGAATTTTTGGACAAATTTCACAATTTTGAAAGTCTACTGTCCCCTTAAAAATAGCCAAGCGCTTTCAACTTATAGCAAGTTCACATAAAAGTGAATGTAAAAATAATTACGAAAGGTGATAATTATTTAACTGCAGATAATTCATAGGTATTCTTTTGCTGTAATCAGGCCCTTCATAAAAGAAGCAATAGAAGAGTTTCAACGAAGAACACTACGCACTCTCTAAAATGCAAGAAAAGATAATGTTTTTCACTGAACACTTTTTTTATATACACGGAAGAACGCATTTATAAACACATTTCTCAAATGTGAAAATTATGAGAAAAAATTTAAAGAAAGGTTGGCAATGGAATGAGATAAAAATTTACCTTGTAAGATGGACACTGAATTGCACTCAGAATATATCGATGAATAAAGCACAATCGTGTTTTTGCTTACCTGAAACATAAAAGATAAAATTTTCATTAGTATAATTTCAAAAATTACCGAATATACTCTCAATTGACAAAATCTGGTCAATGATCAGATCTGCCATGTACGGTGATTAATTTGTCCCATGTGGCAAAAGAGTGGAAAAGGAAGACATTATCTAGAAGAATTTTCCCACAGTATATTATTGAAGCATTGTATTAAAAATAATACCGTTAGAACATATTCATTAAAAATGTTAGTCATTAATGTTTACCGATATTAAGACTGGGGAACATCAACTTAAAATTCCACGTTTTGAGAAAAAGTGATATAAAAGCGCTTGCATATAATTATTGTTTAATTAATTAATTTATTTATTTATGTTTGTGTGTGTATGCGGGTGAGTAAAATTATGAATAGTAATAAAATGAAATTCAGATTTATAAAAAGTATTATCTATTTGCTTTTATTACACGAGTTTCTGTTTATTAGACGAGTCTTTTGAGTTTCTGTTTGGCAATTTTGTTGTGTCTAGCAAGGACGTCGAGAGACGAGCACGAGGAAAAATTTTCCACGGCTTCATGGACTTATGTTAGGTCCCCCTATACAGATATTCCTATACTTACGACCGCGATAGGGACCGAGACATTGGTCGTAAGTTGTTAGGCCGTCTGCACACGGGGCAACTCAAAAGAATCTGCGGGTTTGTAACCAGTTGCGCCGTGTGCGTGGCTCCATTCAATTACATAGGTTACGACTCATCACGGACTGGTTTGTGATTCGAGTCAGTTATCAGTTTCTTTTGAGTTGCCCAGTGTGCAGACGGCCTTATGGTCCTGATTCGAGTTTGAAACGCTTTTTTCGTGTATGAAACAATTTTTTCGTGTAAAGATATATGTACATGCATATATGTTTTACTTTAACACATACATACGTAATTTAAAATACATTGTACTTTATTTAGAAGTCATAAATTATTCTTCGCTGTCATTACTTATTATGTTAGTACAATCCAATGGTTCAGAATTTGCGACAGAAGGTACGTTGCAAGTTATTTTAACTAAGTTATCCAAGGTAGTTTTTAATAATCATGTGATACATACAGGGTTTCCCAGTTAAACGTTTCCGAACTTCTACGTGGAGTAGGGTGCATCCTGACGACTCGAAATCATGTGGCAATGTGGGGTCGGAAATGCTTTCCTGAAGCGGTGATGTACACAGAAAACAATAAAGAAAGAGACCGTAAGTGGATAATCGTTTTAATAATAAATGTACAAAACCAAAAGGTGCACGGGTTAAAGTAAGTGCTCGAAGTTTTTTCCACCGATTGCAATGCAGACCTCACATCTCCGGCGCACGGAATTCCGAACATTCTGGAATAATCCAGGCTCATCTCGAATTTCTCCGGCAGCTACTGAGATTCTTGCAACCAGCTCCTCACCATTATCAACGGGGGTGTCATAAACCTGTGTTTTCATATGCCCCCATAAATAAAAATTCGTATAATTAGCCATCCTACTAACTCTGAGTCCTTGTGCGAAATCACGATTCCCAGTACTAAGGCCCGTTGCACACACAGCGTTTTTATCTCTAGCGGAAATTTTCCATCGGACGTCGTTCCAACAGTAGACCACAGAAGTCAATTGGAGCTTGCACACACAGTGGAAAATGAAATTTTTCTTCGACGGTAGCTTGTGCAGCTGTCGAGTGCCACTGTGCGCTGGCGGATTCGTTGACGCCAGACAGAACTAGTTATCCATGTGACCCTATGCACGCTTACACACACAGCGGATTCTACCGTCGTAGGGTCATTTGCGAGGGTGTGGTTAGGGGTTTGCTGGGGGGGGGGGCTGGTTTTCTTGGAATCGTAAAGGGGATTCGAAGGATCGGAGGAGGAGCGATCGGAGGAGGGCTCCTCCGATCCCGGCTGGGGGGAGGGGGGCGTAGGTGCGACCCCTCTGGTTTTCTTGGACACGTGCAGGATTCGAAAAGGAGGGGTGGGCCTTTTCCACGGCGACGGAGTATTCCGCCGTGTGTGTAAGCTCTACTTTTAGAACGACGTCCGATGGAAAATTTCCGCTATTGATAAAAACGCCGTGTGTGCAACGGGCCTAAAGCTCGGGACTTTCCCGCAACGTCATCTACCGCTTCAGGAAAGCATTTCCGACCCCACATTGCTATATGATTTCGAGTCGTCAGGATGCACCCTACCCCTCGTAGAAGTTCTGAAACGTTTCACTAGGACATACTGTATAGGTATGCTCTGTACATTCAAGGAACAATATTTTTGAGAAAAAGATAAAAATAAGTAAAAATAAAAATT
Organism: Dolomedes plantarius; assembly: GCA_907164885.2. Taxonomy (NCBI): domain Eukaryota; kingdom Metazoa; phylum Arthropoda; class Arachnida; order Araneae; family Dolomedidae; genus Dolomedes; species Dolomedes plantarius. The sequence continues at coordinate 122,557,605 of OU015500.1, read as the reverse complement.
TCGGTCGCAAGTGCGAGTGACCGTAAGTCGAGGAATACCCGTACCGAGTCCAGTCCGGGCTCAAAGAATTTTGTTCACTCATAACTCCTATCTCGTCTGCTGTAGTGCCTGATGAGCACTTATGCAGTTTTCGCTGTCTATAGTCTACATTGTCCTAGTGTATTTCATTTGAAAATTTCTCACAGAAAATAAACCAATTTCCACTCATCTCTAGTCAACCGAAAACATTATAATCTCCGCACTAAAACAAAACAAAAACAAAAAGTAGTATTACAGAAATATGCTATTAACGCGCTATATCACTATAACCTCTTATTTGTAAACGTAGCTAAGTGATAGGTCCGATTACCAGGCCGCGCAGAGTAATTAAGGGCGTAAATTGAATGACAAGGCGTGTCACTATCGAGTTACAGGCTTCCGACAGGCCGCAAGTGGTCTCAACTATCCCTACAGCCAAGTTCAACTCAGCCTTTCAACCTTGTCACCGAAAACGTAAACCCTGAGCTCATTTTCATGCTCAAAACTGAGCGAAGAAGCCTCTCTCAAAAATAAGAAAGCAGTCAGTGTAACATCCGGCTTGCGTGAAAGTTAACCGCGCGATTGAGTTGACACCCTACATTCTGGATTTATATAGTGTAACATTACTGGGTAACTGAAGGAAAAAGGGGTCAGTAACATACTAGCGTAGTTGAAAGCAGCCGTCTCCCATCAAGCCGGCGAAAAATAAAATTCGGCCAGATCGACCCTTCCGACAGTGGATACCGTTAGTTTTCGTTCGCCCACGCCACGAGATGAGTGAAATTTAAGAAAGTGAGAAAGAAATAACATTTTGCACGAGACACTTCTCCACTAGTACTTCAATACGGGGTTGTTTCACAAAGTATAGGTAGATGAATTATATATATATACAGTCGAACCTCCATATATCGAAGTAGCAAATTGCCGGAAAAAAATTCGATATATAGAAATTTCGATACATAGAATTGATCTTAGTTTTATCATAATTCTCCTAAAACATTAAAATTAAAAATAATTTTCGTATACGAAACTCCATTTCTAATTTATATGCGAATCACATTAAATGAAAGTTAATAACTAAAACAGGAATTAATATGAAAGATTTATTGAGTACTACATACCTTAAAAAAAAACAATAATCCAGATAGTGGTTACAATGATCACAGTTACATTCTTTTTAAAAACTACGAAAATCTTGCTGAACAGCCAGTTTTGCGGAAAGTTCAGCAAGGAAATGTTCGCATTTATTCAGTCCACTAAAAACTTCATCGGGGACATTTTCCACGAATTGAAGTCCACGACGTATTGTTTCAAACTCCAAATATTGGGAGATTTCATTCTAAAGTGGAATAAAATCTCCCAATATGCCGTGAAAAAAATTTCGATATATATAGATTTTTTCGATATATAGAAACAGTTTTTCTATGTAATGAACATGGAGATTTGCTAAGAGTTCGATATATAGAAAATTTCGATATAGGGAAGTTCGATATATGGAGGTTCGACTGTATATACAGTGGAATCTCGATCGATCGGTTTCGGATCCATCGTTTTTCCGTATGTGTCGTTCATTTTATCCAGTCCCAACTATCATATTGCTTTGTTATGTTTTCGCATCTATCGTTTTCCCGCATTTACCGTTCATTTCAATCGGTCCCTTGCAAAACGATAGATCGAGATTCCACTGTATGTATATATATATATATATATATATATATATATATATATATATATATATATATATATATATATATAACACGCACGATGTATGCGATACGGAATTCAGATTTGTTGAAGCTCGTTTAAATTCACAAATTAAAAAAAGCAAAATCAAAGAATCTATAGGGATTGAAATATGAAAACTTTAAAAATTAAATATTCAATCCGGAAGTGTATAGATGGTACACACAGTATGTTTTATTCTATATGGTCCTGTGACGACCGCAACTGCCAGTTGGAAAGAAAAAAAAAACGTTGAGTGGAACGTGGTTCTCAATCTCTGCCATCCCCCGCACTCTCCAAAAAATTAATCAAATTAAAGTGCAATTAATAAAATTTATTTATCAAATTTATTTGCTATTTAAGAAAAAAAATATCAAAGACCTCCGATAAATGTTGTCATCTATTTACATCTCTCCATCCAAATAATTAAAATCAAATTAGATATATGGGCCTGATTTAACCTAGTGGGAGTGCGTTGGGCTTAGGACTGAGGGGTGCTCAGCTCGAATTCCGACGAACGCTATGAAATATCTTCGTGTCTAGACCGGATATGGTCACGTTAAATCCGTAGACCGGCAAGTCCTACGAGGTCAATGGGTGGAGGGAGGTACGAACCATCGAGATGTCCCCCCGGGAAGTGCTCAATCAAAAATAGAGGTGAAATCAAGGGATTAATATTAACCCTTGCGTTGGCTCATCGGTCTAAGAGGCCGCTGTTGCCCCTGTTCTGAAGGGTGGGGTGGTGGTGGTGGGGGGGGGTGATCAGACTGTTGGGGGCTTGTGAGTTCTTCAGTCGGGTCCTGACCTTCAAGTACAACACATCGGAGATTTTCGCCCGCTCGTAGCTTGTCGGTAAATTTAATCTTTGTAAAACATAGTCGGTCTTTTGGACCGATGAACCTTGAACTGATTTAATTTTTTTTTTTAAATTTTAAGCCATCAGTAGTGGCTAGTTATTGTACTAGCCACCACTGATGAGAACAATTGAGAAAAATCGAAGAATTAGTGCTCCTTCATTGCAAACTGATTACAAGACGCAAAGATCAACCTTTAACAACATACAGATATTAAAGACATAATCGAAAGATACTTTTTTTTTTAATTGTCCCAGGCAGAAATCCTTTACTAACTTAGATGATAAAAAGAAAGACATTACAAAGACGCATGTGAATAAACCTGTAACCAGTTTAGTTGAAATGGGCGAGTCATAGTTTTGAAGTAACCATCCATACAAGTGTAAAATAAATATCTGTCTAGAATTGTAAAGCTAAGGAAACGGGAAAGTATTGGTGGTATGCGAGTTCTTCGGTGATAGACCTCAAGCTTCTTGAAAATGCAATGAATAATCCCTTATTCTTGAACTTTCTGAAAGGAAATACGTATGATAATGGTATCTAGGATGAACATTTATCCTTCACCATTATCCTGAAAATAGTTGCTCTTCAAAGTGCATCAACAGCTTTAGACATCCCCAAAGTGTTCTGATTTTAATATCAGGTAGAAATAGACCTTGAACTTAAAAAATATGAATGGAAGAGTAAAGAGAAACTATAGTAGTCTCACCTCGAAGTTTAACGAGAAATTTAAAAAAGCTGCTAGAATTAATGCCAGAACGATTATGATTAGTCGCAAAGAGTACTTTAGAATCGTTAGAAACTTTTAGAGTTATATCCTATTATTCCGAGAGTTATTTTAAAAGTTAGATTTTTCTTTCCTTTCTTGCCTTATATTTTACTTATTTGAGGTTTGTTTACAATTTGAACCTCAAACATTGTAATCTTGCCTAAACAGTAAAAGTTTTCAAGCTCTTTACATTTAACATTTTTAGACTTCTTTCATTGAGTTTAATTACACAGAAACCTAACATTTCATTACATGTTCCCAGAACCTATATAAACTTTCATTCACTGCATATTACATTTTTAACTACTTTATCCAACTTCAGTAGCACAGCTGCAGTGGTTTTGAATTTTATACACACAGCTGCAATGAACTTAGAAAATTAAAAACTCAGTACTTTACAATACATTTATAAAACAAAAGTTTGCGAATTTTAAAGGGGAGGTGTTCAACCGCCAAACCCCTCTTCGCCACTGACAACGACAAGAAAAATGTAGTTCCTTCATTTTGAATGGTCGCCAAGCTGTCACGTTTTTTTTTTTTAAGTTCACTTCAAAGACTGTTAAAAATAATGAAGCTTTTTGTTTACCATTTATTTCGTATAAAAAAAAGTTTTTCCTACAGATGTCATGCTTAAGGGCCATGGCAATTCCTGTGCATCGAAGAGGAGTTAAATAAAATGTCATACAAATGGAAAAAGAGAAATCTCACAGGAAAACGTGATGTTAATACATAAAACCCAAGTGTTTAATCTACAGTTTATACCTTCACTCAACATTTAAAGTAGGAAAAAAAGAGCAAAATATATTAAGAAATTAAATTGACTATGTAAACGAATTTAGCTTGTAAATTCCAGTAACAAAAATTTTAGATAGAAAGACATAACTTAGATGATGAGATTGCAGAATTTTTTTTTTGTTTTTAAACATTTTAATATTTCTGAAACGTGGCTGAAGAGATATTTTGAATACATTCATTGAATATTTAATTTCTCAATCATAAAATGCCCTGAATACTATAATAATTATGGTAAGAATTTTTAATTACAATATTCATGAATCCGAAGCACTGATTATATCACAAGTAAGAGTCACATTTCGCTATTCAAGAAGAAGAAAAAAAAGGTATAACGGCACCTCCACAACACATGGATCATTTAAAACATGTGTGGAGCCACATGTGTATCCACGCATAATTATCTCCCCACTTTAACTTCCGGTAATTGATTTCCAACACGAGACACCAGGTCTTTATATTTACTTATTCAAATTTCCCGTTTTCTTGTTTGCTTGTCTGGCTGCGGAAAACGTCAACATATGCTATCCGCCATCAGATGTGTTCTTCCTTTGTTTGCGATGCACTCACAATCGTTGCTTCTCCCGTGGAAGAGGTCAATCATGGGCAAACGTCATTTTACTTATTTTGCATACAGCTATGCTTTCTCCTGTCCTTCACGTTTCAAGACAGAATAGGTACGCAAGAACTGGATGGTAGACTGCAGCAGAGATGAAAAGAAATAACTTTAAAACACCGCTTGGCGAACAGTTAATATCGAAGGACCTTAAATCTCTCTTAGTAGATAGCATATGTTTGATAATACGGTTTTCACCTAAGTAATCGAAGCTAATAAGGGATAAGTCGGTAATCACATTCGTTGCTGCGGATTGCTGATAAAATAAAAGTGAAACCCACTGCAAAACTGATTGAAAGAAGCAAAACTATGTAGAGAGTGCTCCGGTAAAACATACTTTAATGCTGCGTTTGCATTCATGTACTCTGCTCTGCCTTGGGGAAGCCAGTGATTTATGTTCACTGCGTACTCTGTATATGCGTGGATCGCCTCCTCTTTTGGTCCTGCTACAGAGCATCAAAGATCCCGGGGTTCAAATGGTGTCAATGGGGGCGGGGGACACGGCGTGTAGGGTTACCGTGACTAATGTGATGACAGGAGTGGGGGGAGGTCTCCCTGCAGAGAACTGTGCATGAATGCATATGCACCATAAAATGTAGCAGTAAGACGACATAACACAAGAAAGGATATACGAATAAGGAGTAAAAACACGGCACCAAAAATACTGTCAGCATTCTAATTGGGTCTGAGTATTCAGGTAAAAGAGATATAAATTTGTTAAAATGGGTTCACTGAAAGGCATTTCAATGAATTTCTCCGATTATAATGTACCAGGTATATTTGTCTGTTTGGCACGCCACACCAGCAACTATTAACGACGATATTGGAGACTGCTTTGTGCATTTCGCGCCAGCTAAAGAGCCCGCGATGCCTAGTCGACGCTACGTTAATAGCAGATATCGGCTATCGCACTGCTTCTTCGCCACGAAGAAAACCCTTCCAGCGCTACAAGGAATACTAATGCTATCACGTCTTATCGCGAACAAGAAAATAAAATCGACAGTTTTAGCCGTCGGTAACAGATACCGTTACAATGTTGTCCGCCTACGCGGAAGGCGAGCCCAGTGGAAACTGTTGTGCAAATGACCTGTGCCAGCAGCCGGCTCAAATTTCTGGAATGATTCATTAGTTTGCTTGATAACAGAGATAAAAGATGTATGCAAATCGAAACGGGAGGTCGCGGGGAAAAAGAAAATTAAAAACCATTCCCGTATGAATGAATATCAAAGCGAACCTACGCAAGCCAGAGGTTATAATTTAAAAAAAAAAAGACACTAAATCATTAATAAGATTTTCTTCTAATTTAAAAATGGGGTCATTACAACTTCTATGAATCTAAACATTACAGTTAGTGAAGAAAAAGTGATATCTAACAGGGCTAGAAATTTCTTTTTGACGTAACCGAAAAAAAAAAAAATGGCTGTACAAAAAATGTTACACAACCGAATATTTTTCGTGAACGATATTCCTTGCAAAGTTATATTTAAAATTTTTGAATTTCAAATAATTTTATAGGAATAATAAATAAACGCAATCTATTTTATTCGATTTTTAAACTAAGATATATCGATTGATTTTTAAAACAAGTAGTTATTCTAATTTATTAAACCGTATAACAATTACTTTCCAGTAATTACATAATTGGAATTCCTAGGAAAAGCATATAATATATTTTTATCCCCCCCCCCCCCAATGCGGAGGTCTTGTCCCTTTAAACATTCACCTATTATCACAGCTGGCCTCTTTATTACGGGGGCACCACACATGTGGTCCAGCATCGCCCCCTATGAAGGGATGACACAAACGGAGGCATTATTCGTGGCGCGACGCCGGGATTCGATCCGAGCACCCTCAGCACCGAAAACCAGCGCGCTGTACCACAGGGCCGCCACAAGCCCTTATTTTCAAATATTTGAAGTGCATAAATAAAGTTAACAAAAAAAAGTCATGTTTGTGCAAGAAAAATGAAATCAGTAAAGTACGTATTCGGTAGAGTTTAAATTAAATCAATCATTTATGAGATCCGTAAATAATTACTGATCTTGAACTATTGCCCTACACTGTGACTGATGAATTTTATAACATTTTTGTGCGTGCAATGTCAGGCCTATACTAAAAAGAAAATACGCGCGAGTAAGATTCTTTATATTTCATGCTGTGGGACACATGGGTACAGGATTTTTCGAAGCGTGGTATTTATTCTAGGGGCCGTATAAAAGGCTTTTGTGCATAATAGTTAGAGGAATGCATTAGAGGCTAGCTAAGCCAGCTGCGAAGTTCAAACGGAGCAACTGAGAAATTTAAGCTAATTATCGACGCTTAGTAAGACGTGCCGACTCTTCCAAAGAGGAAGAAAACCGTATCGCAATTAAGCAAACAAGTCTACACCCAGTCTTCGTCGAAGGAATCGAGGGCTTTATTCATTAGCTAACTAGCGTTACCATGGTAATAAAAGGAACAGGTGGTTGGGGCAAGTTGCGTTTTTCGCCATAACCAACTCGACATACCAAGACGTCTCGAACACGTCATGGTGTTTCTTATACCAGCATTGACGTCTCTGAGAAGCACGCAGGGTCAAGCTTACACAAATGTTAAGTTGAAAAACAAATAGTATTTTTTTGGTCAGCTGTCGAATTTAGTTTTCATTCGTATGCCTTAGGGGTTAAAAAGGCATCGTTCCAAAAAGTGAAGACTTATCTCCTTCTCTCGCCTGTAAGAGCATGGGATACGCGAGTTTCAGTGTTTTAAGTTCCGTGTCGAATTAAGTGTCCATTAATAATCAGTACTGTTATATTTGCTGTGTGAAATGTGCATTTAATGTTAAAATGAAATTATATTGTCGCTAACTGTTAGAGAAAACGAAATTCTTTCGACTCACATCAGAAGTCTAGAGGATGGAGATTAGGTATTCAATTTTGCTTTTTGATAGGCATCAAAAATTGTTTGGTCCCATAAACGCGCTCGCTGCTCTAGAGCCTTGTGGATCTCAAAGGGCCACAGATGGAAAAGGGATCTAAGGGTAGGCGTATGGGCTGTTCTATCAAAGGAGATTCTTTTCGGTGAGAAAAGTTGAGAGGGTTTTTTTATATGAAAATGTAGCATAAAAGAATTTTTAAAGATACCACAAATTTTCACAAAAAAGCGAAGAAGAATGAAGTTTATACGCAAACAAAATATTTTAAAGCAAACCTGTTTAAGAGCATAATTTTCAAAGATATTTTATGTTATGCTAGCCAAAACATGTGCGTGAAAACACTTTTAAAATGCTAATTCTATTAATTTTACGACTGAAAAAAAATTAGTCTATTTTTTGTCCTTGGACACTAGATACGCCTCTGACAACTAACTGCCTCTGACAACTGGTTAACTTCCTGTTACATAAACGCATATGATAAAACTAGCTGAATACCCGTGCTTCGCTACGGAGTGCATTTAAATTGAATACAATGGTCAATGCATGCAATTAATGCCAAAAAAATAAATTTATAATAAATACAACGGTCAATGTATGCAATTAATGCCATATATATATATATATATATATATATATATATATATATATATATATATATATATATATATATATATATATAATGAATTGCAGCAGATTTGCCTTACTGAAGAAGTGGAGCAGTGCGAAGAAGTCAGCATGCACGAGTGTTCTTTATTAACGTTTGAAAGGAAGAGACGACATGTGTGACTATCAACAGATAACGATGTTGCCACGTTTTAAAAGTATAATTAGAACTTAAAGCATGCCTTCCGGGAAAGTGAACTCGTTTCAAAACGAAAACTAAATTTCATTTTTTTTTCCAACCTCTAATTCATTTTATATTGATGATGACCCTTATCTGTATCACTTTTGAAAAAAAAGTTTCAGTCAGCCTAGGATGTCATTTTAATTGGCACGGTGGGGGTATTGAATGTGACGCTTCCTTCGAAAATATGGGAGCAAGAAAAAGAAATGAAGCTTTCCTGCAGAGTTTGGGCAAATTAGTCACTCTGCCTCCCGCAACGAGATAAATCATTTCCGAAAGTATATTCGTGCGAAAATTGAAATAAACTTCTCTAACTCATAATGAATCTTGGTGGGGTATCGTCAAGTTTTGGCACATATTTCGATGACATACTTCTATCCATTTTATAGGGAAAAGAATGCAGCATTCGATATACAATTAAAATGTCTCTTTATGAAGGTCCAAGTTTTCGTCTGACTACAATATAAATTTCGGGTACTCAACAGCAAGAAAAAAAATGGAAATTTAAGCTATTGTGTGGTCAGTTATTTTATTAATCTAATTTTATATCTTAGTGGACTGTATTATTGACTGAATCCATTGGCAAAAATATTTAATGTTCTTGTTTAAGTGCAACTAATCAATCTTCTTACTTCTTTTAATAAAGTAAAATATAAACAATACAAATAAACAAAAATTTAAATTCAAGCATAGACTGCTAAATCACTTTAACATAAAACATATCCTGCAAAGAAAACATTTTCAATAGAGGATAGCGCAGAAGCTTCATATCCCCATAATGAAAAAAACAAATAAATAATCCAACAGAGATAGATAAAAATAATACGAATATAGCCAAAAAACAAACAGAAATCAAGCACTCTGGGCATCCACGCACCAACGGCAAGATTCTGTATAAGTGCCGGAACTGAACCATAAAACAACATAGGGGTAACCGACAGGTCTCGTCATCAGGGAGCCTAACCATATCGGTTATCTCAAGGGGAACTTTCTGAATAGGATGCAGGTAAGCCCAATAGGATGCAAGTAAGCCTTCCTTGGGGGACTCGGGGCCTTGGGATGTCTTTTGGACTTACCTGCATCCTATTCAGATAGTTCCCCTTGAGGTAACTGATATGGTTAGGCTCCCTGATGACGAGACATGTCGGTTACCTCTATGTTGTTTTATGGTTCAGTTCCGGTACTTATACAGAATCTTGCCGTTGGTGCGTGGATGCCCAGAGTGCTTGATTTCTGTTTGTTTTTTTGTCTATATTCGTATTATTTTTATCTATCTCTGTTGGATTATTTATTCTTTTAATAAAGGTAATACTGGAATGGCTTACCTTTAACATCATCTGAATAATATTTGAATAATAAGTCAACGCTAAAAAATTTACTTCAATACATGTATCTTAAAATGCATTTAATGTTAACTTTATTTTAACACACAACTGTTGAATCTTTGACATACTGAATAACCCTTCGGAATTAGGTTTTACAAAATGAATAATTGACTTCAAAATGACTTCGGATTCAACAATAACCTGCACAGAATCTTTAACAAAAAGAATAAACGGAATTGCATCCAACATAGCGATTTTTGAATTCTTACATGACATTGCTTAGAATTGAATATGCACCACAACAGAATAAACATTTCTCATCCATTTTCTTGCCATTACTCAGAATCGAATGTGCAACAACAATAGAATTAAAAAAAGTTACACAGTGGTGACATCTATTGACCAGAAACTTAATTAGAATACAAATTACAAACAATATGATGAATAAAATGAATCAGTTATTTTAATTAATTATTTAAAAATTAAAATAAAAATATTAAGTCTTTTATGAAGACTGAACAGCTATAATAATTGAGCCTTCCGTTTATATATTTATTTATACTGGCCTTTTGATTAGTAAATGAGCGTAAGATGTATCTTTTGAAAAATAACTAAAGAGAAAATTTCTAAAACTCAAAGCGATATCAAAACACTAACATTTAGCCATTTATAGCACATTATACAAATATGGACTTTCAGATCTGAATAAATATAACACATAAAAGTTACCTTTATTTACACAAGAAACTTTTCAAACCCATTTATATTCATAAAGCACAGTTATTTTTACGTATATAATAACATTACTACACACTGTGGTTCACGCGCCCCATCGGTAAATGAGTTTTTTAAAAAATCTCAGACAATTGTTCTTGTTTATGCATACAGAGGCTGTTCGCACATTTTTTAGACGATTTTGGTAAGCGGTAATATAAAATTGTTTGCTGCAAAAGAAATAATTGCAATTGTACTATGTTTTTAAAAGTCAAAATTATCGTCTGCGGCCTGAAAGTTTCGTTTTTATTCAAAATGGCGTTTTTAACAAAGCAGTGGTTCGAAGGCTACATTTATGCTCTTTCCGAAGAGAAATATGCATACTCCGCTATCCAAAAACGATGTGAGAGTCATGGTTTTGTGATATCTAAAGCGTCGATAGGTAATATCGTAAACAAGAAAGGAAAAAAAAACGTCAAATTGGAGCCTCAAGTGGGACAAAAATTCCAAACAAGTATCCAAGGAAAAAACGGACATCTTCGACTATTGCAAAGGTACGTTGTTTAATGTTAAAAGAAAATCCCCCTAGTCAAAGGACAGTTGCAAAATTGTTTAAATGTTTCGTGTCTACTGTACACAAAATGATAAACGTTGATTTAAATCTTAACAAAGCGAAAAAACGCAATGTGCATCGTCTTCTTCCAAATCATATCGCTGAACGCAGGACACGCTGCAGAATTCTATATGAGAAACACTTATCCAAAGGAAAATGGAAAACAATTGTCACAATAGATGAATCATGGGTGTATTTAAATGATTGCAACAAAAAAAGAGCCATTTATTATCATAAAAGGGGAGAAAAAAATTTAAGTACATGGTTCAAAGAATCGAAAGAAAGTTTTTCTAAGGGATTCATGATTGTTGCTGGTTTTTCTTATAATGGCAAGTTAAAAATAAAGAGAGTGGAAAAAAGTGTCAAGATTAACTCCAAATACTATCAGGAACATATTTTATCGGCAATTTTTCTGAATGAAATACCATCGCTTTACCCACAGTGCCATCAATCTGTGAGACTTCATCAGGACAAAGCTAGCAGTCACACATCAAAATCCACTGTAAATTTCCTAAAAGAAATGCAACAAAAAACTGGTATCAAGGCCATACACTTCACTGATATCCCTACTAAATCTCCCGATGTATCACCTATGGATTTTTGTGCTTTCGGACTTTTAAAATCTGCATTATCCAAACGTCGTCCCAAAACCCTTACAGGACTCTGGAAAGCTGTTCAGGAGGAATGGGATAGAATACCTCTTCTGACACTTCAAAAGGCATTATTATCCTGGAAATTGTGGTGTCGAAAGATAGTTCAGAATAAGGGATGTCAAATAGAACATTTAAAACACAAGAATTTTATGAAATTTAGTTTTGTGAATACAATATACATCGTCTAAAAAATGTGTGAACAGCCTCTGTAGTACTTAGCTTTTTGTTAACTAGTAGATACGATCATAATTTCTGGCTGCTTGGAGAAAAGCAATGCGATTGCATCAAATAGACTTCATTTTCCTGATTGGGGGGGGGGGGGGGGGGAAGGTGAAACTTAAAAGGATGACCAACAATTTTATTTTTATTTTTATTAAGTGATTTACGCAACATTTTTCTTTTATTTATTTATTTTTTTAATTTCTCTTTGGACCTTTAAGGCCAGGTTGAAGATACTCATTAGCAGTGTTACAACTGAATGTAGACACATCACTAAATATGAAAGGCAAATTATCCTTTTTCTTTTTGTGGTTCCGAAAACCAGTATCAACCATGTAAAAAACCGATGATGACAGTTCATACCATACCTCTTAAGAATGAATATTTCAGAACCGGTTTGCACTGATCAACGTTTCTCTGAACGAGAGCAAATGATTTTACAAATTATTATAATCATAACCTCTCACTTTTTTACAACAAGCGACCGACATAATATCATTAAGCCAAATGGGAAAAGTTCGCTCGGTAAAGTGGACAACACTGAAGTGAAAAAAGGTCATGTTATATAAGAGTCTAACCAGAAGCTGTAAATCAGACAACCAATTACATCCTTAGTCAATTCATTTCTAAGCAAGCGTAAACTTTTGGTTTCCTTCGAATGCATATTATTTATACACCGGGTGCGTCATAAATTCGTGCAAAGTTCAAAAATTCGTAATAAAAAAAATAATGCTCGGAAAAATTTTCTATTTGTGCGAATAGGGTCAGAGGGACTTTGGATTTTTTTTCCATGAAAAAAAAAAAAATGTTTCCGAAAGTAACCGAAAGAGGGCGCTTTTGCGTGACCACGTTAAGTCTGCATTGCAGGAAAAACATGCGTTACCCGTTGTCACCCTCGTGCAGGATGGTACCCCGCCCCACATTTCACGTGATATCAAGACGTTCCTGTTGGAATCTTTCACTGAAGACCGAGTTCTATAAGTCGCGGTTGTAAGGTTCAGTGGCCCTCAACTGCTATTTTATTTTGGTAGTGGAGTTCCTGGACCTGCTGGTTTTAACTCCTGTCAGCAAGATATTTTGTGGTCAATGTGAAAATGCTCAGTAGGATTTTAGTAGTAATTAAGTTAAGTTAGGTTTAAGGTTAATGGTCTCTTAAGGTAATTAATATTTAAGTCCTTCAAGATGAAGGAAAAGTAATTTATATTTAGAAGAAGGTACTAATTAATTACTAGTTCTAGTTAGATTAATATTAGCATTTTATTAAGAATTTAATAAAGAAGGATTTTTAACCGGAGAGGGAGGTTACTGGCCCACAGTAAACTAGATGTTAAGTTAGAAGAAAAAAAAAAAGGCCCCGTTCAGGGTCATACTATAATAAAGTGATAATCGCAGAATTCCGCGGGGGGAAAAGTGAAAGTATCAAGATAAGATAATTTGGACTAAGCGATACCACCTAGGCCCGAACCCACAACAATTTGGCCCTCACGGTCACCAGACTTGACCCCGACAAATTTTTAGTTGGGGGAATACTGAAAGTCTCATGTGCACCGGGACTCCCCAACCACTTTCGTGGAACTGAAAAATGTCATTCGACAGACAGTCGCTGCCATCGATGCTACAATCCGCTGTAATGGGCTTATTGACGCGTCTCACTTGCCCATTACCTTGTGCTGGTAGTAATGTTGAACATGTGTTACTTTAAAATAAATGCGCAGTCTCATGTTATTGTAATCTGTTTGATTTTCTGTTTGAGTTTGCCTGGTTTGCATAAAACGTCTCAGTATGACGTGTGAGCGCCCTCTTTCGGTTACTTTTAGAAACTTTTTTTTTTTTACATGGAAAAAAATCCAATGTCCCTCTGATCTTATTGGCTCAAACAGAAAAATTTTCCGAGCATTGCTTCTTTTATTATGAATTTTTGAACTTTGCACGAATTTATGACGCACCCGGTATATTAATTGATGAAATTTTGCAATACCAGAATGATGAACTTGGAGAAGAGAAATGATAGATCACTGCTAAACACCGTCACTTTCAGTACAAAATTTTTTGTACTGAAAGTGACCTCACTTTCAGTACAAAAAATATTTTTCGAGAGAGCGAATCCGAAAGTGGTATCATGCAACCTCTTGATCTCTTTCAATCACAGATGCTTTAGACTAGTACACGCGATAAAGCAGCACATTGAGACTTAATCTGCAAGCAAAATTCAACATTCTCTCTACGATCGAAAGGTGCCCTGCTCTTTCCGGTATAGGAACTCTAGATGAATAAGTGTACAACCTCGCAAAATCCTTGTCAGCCCATCCATCTCTCCCAAAATAGAAGCTCTAAAATGTTCTAACATCATGTTTAACAACGGCAAATTATGTATAACACACTACTCCCAATGTTTTAATGAAAGAAAGGCATTAACTAGAACAAATTCCTTTTTTATTTTTTGTACAATTACAGGATGTCGGTTTGATATTTTCCTCAGCGTAAGTAAAAGCAAAATATCTGTCTCTAATTTGCAGTGGCGTAGCGAGCATAACTGACGCCCGGGGCACGATACCTTTCTGCCCCCCCCCCCGAAAAACATATAGTAATATAATGCATAGAATTAGTTAACCGGACCATTTGCCGCCCGGGACATGATAGATCCCCTTGCCCCCCTCTCGCTACGCCACCGCCAATTTGGTAGATGGATTATTTTTTTTCCTTCCGGCAAATTTGAAATATTTTAAAGATTTAATTATTTCAATGCTTTGATAAATAGTCAGTACTAAGTGCTTTCAATTTACAAGGTTGAAACAAATATTTGTTAAGGCTTACCCCAATGTATAATAACATTTTTGAAAACAGATTAATAAGAAAAAGGTTTTACTTCCAAAACCATTAAATTATTGCACTACGCTTATAAACTGCACGAATGAATCCACAGATGGTGAACCGAGAAAATGCTGGGAGTAGGAAAACTTTTTATTTTCACAAAAAAACATCCCTGTGCTATTTACTGAATATCGAAACTGAAGAACAACAAAATTCTTCGAGAAACTGGAAAATGCTGTTGTCGTTTATCTTATCTAAATTGCATGCGCGAAGAAAAAAAAATTACCACAGCAGAAAATTTCGACAACTTGATCCATCAAAGTCGCATATTTCGGACGCAAAACACAGGCACCCTTCGAATTTCGATAACCTGCTCCATGAATCGACACTTACCTTTTCGATAACCTACTCACCTGCCGACTAATATCGACCCACAGCATAAAAGCATTCATTCAATAACACGTGTCTTTTTTTGGCATTGTCGAAAATAGGAGTGGGGATCGCCAATATTTGGATTCCTGCAATTTATCCCGCACAGAGGCCATACGAAAATTTATTTTCCGAGATACTTCTTGGGTGGTCCCATGAGAAATAAGACCCCGGGGAAATGATAGGTCCATTTATGAGCAGCGAAGCTAAATAGCATGTATTCAACAATGTAATTATTAGTTAACCTTTGTTAACTTAAGCAGACGGTTAAAGAACACAGCCAACTTATAATTGCGCACGACTTTCACCAGCACACTAGGGGGAAAAAAAAAAGTACTGAATAATGAAGCGCGAAATTCTACTACAAAGTTTCAGGCAGTTGCTTCGAAATTCGATTTTAACCGAAGCAGTTCATTCCATGCAAAGGAAAACTTTATTACACCAGTAATAAATGCTCCGAGGCTACAGATAACATATTCAGGATTATACATTAAAGTATCATTAATAATCTGTTAATTTCAGAAAGTTTCAATCACTCTCTTCCTCGGGCGTGGTCCATGACTTTGAAAGGTTCAGGGGACGTTATGACCATTTGCTATACGAGAGCTAATCAAACAAGGACCTACAGTTTAAGGACAATTTTGAAGAGCTAAAAACACCCATGCCTACCGCAATCTGCACACGAATCCGCAAATAGTGAAAACAAAAGCCAACCGTGGTCCCTTTAGAACTTTCTTTAAAAGCTCTTTTTCATTTGTGTGTAATGAGTAGTAAACATTGGTTTAAGGAACGAATAATTTCCTCGAAGCTACACACAGAAATCAATGCATTAACACAGCCAATAATTGGGATAATTGTGTTCGTCGGTTTAAATAATAATTATGAAATTAATAAGTAGCTGCAGTTGCAGTTCAAACACATTTATACACACATTCTAGCATATAAAAGAAATGATATATGTAAAAGGAGGAGCCTTTTTTTTTCCTTTTTTTTTTACACTGTCCTTTCTCGACTTCTCTGTATATCGTCATTTCTCTGTCTCGACTTCTCGGTGTCTTCTCTGTATGAAAATATATCATCCCTATTAAGGCCACTCAGAGGCCTTGAATATAATAAATAGTGTAACGCAATTCTGTGTGTTTTTGTACAATCCTAACTAGTCTAGAGATTAAAAAAACTCGCCAAATTATCGAAATTTTCAGTCATATTCTTTCTTCGTGAGTGCGACATGCTCACAAAGAAAAAATATAAAGAAGAATCGAAAGACAATATTCAATTTAAAAAAAAATTAATTAGTGAGTTGGCAATATAGCTCACTGGACCACACCATGATCCGACCGGTGAGTTTTTAGTCCTTGTCCAAGGCACTTTACGTCTCTCTTACCTATGCAAATGTCAAATGTTGTTACATTTTGTATTTATTTTACACACGTATATTTTTTTTTTCTGTCGCTGCCTGGACAGAAAAATCAGGCGAGAGAAATTTCGCACTGCGGCATGGGACAGAATTTTGAGTAACAAGTGACAGAAGAACGCAACAAGTAATATATAAAAAAAAAAAAATAAAATAAAATCAATTCCTACTTAGGTCAACAAAGAAAAATTTGAGTGTGAACTAATAGTAGAAATTGAAAAAAAGGATTGCCTGCCAGAACCTTGCCTACTGTGCGAGATTAGGAGGGGGGAAAGAGAGAGAAAAAGTTTGTCAGGTTGGGGATTCGATCTCGCAACCTACAGGACGGGAGAAGCCCGCGCTACCGCAGTGCTACCGTTTACACAGTAACAAGAGGGAAATTACTATTCAAGAGCAAGAGACGCTCTAGGTCTAAAACTAAAATTGATTAATTAAATTTAGTTAATGAATTAATATTTGAAAAAACTGTATTAACATCAAGTGTCATCCACTACAAGTTTAAAAAAATGTATTTGAACTTGAGTGGATGAATAAAAAGTTCAACGATTGAAAATTTGAACAAGATATATATAGAGAGAGTGTGAACTAATAGTAGGAATTGAAAAACGACATTTTGCAAAGGAATGTACCGAAGGATCTCGTCCGTACAAACTGTTTACGGATGGTGGAGAGGCCGTTAAACGCGAGGACATTCAAGTCACCCAGCCGCCACAAACTCGCAGGAGGTGTTAAAACCTGCATTTGTCGAAATCGACATTTGATGAATCAGATGGTGCTTCAAGAATTCAGATTTTATCATGGTGCTATGAGAAATATTTCCCTCACTGAAACTTAAAATTTAAAAATAAATAAATAAAAATTGTAACTGTCAGCAACATTTCAAAAAGTATGATTACAAGAATAGTAGAATAGTCACAAGAGTGACTTTCGTTGCTGCTGTGAAGACTAAAATATTCACTGGGGAGGAAGTGCACTGCATTTGAAAAATGATGTAACGTTTTAAATGAACACATTTGTGACGACCCACTGTCATGACCATGTGTCGAACCATGGATCTTTCCTCTGCGTATTTGAGTTGTTTTCATTTAAACCGCCTACACTATATAAGGAAGTCTCATTCTGAATGTTTTTTCCTGCCACCCTTCTCGAAAAATATATCCCTGCTTTTATGTCCCAAATCCGTAAAAATCAAATCTCTCTTAAAAAGGTACAATTATCAATGAATAAATCATGCGAGATGTGCAATATCCATCTTCTATCTTTACTTGATTTGGTACATTTAGACTGATTTCAGGGGGCTCACAACCTTTGACTACTGGGAAATGACCCTAAACATGATCAAAATCGAGCTACTAAAACTCCAATAATATTAATATACAGTCGAACCTCCATATATCGAAGTAGCAAGTTGCCGGAAAAAAATTCGATATATAGAAATTTCGATATATAGAATTGAGCTTAGTTTTATAATAATTCTCCTATAAAAATTAACGCTAATTTTCGTATACGAAACTCCATTTCTAATTTATATGCTAATCCCATTAAATGAAAGTTAATAACTAAAAAATGAATTAATATGAAAGATTTATTGAGTACTACATACCTTTAAAAAAAACAATAATCCAGACAGTGGTTACAATGATCACAGTTACATTCTTTTTAAAAAAAACTACGAATATCTTGCTGAAGAGCCAGTTTTGCGGAAAGTTCAAAGTAATGTTCGTATTTATTCAGTCCACTAAAAACTCAATCAAGATCATTTTCCGCGAATTGAAGTCTACGACGTATTGTTTCAAATGCCAAAAATAGGGAGATTTTATTCTAAAGTGGAATAAAATCTCCCAATTTGTCTTGAAAAAAATTTCGATATATAGAGATTTTTTTCGATATATAGAAACAATTTTTCTATGTAATGAACATGGAGATTTGCTAAGAGTTCGATATATATACAAAATTTCGATATGTGGAAGTTCGATATATGGAGGTTCGACTGTATATATATATAATTTTTTTGCTTTATATCAAAATTACAAGTCTTCAGTTATATTTTATACAAAAATAGAACTTCTAAAGCCATAAATAATTTTTAGATTTTATTTTTAAATGTACACATTACTAAAAAGGGAAAAAAATCATTGGATGTTTCGCGCATCATAAAATTAACAAATATGCATACAGAAACTATTTTTTGGTCAAATTAAATTAATAATACACTCAAGTTTAATGTAAAACCAAGAAATATACAAAAAATATAGTTTAAATTGAAAAATTTACATAAAGTTTAAAAAAAATTAAAATTTAGCAATTTTTTAAAACATTTTCAAGTGTAAAAAAATTTTTTACAATTTTTTTTTTACTTTTCTGGTTTTAGTGTGTAAAGAAGCTTATAATACAAATCTGATAAAAAATTTTGTGTGTCTAGCACACATAGTTTGGGAGTAACAGTGCGCGCAATCCAAAAATTCACATATTTGAGAAAACTGAAGTTAAAGTTGGAATAACGTGGCTATGGCAACAGAGTGCGCTTTACATAAACTCTCATAACTCGAGAAATAACGCAAAATTTTTTATGCGGTTTTTTGCATATTGTTCAGAAATGTCCCAAACATCAGAATATAGCAAAAACCAAAAATCGATTTTTTGAAGTTTCGAAGGTTATGAGCCCCCCCCCCCCCCTTCATAAATTTAACATATATCTCTTTTATTTTGCGTTTTTCATTAAATCATTAAGTAGATGAATTTAGCCTGTCCACTGTGTGAAAGAAGTTCTACCCTCGATACTCCCTCTTTCACCAACCTCCTTCGAATTTCTTTCCTGCGCTTCACGAAAAGCACAAAAATGTAGTTGAAAATTCGGAGAGAACATGGTTCGATGGAATAGTGTGTCGTTCGCGTATTTGGCTAGTTAAAATCGCAAGCCAACAAGGAAAGAGTGCTCTGAAAGAGCCAAGCGACAGTTAAATTTCTTAACGTAAAAAAGCTTGGTTCGCTATCAGGATCAGAGACAGCCAGGGTCTTTTTTTAGAAAATTCTTGACTATAGGCACAACTCGGGATGGGGGGCCCCTAATACTGATGTGGGCGTAAAATTTCCGAAATTACACACAAAAGAAATAATCATGAATCATTGTGAAAGTACCATTTTACCAAGAATTGGCTATTTGAAGCGTAGAAGCCTAGAACATTATCAAATAACAAAAAGCAATATAACATATTACCTTCATCATTAATACACCAATACGATGCAACCAGTAAAACTTATTAATCTATATATATAAAACATTTCCGTAACTGACTCACTGACTGACATACAACGCACAGACCAAACCGCTGGACCTAAAGGACTGAAATTTTGCATGGCGATTCTTCTTATAGTGTAGGGGTGCACTAAGAAAGATTTTTCAAAAATTTTCTTAGACTTTTATAAAATTAAATTTTTAAGCTGTTTTTTAAACTTTTTTACGTTTGCATTTAAAATAATACGTTGAGGGTTATAAAATTTATATCCCGAGAAAGATCATAAACATTCCTTCAAAATGGAACATTTTTGTATGTTTACCTCCATTTTCGGATTTTTAGTGAATTTTTAAAGATTCATTTCTAGAATTTCATTTATTAAATGCTGATCACGTGATTTCTTTTTCTGGTACTTTAAATTTATCGTCACGTGCATAACAACTAAATAGACAGTAAAAAAAATATTTTTTTCCTTGCTAATGCAGCAGACGATTGGACATTATCCAAAAAATATTAAAATACAGTAAAAGATATGATCCTCAAACTGTTTTTTTATATCAATTGTATACATCGATCGTCGTACTTATTATAAATAAATATATATATATATATATATACATACATTTTATATATATATATATATATATATATATATATATATATATATATATATATATATATATATATATATATATATTACACATATATATATACATATATATATATATATATATATATATATACATATATATACATATATTACACATATATATATATATATATATACATATATATTACACATATATATTACACATATATACATATATACACATATATATTACACATATATATTACACATATATATACATATATATTACACATATATATTACACATATATACATATATATACATATATATTACACATATATATTACACATATATATACATATTACATATATATTACACATATATATACATATTACATATATATTTGGCATTAATTGCATACATTGACCGTTGTATTTAATTTGAATGTACTCCGTAGCGAAGTACTCCGTAGCCCCTAGGTCCGGGTCTAATGAAAATCAGGGCCTGGAGACAGCACTATATAGCCTCAACGTTAATGGCATCCACCCGTTAGAGTAAAAAGAAACCAACAAAGAAGGGGGCAACAGGCTGAAAGTAGAATTAATCCTTGCGGTCGAAATATCATATATCTCAATAAGAGCCTCTACACGGAATACTCGAGAAGAAGATATAAAGAGCAATTCACGACTACGATTTCGGCGTAACCGCACGAACATCTTCCTAGGAAGCGCGCCTTATAACTTCGCAGTTGCTGGAAACAGCCCGGTAGACGCAGACATCGAAACGGAGTAAAAAGGTATATACTTAAGCCCCTTTATGGCTAAACAATTATGTAATAAACGCAAATAGGCAAGTCTTTGCAATATCTTTATTACTAATAACGTAAGTACATGAGAAGAAATTCATTCGACTGAGAATATTAAATAGCAAACGGAAAAAAAAAAAACTGATATTGTCACGAATAAAGGTTGCCAATCGGCAAAAAATATAGGATAGATGTAACCATAGATGTAAAACTCACAAACTTTTCAATATACTTACCGACAAACAAACAAAAAAAAATTTCAGAGAAAAATATTTAAATGCAATACAATATATTTTGGGCGTACGGTAAATTTGTAGTTAATCAACACTTGATCAATTCCCCATACATGCAGAATTTTAGCTTAGTTTTTCTGCAGACATGACAAAGGTACTGCATAATTAATTTTTTGTTTCTAACCTATCTTCATTAAGTTTACTTTCCAATAGCCTACAGACCCACTTTCTTCATGAAACCGCGCAACCGAACGTGCATCAGAGTTGCGTTTTATGAGGGAATATGACGCAGCCAAATGATCGAACTGCGTACAGAGGTGGAAGCAGTAACTCGAAAGAGTTAATCTGCACCAGCACTGGTGAGATTAAACTCAAGACAACTGACCTAAGGCAGAAGACTAATCAACTATCCTCAACCAGAGTATTCAACACAGACACAGGTTTCAAATAAGCAAGCGGAGAGCGCAACAATAAGGTAAATTTTAATTCAGAAAGGATTTTAAGCGAAAAATTAGAAAAGCAGTCATGAGTTGAGGCTAGAATTTCCTGTCAACATCAGATTGCATTTGGCTGTGTGATCTATAGTAACGAGTGTTGAAAAATTATATTTGTTAATTTGATATATTGTCATCCTATTTTTAAGTGTAAAATTAATTTAGGAGAGAATAAATCTGCTTTTTATTTGATTCATAGAAACCTTGTATGTTAATGTTTGGCTGACCAAAAACCTAAACTTAATTTAGGTTGAAAATTTGCGTATATTTACATCAACAAACTCCTGACATCATGCAATGGCATTAGGACAGTTTTTTATTTTTTTAAATTTTATTCTTAAGGAAAAGAAAAGGGACTTTCCTTTGGCCTTTCTAGAATTCCCCTTAGTATGTGGATGCATTATAGAGAGGTAAACACGAACTGAAATGAAATTTCCTCTTTGAGTGCCCGTTAAGGTACTGAACATTACTAGACAGTGCTTTTGAAGGCATGGCCGAAATTTAACAACGAAATTCATTAATAATCAATTTTATTTTCGACGTTTCACGTCACATGCATAAATTCTTTTACCTTGTATTTCGCATGCATTGTGCATTCTAGTTTCAGTAAATAAATATTAATAGAGAAAAAACAGGAAGAAATATTCTTCATTATTATAAAATCCTACAGCGCCAATATGGAAAAGTTTTTTTGCAACGTTTTCCAAAAATATATATACGATTACTATAATTTCACTCGACCATAGCATTTTGCACTGCTAGATCTGAAATAAAAGAGGAAAAACCTTCACAAAAATAAAAGACAGCATACTCTTTAATTTCAACCACCGAAAAAGAATGCAATTTCAAAAAAGCGCCTCAAAATCACGAAATCTTTTCAAAATATTCATTAAATCGTGGTCTGCATTTCGCAGTGCTTGTTTACTGATTTGATATATATCTTTTTGGGCGAAGGCACGGTTATATTCTTTCTGCATGTCATTCTCTCTTCCACTGATAGCACGATTCTTTGTTCGATTTAATAGGAAAGCTCGCCACTGGGGTCAGAGTTCGCGCAGTAGGCAAACCGTGCGCGTGGGTGGCGCGTTGCCTGTTTTCAACAGTTTTTCCTCAATTTTTGGAAAGAATGGACGGACGCCCACGTCCAGACTCAGCTTGCAATTGTCACACGTTTTTCGCCTCTTTTGCTCGAAGAGACTTTTCGAATATAAGGTGGTGAGAATAGCAAAGAAAGAGTTCATGTGTTAACATACAGTGACGCCTTTGATATAATCTTCTAAAAACAGGAATGACGAAACTCTTATTTCGTCAAATCCTCTGAGAGATAGGTAAAATCAGAAAACTCAACCAGATCATAGTGTTACTTTCTACAGTGGTGATAGGCAATGTCCTTTGTATTTAAAAAATTCCTTCAAATTGAAAAATGATAAAGTTTTATCTCTAAATCTATTTTTGTGCAGATCTATCGGAAATCCTCTGAAACGGCATCCTTACCTGCAACCCGTCAATGGTGAATTCGTTTTTCTTTAAAGCGAATTGAAAGAACGATGCACATAGTTTAAGTCAGAGAAGAATTTATATATATATATATATATATATATATATATATATATACACACATGTGACCTATCCTATAGCACGGTAGATAGGTTCCTAGAAAATTCTGTGTTGTGTGAAATCGTGTTATATGAGACCCAGAGACAGTTCAAAAAAGGGGGGTTCGTTCCGAAAACTTATTAAAAACACACATTTTTTTTAAAATTCCATATAAGCAACTTAATTTTTATTAAAAATATAAATGTATGTATAACAGAAAACGAAAAGAAACAAAAAAATATTTTCATTTAATGCGACCTAAATTTAATAAATTTCTTCCTCAACACTGCGCAGTACAATCAAACGAGGACGTTTTTTCGATTGAATGATATCACCTTCACTTTCAGAACCTTTTTCTTCATTTAGATTTTTTGCACCTTCTATCCTCTTTAAAACCTCTTTAATAAATGATAAATTATAACTTGTTTATACATCTTCATGTGAAGACACTATAGTTCATTATTCCTTCCTGTCATTATTTTAAGGTAATTTAGTTTTAAATGTGTTAAACAAAAATCATGTTATCTAGTGCTATAGAAGTACAGTGTTGTACAAAGGTTTTCGCAATATTTTATCGTGTTAGAGCGAAACCGTGTTGTAAGATGCTGTGCTGTAGGAGGGCTACCTGTATATATATATATATATATATATACACAGGTAGCCCTCCTACATGATATATATGACATAACTCAAAAATGCAGAATTTGAGAAAAATCAACTTAAAGAATACTATAAAACTTATATTCAAATTGCATAAGCTTCTTTTAAATTTCAGGTAAGTATTTATGGAGGTAAATTCCCTTATATTCTATAGAATAGTAATATGGATCTGTAGTCGTCGAATGTAAGGTATTAACAGATAAATATAGGGGAGGCTTTTGAGTTATTTTTTGTTTTGTTATTCCAACCCGGCAAGAAAAGTGACAACTCAAAAATGAAGCATTATTTTTGGAGAAAAATCAACTTCAAGAATACTATAAAACTTATATTGAAATGGTCAGTGGCGTACGCAGGGGGGAGTTGATGAGGGCGAAACCCCCCCATTGGTTCTAATTACATATATTATTTAATTAGGTTTAAGCTTTGCACTGATTGCTCAAACCTACTCTTTCATAGTAACCCCCCTTCTTTGAGAATTTCTGCGTACGCTGCTGGCAAATGGTTTAAGCTTATTTTAAATTTCGGGTAAGTATTTATGGCGGTAAGTTCTATTATATTCTATAGAATAATAATATGGATTTGTAGCTCTGCTCTCGTCGAATGTAAGGTATTAACAGGTAAATATAGATGAGGTGTTTGAGTTTTATTTTTTTAGTTCCCCCATATAATACTTATGACACTTTTCACTCCCTCCCCACTTTTCGGACCTCCCTCAGGCAAAATTACTACTTAAATAAAAAAAAATGTAAAACATTAAACACCTCAAATGAATTTTCAGTTGTCACAACTCAGAATGTGCCACTGTTCTTGATTGATCATGTTCTTGATTGATCATTGGTTCAGAGCATTTTCAACGACTCAAAGACGATTTCGAACGGCTACAAATACCTATGGCATTAGTGGAATTTGAAACCACAGTCTCTGGTACCGAATGCATACCTTAGTCATTAAACCGTCGTAAAGCTTTATGTTATTCAGATTCCCCTTCTGAAATACGAGCTTCTTGAATTCTGAGATTTAAAAGGCAAAATTCTTGATGAATGTCCCTTTATCTCGATTAAGAATGGAACATAACTTTGAACGTTGAGTCTATGGCACTGACACACACACACACACACACATATATATATATATATATATATATATATATATATATATATATATATAAAGAACACTAAACTTCAGTTTACGCCCCTACTAAAACGCGTTCGATATTCTAGGGCAATCCACAGCAAGGAAAGCAATTTACAGTTTACCTGTGTTTAAATTAGTATGTTCAGTATTAACTGCGTAATTAACTATGACAGATATTCCTGTCCCACTTAAAAGCCACTGAATGCTTTTAGATGCTCGGGCAACAGGATAGAACATTTCATGTTCCATTCATTCATGTCATTTATCAATATTAAGTTATGTAACTCAGTACTCTCCCCTTAATGTGTATCATAACCGGCAGCAATTATGTCATTAATCACAAAACGGAAGTATTTTAAGACACCTGCACCCCGACCATAGCAGAGACACCCTGCTATGGATAATACAGACAGAGATCTCAAATAGCAGTCTACCTAGCTAATATATATCTTTTTCATTTACTGTCAATTTAACACTATGTTTTGCGGAAAAAAATCCCATTAGAAATTCAAAATCGAGAGCTAAACCTATTTCATTTTTATTTAGTAATAAACTAAAAATTATAAATGCGGTTTGATTTGAACTAAAATAATGATTTGCTACCCAGCCGTTAGCTTGAAAATACTTCTTTTATGACTGTTCATAAATTTCCGCCAGAGTGTAAATATGTGAGTAACATATTATATATCATCCAAGTACTAAAAATAAATTTCAAAATATTATCATATTATCATTATCATTACTTTAAAATCATTTTTCATATCTGAATACCCACAATCTGAGAGTCTACAAGCGTTGAAAAAAAAAAGTTTAAAGAGGTAATGACTATTTTCAAATCTCACATGAAAGGCGAACACTTTCATGTGAGGAATTATTTTTTTCCGGCTTTACGATTTTGTCGAAAAGTGGGAAAAAGGGTAATTGGAACAGGAACTTTCTGCGAACTTAGTCATTTCACAAATTTACCCTTTCAGCTGCTTACATTACTTTTTTTTCTGTTCTCAAAAACCTTGTAGCAGTTTATAATTTCTTGGTCGCAAAGAAGTATTAACAATATCAATGTATACATAGTTCTCTGCTCAACTTTTATTAGTGTTGTATCCAAATTTTTATAAAGCCGTCAATTATTATGCAACGTGAAAAAAAAAGTGGTGTCTAAAATGTTCGCTTCTATTTCATTTACACTCATACAAACATTAAAATAGTGAGAAAAGTTACCCAGTATAGGAACGAATGCAGATCAATTCATTACTGACATATTTTAAGAGCATCCTCTTTATTACTTATTGTACACGAATTTGTGGCGAAGGCACACAAAGAAAAAATATATTAACATTAAATTGAAAAAAAATTAAAGCAACCTTCATGACCAGCAACAAATACTAACTGACATCAGTTTTAAAATAAATATGGAATTTTATTTCGAAACTGAAAGTGTACAGGATACTGATAAACCTAAGACAAATTCTGGCGTAACGAAATGTTCTTACATATAAAGCACACATGCATTACCACTGAAAGCACGCCTCTATATGCCTACATATTTCATGTGTACTTGTAATCTGCGTATAGTAAGCATAAAAAAGTATTCATAAGACGATGTTATCTAAATGAAAAGTGCAAGGTAAGTTGGGGTAACTGAGCCCATGAGGTAACTGAGCCATCCCCTCCCAGATTTTTCTTTTACATATCAGGTGTTAATTACACTATTGTGGCAACACTGGTAAGCAGAAGTCAACAAAACAACAGCCCTTTGGTCTCCAGCTTGGTTGAAGAATGTTTTATGGCTGCTAATGTTTTTTGTATTTGTCATCACAAAACATCTTTCTATAAGGGTGAATTCAATAATTTTTCATAAGTCTATTTTTATCTCTCAAAAATTGAATGCAAGAATTTTTAGCTCAGTTAATGTCAAAATAGCCTTCTGCGTGGTGTTTTAACCTATCCTAAAAGTTAAAGGTCTGTGGAGGGGTATGACCCAGTTACCCCATCAGATTTAGTGATTTGGGGTAACTGGGTCATACCTTCAGGGTAACTGGGCCCTGTTACCCCACACTGATCCACTTATGCTTATATTAACTACTACTAACCCAACCTAAGTAACTGAACCAACCTAAGTAACTGAACTAAGAAAGTTATGTTAATAAGTTGCAATAAAGTTAGTCAAGACATAGGTCTCAATAGATAAAATGTTGTTGGAGGAATTTTTACTTTTAAAGCTTGTGAGAGTTCAAACATGTTTTCTTTTCTTTTTTTTTCTTACAACTCACTCTTGATTTGCTTCATATTTACATAGAAATTATTGAGTATGAAAATTTGAGTATGAGTAAGTTTAACTATTATAAGTTAAGTAGTTAAGTCACTCATTTGTGTTTTTTTTCACTTAAGCTTACTACTGGTTAAGTTATTACAAAAAACCTTTTTTGCAAGTGACACATTAATTCACCTATTAACTCATTAACTAACTCAGGGCTTGTTAAACTCTAATTAATATTACATTTTTCAATAGAAAAGGCCATTACAGCTACTAACTAAGCTAGAAAGTATGTTTGTACTTTTGAAAATGTGTTTATAGTCGATTACATTATGTTTTTCAATCACTTTGTGTGTTTTCTCCGGTGTTCGCAACAATATATCTTGCAACATTGGTAATTGCTTTGAAAAATTATTTTTAAATGGGGGTACAATTTTTTTTTCTTTCCAGATATACAAGCATTGGACCTATTTACCCAGTCACAGATTCTGTTGCTTATTATGAGAAATAGACCTAGGTGGTCCAGTTACCCCAATTATCAGGGGAACTGAGCCCACCTGTATTTAAAAATATATACAATATTTATATATAATATATATGTAATAAAAACCAATATCGTAGATTAAACATATTCCCGAAGACTTACTGAAGTACATGTAATACAAAGATTTTTGAAAATTTTACATATTAGTATAATTTTAATGTGTTAAAAATATAGTACATAAAAAAGTTGTAAATCTATGGCCCAGTTACCCCAACTTACCTTATCATAAACGCTCTACATTTTTTTAAAAGAAAATTGCAATAATAATAAGAGTAATAAAAACATTTCTCAAATCACGAGAAATGTTTAAACGGGACATGAGATTTCTAGACATATCTGATATTTTAGACTACCCGATAGACTGTTGTACAACTAAAATTCATAGATTTTAAGCAGACTTTTTTTTAAAAAACATAACCCTCAATGTATGAACACTTCCTAGCCTCAATGTAGGTAATGGGTGCTCTTGATGAACATTTTTGTTATTCAACTCCGCACTGTAACATTATAAAACGTTGGAATGCAATTACTTTTGATATATTCAATTCTAAGCACAATTTATTACATAAAGCATGTTAATGGTGATATAAAAAAATAATATTGTGAATGAAAAATGGGCAAAGGAAAAAAATAGACGAAATGGGTTGAATAAACAGCCCAGAATCGTATGTCTCACATTCCACGAATACCCAATGCTTGGTTCACGGTCAGTAGCGGAACAATATTATACATTCACGATCCCATCTGCATCGAAACCTGACGCCCCTCGTTTCTTTTCGCGTTCCTTTATGATCCATCGCAGATACAGCAATGTAAATTATGTTCACACTTCCTCGTCTTCCCTTCATGAATTTGAGACTGAAGTTTGATATTTCATTCCACGGACAGCTTTTTGCCTATGAGTTTAAACGTTACCCCACCCTTCAGGGTGAATATAAAAATTAGATTTCAAAGTCGGGCTTCTTAGTTTTCACTTTACAACGAAAAGATTTACTTCAAAACAAAAAAGGTATTTACTATCGCTTCCTTTTTCAGAGATCTGGCACTGCCAGGTGCCTGCATTAAACAAGCAGTCAGTAAAGAAATAGGAATTTTGTGAGACTGGACTATGAAGATAGAAGAAAAAAAAACTCATCTTTAAATTAAACGCGTTACAAAGGGCAACCCTTTCTGCAACTTCTAACATCTACAGAATATGCTCCTAATAATAGCAAGTTTAAAATATACGAACAGACAAAGTAAGGAATCAGAGATTTCGAGGTCAATATTGTAGTATATTTACAGAAAAAAATAGACCTTATTTCACAATGTTGGAATCTTTATATATATTTAATGATTAACGTAAAAAATAATTTTAAAACGATGGACATCACGTTGTTATAATTAATATAAAAATTCGTGTTCTTATCTTAAGAGATATTTTGATTTGTTATGGATAGTTTTCAACCCTAGTTTAAAACTTCCTAGTTTTTCGAGCTTATTGGCAAAAATACACAACTAAAATTGCTTAATATTCAAAGCTAAAGATGCTTTCAATTTTTAATTTGAAATCTTTTAAAGTCAACTCTCAAATTGTTATAAAGTACTTTCTACATGCAGAATAATCTAGGAAGAAAACATTCGAGATACGTAATAGGTGCAATTGAAAAGAAGTAATCATGAAATGCTTGTATTTTATTTTTATTATTATTTATTTATTTATTTTTTAAATGCGGAGGTACTTGTAGCGAAGACATTCACCTATAAATCACCGCAGTTTTGCTGGCCATTTTATTATGGGGGCACCACATAGGCAGACCAGCATTGCGCCCTATGAAGAGACGACACAAACGGAGGCGTTTTAGTGGCGCTTCGCCAGGATTCGATCTGAGCACCCTCAGCACCGAAAACCAGCGCGCTGTACCACAAGGCCGCCACGGTCCTATTATTATTATTATTATTATTATTATTATTATTATTATTATTATTAAAAAAAAAGCCTCGGACCCCCTTAAGTCGAAGAGACTGAAATTCTAATGATGATGTTATAGTGGTCAAGGAAGAGAGGCATAGATGGATGGAGCTGTTCCTTCTCCAAATGTGAAAATTGGGGTAGACTGGTAGTTGGTGAGTTTTGGAGAACTATGATCATCATTTGCTGCTGATGGGCTAAACAAGCTGTGACCTTTATCTTTAAAGGCAAGTCCGAATGGCTACTAACAAGCATGCCAACCTCGGAACTCGAAGGCTCTAGATCCGAATACCGGTGCCAAAGCCACCCTGCGATCGTCCTGAAAGCCAGGTAGATCACTGTCGTACGGAAGTGTCTAAATAGAAAATATTGAAGCCAGCCAAAGGAAGATAAAGCTCCACCAATACTTTTTTGCCCGAGAGCAGAAGTTTTTTGTGCTATCAATTGCATGATGAAAGCGAATTATAGAACATGACATCTTCATTGTTATTTAAGGTCAAAAATCAGTTCATGGATCAAATTGCTTTCATCATGCGAAAAGGCTAAGTTTGCTGTCGTTTCTCATATTTCCATGGTAATAACAACAAATATGAGAAACTAAAGTAGGAAAACGATTAAAGAGAATCGAAAAATATATCCTAAAAATGGTTGTTCTTCAACCTGCTGACATCTTGCTCTGTCGGCTAGAACTTCTTTCCTCGTCGGCGTCGCATCACTGATATAAGAGGGGAGGGGCTCAATTAACGGGGTGTTGCCTGGCCGAACGCCGGCGAAAACAAACAAACCAGCAAATAGAGTCTATCATTGCAATAATTTGACACTGCTGGGGCGTCGCTACGGAAGCCTTGATGACAGGGTACTTAGCAGTAAAAGGGTTAATGGTGGCACAGAGAATCGGACGAAACACTCCTTTTTCGCCCTTTCATGTGCCGCTCGAGAGGAAAAATTAAGAAAGTGTGCAATAAGTGCGAGAGCTTCCTTTGCTTTTGTTTATTTTCTTTAGAAGAGAAGTAAAGCGTTTCGAATAGAGATTGCCTGCTGCAGAGGAAATAGATGTACATCTCCGTCGCAACGTGTTGCCAAAATAAAGAGTAAAACAAACAGCCGTAGATAAAAAATTTCTTTTGCTTCTATCTCGAGGCTTCTTTAACTTGCAGATACTTCGAAGTGACGATTATGATTTGCATCGAGGAAAAATTAAAATATTGGCTGGTATTTTCAAACACTCAACCGCATCTTACAAATCAATGAAGACAAAAGTGAATTACTTTTAAGTTACAGAAAACATCTTTGGTAACAGAACGATCAAATATGCAATATTATAAGATAAACTGTATTAGATTTTGATCCTTCGTTCACCTGCGAGAGATTGGAGAAATATAAAACTTTTTTATACTGCAAAAATGATGGAAAAGTAAAATGTTAGGATGATGTATTGACTTAATTTCAGTTTCCCTCCTGTAAATTGACGTTTCTGTCCTCAGAAGTTATATATATATATATATATATATATATATATATATATATATATATATATATATATATATATATATATAATATATATACATATATATACATATATACATATATATACATATATACATATATATACATATATACATATATATACATATATATATATATATATATATATATATATATATATATATTATAATAAATACAACGGTTAATGTATGCAATTAATGCCAAAAAAAAAAAAAAAAAAAAAAAAAATATATATATATATATATATATATATATATATATATATATATATATATATATATATATATATATATATATATATATATATATATATATATATTTATAAAAAAATCGTAACAGATATTTTGATAAACAAAATGTAGAAGAAAGTATTGAAATTAAATCTAATAGAACATGCTAAAGAATGTAGTACAGTTAATATAGAACAGTTTGAGGAACATATCTTTTACTGTATTTTAATGTTTTTTTGGATAATGTCCAATCGTCTGCCGCATTAGAAAGAAAAGAAATATATATATATATATATATATATATATATATATATATATATAGTCAATTTATTTCGTTATTATGCACGTGCCGCAAAATTAAATTAAAGTATCACAAAAAGAAAAGAAACCACGTGATCCGCATTTAATAAATTAAATTCTAAAAATTAATCTTTAAAAATTCACCAAAAAGGGAGGTAAAGATTCGAAAAAGATTTCATTTTAAAGGAATTTTTAATGATCTTTCTCGTGATATAAATTTTATAACCCTCAGATTATTATTTTTAATGCAAACTTTAAGGATGTTACAAAAACAGCTCACAAATTTAATTTTAAAAAATCTAAGAAGAATTTTTCAAAAATCTTTCTTAGTGCATTATACAACACTATAAGAAGTACACTATAAGAAGAATCGCCATGCAAAATTTCAACCCTTTAGGTCCAGCGGTTTGGTTATCCTCTCTGCATAGCAAGAGCTTAGACTCAAGATGACATTGACACAAACACACGAAGTTAATCATGAATTCTTTTGTAATGCAGACGAATACAAAAAGTCTAGTAGGTTCTTACCGATCTTCAACATAGATCAGTACACCTCAAATGTAATAGAAAAATTTTGAAAATTATGGGACTGATTCTCTACCATTCAAGAAATGAGTTCATACCCAAAAATGTTATCTAGACACTTGAAATTTGATACGTGACATCGTTAATTTGGTGTCATTTTCTTTTGGTAGTACTGTCCCTCTATTTATATTTCTGAGTATTTTCTAATTACGAAAGTGAAACATTGTGATTTAGGAATTTTTTCATTAGAAAATATCTAAAAGGTATTCATAAAGTCTACCAGGCAATTTTGGTCTAATGATACAAAAGTACAAAAAACTACAAAAAGAAATGGTACAGCTCATAAAAATTAACAAAAGAATTATATGCCTAAAAAAAAATGTCCTTCCTACTAGGCAGCAATACATTTTGTCCGATTAGCAAAATGAATGATCGATATAATTTCAGTTCAAACAGCTTTGACCAGTCTCGTTGGTAGCGAGTGTAAAAACCTTTTCGGCAAATGCTAATGCTACCCATAAGTCTTTCATAAACATTTATCCGATTCTGTACTGGAGACAAACAAAAGACAACACGACAATCTGACTGAAATCTTGTCCGGTGAAGAAAAGAAGAAATATATACTAAGTGTCCTCGGTTAATGTAGCAATTTAGTAAGGGCACAACTGGCGGGCTACGAAGGCCTGATAAAAGTCCAGGTACGGAGCAAAACAATCTGTGAGGACCTAACATTGTTTCAACAGACACTCAAGTCCTACACAGCCGATAAATTTTTACAGAGTTTTCCAAAACTCTAAACCGTAGAACTAATACAATTTCCCTTTATATCAGGGTACCCATGCTTTGAGTTTACGTCATATGTGATTCCTTTTTAACTGCTATTCTAAAACCATTTTTTTAAAGCCGAAACAGAAAGAGTCTTGACGTCAGAAAAGATGTTAGGTTGTTTTAGAAACAATCGAGTGGAAACTTACTGCAAAACCGTTCTTCCTTGTCGTTTCATATAGAACGGACAAGGAATTCCTAATGATCCTTTTAACGTCAAAGAAAGGGGATCCTTTCAGAAGCAACAGTTTGCTGGTGCAGATGGGACGACGACTGAAATACAGCTGAATAATTTTCCAAATGTTCACAACGGATAATCTCAATTCTGAATAGTTTAAGAACAAGATACAGAAGCCCTGATTCATCCCCCCCCCACACACACACACACGCACACACCTTGAACTGCAGTACATTTTTGTTTGCATATGACAGAGAACATTCGTCCCCACACTTCTAAACTTGTGAGGATATCCAGCAGAACAAGGGCATTCAGATTAGGAGCACCGGTTGAGATTTCAAGAAGCACTCAATAGTAAGATTTCGGAGACGTATAGCAACGAGATTAGTAATAGAATCTTTCTCCAGCTAAGAACTACCCGGACCGAGGAATAGAATTCCTTCGATAAAGAGCTATTAACGATGGCATGATGAATATGAACCACAGTGAGAGATGTTTTCTCTGTAAGAAGTCAACTCTATTAAAGATTTGTGATAGGGGTAAATATAAATTTTAAGCTCAGTGACTTTAAACGGGTGAAACATACACAACTGTCATACCTCATTTCACCAATGACTGTATGCCAATAGATATCATTCAACTACACGATTACTTTTTTTAAATACGCTTTTAATGGGGACACCGCTGAAACTCCGAGATCATACCAGAAATTTTTAACAGAAGAAGAATCTCGCAGTTTATTTTACTTCAAATATCTATCAAGAAAAAAATTCTTGTATATTAATGAAGTTAATATTGAGATCACGTTCGCACTTCCTAAAAAATGTTTGTTGACAATATCAGATAGCACTCATTAGAATCACTGACTAATTTTCGCTAACTTGGCAGAGTGAGATATGAAAGAATCCAAAAGGAAGGGATCCCTTTCCAAGTATAATGGTCATACTCTTTCAGTTCGATGAAAGTAAAAACACTTATCAAGAAAGCTAATGAATGCAGAGATCACACACTGATATGTCTAACCGACACAAGAGAAGACATCGAATAACAAAAGCAATCTCCACCGATATCTTCACGGTAGACTAAACCTTTACTTCCAGCTACCGAAAACACAAAAGTTAGAAAAAGATGATAATTAACTCGTTGTTTTCGTCTGAAATTAGATATATATACAGCCTGACTCGACAGGGTGGAACAGGAGAAAGTTAATATCCCAGTCCGTTCAAAACGAAAAAAGAGGGAGGCCGACAACACATTTCTACACGGTCTTCAAAGGCTTTGAGAATGCGACCAGCAAACCGTGGCCAAGGAATTCGAAAAAACTCTATCACGCCTTTGGGCGTCAGCAGTAAAACCATGATGACAGAGTACTTAACTCTCAAAGGAGTTAATGACGGCATTGATGGGAAATGCTTTTTTTTTTAGACACTTAGAAATATTAAGCAACTGCAATCCCGACCAATAAATCTCCGTGATAGGATTTTTAGTTTTCTATTCGCCATTATTTTCCAAGTGAAACCAAATCATTATAATCCTGGTGTTTACGAGCAAAATCCGAAAGAAAAGAAGAGAAAGTTATACAGAAAAGACAAAAAGTAGTAGTATAATTTCGCGCTTCTATTGTTCTCCAAACTTTTAATGCAGATAGTTTATAGTGGGAAATAATACAACCCTTTAATAACAGACATTAAAAAGGTAGAGAAATGGTGGTTTGAAAAGGATAGTAAGTAATAAATTCCAACATTCCCATTCAATAAAAGATTTACCAAAGAAATTCAATAAAGAAATAGTTACTCTGGGAAAATGTGAAACTAATTGGACCCATGCTAAATGGGACCCATTTATGTATTTATGAGCAGTATTGTATCAGGATCGCCGATATCCGATGCAGGGACCACAAAATACACCCCCCCCCCCCAAACCAAGAATCGTGTGATTGTGAGGAATCTTACACCCTGCCCTTCTTATTAGGCCAGTATTGACACATGGCCAGTAAATACACACAGCACAAACTCAAATTTTTAAAAATGCATATTACTAATTCTACACGAGCGTTTACCTATGCCTAAATCAGGGCTCCGCAAAGAAAGGTACCACTGTTCTACAGAGGCCAAATAATCCTTTGACTTCTCATTCAGCTAAACTTCACATTAAAATGGAATTTGAGAAAAAGATTTAAATTGCACATATCTACATTAGCTAGGGGAAAGGCCTGGGAACGACTCTGTAATAGTGGAACGCCGAACCCGGACCTTCCACGTAGTTCTGCTGTTGCCACCTTCCAACTTTTAACAGGACACTATTGTCTCAATGCCCATCTTTTTAAAATTGGGCTAAAGGATTTCCCGGACAGCTGTCTCTGTAATACTGGACGCTCGATGGACAGTTGCCACACTGTCACGTGCGCTGCACTTAATAGTTTTAAATGTACTGTTCAGAGGTATTGGGAAGCCAGAAGGTTAATGACTTAATTGTTAAAGCCTGGCATTTGTGATAGATAAATAAATAAAATCAGGGCTCCCCTTCTATTTCTGATCTAAAAATTAAGTACTCTTTGAATACTTTTAAGTTCCTTTTTTTAGTACTTTTAAGGACCTCACCGAAAGTTTTCCTTTCTCATTGAAGAAAAATAAACGTTCTCTTATAGCAATCATAAATATGACAATTATTTAGCGTTTCCCAATAGTTTTATTCATATTTTAACACGTGTGATAGAAATTTCATTTCATTTAAAAAATACTAACAGCAAAGAGAAATACAAAAAAAAGATAAATAAATAAATAAACGATTCGTTAAATGCAATCATTTATAAAATGTAAATGCGACTATATCGCAAAACACACTGAGGAACGCCTGATATTTCGCTGAATCCCCTGAAGGTCTCTCTGATGTTGATCCTCATAAAAGCATTCACAAATAAAATATCAATAGTATTTAGAATAGTTCAGTGAAAATAGATTTTCTGAATAAAATTATTAGCCCTACAAACTATCAACTAGTATAGGAAATCCACATTTTCCCCTTCTTCTATCATTACTTTACGCCTCTCACATTGGAAACTAGTTGAAGTCAAAGAGCTGATTGTCGGCTTTTTAGAACTCTTGAGCCAAGAAATATTACACCGTCTCGTTGGGCTTCATCCAACTAAAGCCAAGTCTAAATCCGATTTGACCGTGATCAGACAAAGAAAAAAAAAATTAAACAGATAATAATCAAGAGACCGCGATGAAAATTTCAGACTTTGCTTTCCTGAACGAGAATCTTTTGAAAGCTAAACTGGATACCTCACCATATTGCAAAAGTATTCATGAAAAAAGAAATAGACCGTTTCCGATCAAGATAAGCTTACATAGCTTTGCGTTACATAAATAGAAAATTTTTCCAAAGCTACAATCACCCTGATATCTTTAATGTTAAATCCACAGAATTTCTCATCTATACACCTTTGTAAACAGTCTCTTAACCAGATTGGAAGAAAAATTACCCTTAAAATGGATATATAAAAAAAAAACATGAACGGTAGCTTATTGGAACTATAACCATTTTTTTTTTCATCATAATTTTTGGTGTATTCATCAGAAATTTCAGATGAAAGATAAGTCCATATCGAATTTCCTTACTGCCACACCTGTCGTCAGAAAGAGGAATCTCAAATTTCCAGCAAAACTGTTTTATTTTCGGGAAAATGACGCAAGCTCCATAGTGTTGCAGGGGGAAAAAAATGGAGGAGTATGTTCGACCGCTTTCTATAACCAGTTAAAATTATGATCAAAAACTCTATTGAGCTCAGACAGTTACTTCTGATTATACTAAAGATATTTATTGCAGTAATATAAATACAGTTGGCTCTCTGTTTAACGACGCTCTACTTAACGACGATTTCTATTTAAAGACGATATTTCCCAGTCCCGGCCCCTCCGACGTTATAGGAAATGTTACTTCTTCACAAATTCTATTTAAGGGCAATCTCTACCTAAGGACGATTTTTCACGGTCCCTTGAAAGTCGTTAAACAGAGAGCCAACTGTATATTAAAACATTGAATTAAAATTCGCTCAAAATAAAACCATTTCAGTGCGGAATCGAAATTAGATAGACTTCTATGAATAGTAAGTAACTCAACAGGTTACTGGTCTAATATTATTTTAAAAATTATTTCATTGCATCAAACATAATTGTTTTCGAGAAAATCGGGATCCTAAACTCACTTACTGATAAAAGGAGTAGGTCAAATAGCCAGCTTTCCTTTTCAGTTTAAGGCTCCTTGACCACCAAAATGCCAAAATCTTACAAAAACAAAAAATCAAGTGTTTGCATGATTAACCAAGGCTAATTAAACTTGATGGAAGTCAAATTCCTTGCATATATTTCTTTCCCTTGTCCTATGAATACTTAAATGCAGGGCAAAACTACACTATGGTGATATGCAAAAGGTAAAAATACCTTTCTTGGGGTTACTGATCATCAGTTATTTAAATTTCCATTACATATTCAGAGGAAACAGCGGAAGAACCAACACAAGTAAGCGGATTTTGTATTCGTATTTAGGATAATCAATGGCTACATTTTAAATGTTTTTTCTCATAAAAATGAGTAACTTTATAAAAAGCAAGAAATTAAACGGTACTTTTCCGTTAGCCGGGCGCATTTGGCGTTCGTCCTATTAAGTATCGCCATTGACGAGAATGTAAAGTCGCCAACATAACCCCAGGAAAACAGTTTAATAGGTAATAGATGGACTAAATTTTGAAGAAGCATTGTCACACACGAAACTTTGGAAGAAGATGTTAGATCAACGGGTATGAATCATGTGAGGAGAATACTGTTAAGTTCAGAAACCCAGCTATATAACCCCGAAATTCACATGAATAAAAATTGGAAACAAATTAACCACAAACTTTATTAACTTTCTTCACAATCGCACAAAAGACTGAACAGTTGTGATGAAGCAACGTATGGTGACATGAATGAACATTGAGGAACGGCATGCCACCATTTGCAATCGTAATCGCTGAATTTCTCTGGCGACGACAAAAAGAGGGTCCTTTTGAAGACATCTTGTAGGACATTAAAATATTTTAGGCTTCCTAACTAATTATTTACTTAAAGAACAAAATGAATGCTTACTTATGTATTTTGTTCTTTCACGTACACGTACAACTGGAGTTAGAGCTAATTAAACAAAATGTGACTTAAGAACCATATTTGGCGATATATAGCTTGCACCCGACTAACGGAAAAGTACCAATTAAACTAATGACTTTTCGTA
Organism: Dolomedes plantarius; assembly: GCA_907164885.2. NCBI lineage: Eukaryota > Metazoa > Arthropoda > Arachnida > Araneae > Dolomedidae > Dolomedes > Dolomedes plantarius. The sequence goes on along the minus strand of OU015500.1, from coordinate 122,518,570 downwards.
ACACGTTCCCTGGAGCGTATAATTTTCGGTACATACTGAAATTCATTTTCAGGCCAAGCGCTAATCTTGAAGGTCTATTTATACATAAGAGAGAAATGGGGATCGGTTTGCGCCAATAGCAAGGCGTTAATTAATAAAGTTTCTGATATGTGGATTTCTGTCATAGAGAGATGATAATGTGCAAGAAAAAATTTGTTGCTATCACTATCACAACCTCTGCAGTGATGTTTGCAGCGTTTTTGAAGTACGTTTCGGTACACAGGGAGTAATGATAAGTTCCAGTTGCGCATTTCAGTTTTCTTTGGTTGGGCGCGTTTACTTCGAAATTGACTGGTTAGATAGTTGCATTATCGTGAAAAGTGGGAAAAGACAAGGAGTAAATTAATCGAAATTATAAAAATTAAAATTGAGCTTTCCCCTCAGGGTTATTTTGAGGTAAAATCATAAAGAAAACGAGTAGCACACAAGAGCGTTCCAATTTTTCTATGCATTTTATAGCGTCATTGTTTATTCTTCTAATTAAAATATACTAGCTCATAGAAATCGAAAAAAATAGATATTTTTTACATTTTTATGGAACAGTATAACATGTACAGTTTTCGGTACACATGGCTTGAAAGATGGCACTCACCTGAAAACTGATCAGTAGGGAAGGTGTTTAAGAAATTCCGCATTTTAATGGATTGAAAGCTTTAAATCTCGATTCCTTTAATAACCGATAATACAGAGCTTACTGAAACTTAAATTGGAAAAATGATATGATATTAAAAAGACAAAATTCACATATCAGAAACTTTATTAATTAACGCCTTGCTATTGGCGCAAACAGATCCCCATTTCTCTCTTGTGTATAAATAGACCTTCAACGAGTGTCTGTCATAACGAAGAAGATAAAAAAAATGAGAGGTGTCAAGTTTCAATAAACTAATTTCCAATTAGAAATGTAGCATTACAGCTCTGCTTAATGACAAACTTATGATTACACGGGCATACGAAAAACAACCATCTATAATCACGCGGTGAAGGATTTGCAGTGATTTTCAGCATCTACACTCGCCGATCCGCAACAATAAAGACACCCGAATTCAGTCCGGAAAAACTTACTCCATGGCGAGAGTAATTCCGGGCTGAAAAGCAACTTAACTTTGTCTCGAGATTTTCTCGGCAGCTCGCACGCACGAGACTTATTTATATAAGTTGTTCGATATATTTTTTAATTGCAGTTATTTAAGCAGTGCAACGCTTAACTCCGTAAACCCTGCTACCTTGACCTTAAATTGCAGTTATGCTTTATGATGAAGCGAAGTGTCCATGTTATGTTGTACTTAATCTCCAGCTGTAAATAAAATCTTATATGATTTATGGGCACACCTTGCCCGTACAGCTAATTACTTTAGTTACAAACCGTAACTCCAGCAAAGTCCTACCCTACTCAGCCGTACATTGATATTTAGCAAAAGGGGAAAAAAGGATATTGTTTAAATCTAAATCTTACAAACTTTGCACAACACTTTTACCTGAAATCCTAAGGGCCTGTTCACATAGGAGTCCGTTGCGTTGCGTTAAGGAAACGATGACGTTGAGACGAAAATAAACCAATCATAGGCCTCCAAACGATTAGCAATGAAATTTTTAACGCCTGTGATTGGTTTATTTTCGTCTCAACGTCATCTTTCCCTTAACACTACGCAACGGACTCCTATGTGAACAGGCCCTAAGGGTACAAATACACCCATACCTAGCTTTACGGCCTAGATACGTTCCGGAAAAGTTGGCCGTAAAGCGAAAAGCCGTATAACGAATCAATTATTTTGATACAAACCCATACAAATTTAATTGGATCTGTTCCAATTATTTTACAAATAATATAGTTAGTTCATAAACCATTTTATTATTTTTATTGTCGCCCAGTGGCTAAGTGGATAAGGCATCAGCCTGCCACGCCGGGGGTGTGGGTTCGATTCCCGCATAAGACTTGGCTGTATTCTGGGGAACCGGTCAGTCTTCCGCCTGCAATTGGAACCCCGTCTAGAAAGGGGGGCTGCAACCCATCGTCCATCGCCGGTGTCATCGTCTGTCAATAAAAATTCTTCTGTGATTGTGTCATTTGTCTGTTTCTATGTCTTATATTCATATGTACACCGGACTGGGGTGTAATGTTGTCATCCCCCAGGGACATTAGCCACACACACACACATTATTTTTATTTCCTTTAAAAATGCGTACATAAAAATAAAAGTACAAAACAATATAATAATAAACAGAAATTCGAAAAAATAAACATATAAACAAAAAACAAAAGAAATCATAAGCACATATGTATACATATAATGAAAAACATAAAATAAAATGTTTAAAAACTATTTTAATGTGATGACGAACATTAACATGAAGAATTACTAAGCTATAATATGCTGCCACCATCCCTTTCCGCTGTTGTGGCCGTATAACGAAACATTGTGGGCCGCAAATCGAAAAAGTGCCTTAATTAAAAAACGCCGTTATAACAAAATGCTGTATAAAGAGCGGCCGTATAGCGAGGTATAAGTGTATTAAAAAAATATCTACCATTACAAAAAAGCAGTTATAGCTCCAGTATAACATAAGAAGTAACGATTATGGGAGCTTCTTTACAACTCAAAAAGATAAGTACAATGGAGTATAATAAATACAATAACCAGCAATTAATACTATTACATTATCATAAAGTTTAAAATAAATACAGTTGAATTACTTATAGTTAAGTTTGAAAATACTGACAAACAGCGTATACCTTAAAACTCTTGAATATTCTCAAGTATACACACTCCAGTTTTACACTACGAGATCGATTCTTCCCTTCATAAACGCTATGGATTTGTTCTTTTCTGCTGGACTGAGAATTTGTTTATAAGACTTCAAGCAGTTTGAATATAATTAAAATTGCATCTGGCCCGTGGTCACTTTGAAAGCGAGTTCGGTAGAACGTAGGATAAGAAAAAAAAATAAATAAATGATATGCGTCAGTACTCCCACGCACTTCTGGCCACTTGCAAAATTATAATCATAGGTGCTCCTTACAAAATTCAGAAGGTCGTAAGTCAACCGCGTTCTGTCAGACTCAGGTGTAGCTTTGCCGAAGAGTAAAACATCTTTGAAGAAACTCGCAAAAATAAATAAACAAATAAATAAAGCTCGCGCTGCATTTATGAATTTATAGAAAGCACAAGTAGTCAGGCCCTGATTTTCCATTAGGCCCGGTAGGCCCGGGCCTAGGGGCCCCCGAATGTTGGGGGGCCCCAAAAAAATTTTATTTTAAAAGAAAAAAAAAATTCCCAATTCAATTTTTTTTATTTTACACTTTTTAATAGCAATTTTTTTATATATGACTTAAAATTTGATTGATTGGTTCATCATATGTATAGTTATATGTATGGTTCATCATATGTATGTTATAGTGTGTATAAGGGATTAATAATTTTTTCTGATTGCATAGTATTGGTGTTTTAATAATGAAGTTAATATGTTGTATTGCTTTTTGTTATTTGATAATGTTCTAGGCTTCTATGCTTTAAATAGCCTATTCTTGGTAAAATGGTAGTACTTTCACAATGATTCATGATTATTTTTTGGGGTGTCAATTTGGAAATTTTACGCCCACATCAGTGTTAGGGGGCCCCCCATCCCGAGTTGTGCCTATAGTCAAGAATTTTCTAAATTGGGCCCTGCAAGTAGTCATTAAGTAAAACCATTCAGAAACACAGGCTGTTATTACATTTATATCATTATACCTATGGCACTGTAAGACAATAGTTATTGACAGAAGAGCACATAACACGTTATCAACTCTCTGGTGGTCTATGCGTCACTATTCTTGATGTATTCTGTACAACGAGGTGTCGTTTCTTATGTTTCATATCATACACCGAAGAAAAATAAATTAATAAATAACAGATGGAAATTTTTCGCCAGAGGGCAATAATGACCAACACTAACGCGCGAGAAAACTGGAAATAATTGCATGATTTCCAAAACACGAATTGCAAGAAAATTACACTCGCGGAGTGTGTAATCTAATCAGAATGATAAAGATCAAAATACATTTTCATTGAGAAAATGCAAAGCAGTTGCAGTTCCAATGTTCGCTTGTTACCCTTTCCATCCTTTACCTCCTCGCCCCTCCCCTATTGTAGAATGTTCGCAGAAATTTGAAAGAAATTATACACCCTTCTGAAGAAGATTTTATTTATTTATTTTTTTTTTTTTTGGGGGGGGGGGGGGGGCTAAATGTCTTTGCAGTAGGCACCGACAGCAGTTACGACCGAATCACCGAGAACCGTTTAATGTACAAAAAGGGGGCAAAATAACTCATTCCACTAATGCGAGACAATTTTAAGCGTATGCAAAAACAAAAGAACACGTCAAAGATCTGAAAATGATTCTCGGCTGATTAATAAACCAGCCTTCCGTCATTAAAGAGGCATATTAACCCAGTTATCGCTGAATAACCATGAAAACGGCTCATGATTATTTAATGACCATAGGTAGATAAGAGAAACGCGAACTAATATACAGACACAATCGTTTAACTAATGATACGTTCCTGATGCCCCGCACCATCCTGTGTATCAAACTTCACTTTCGATTCTGGCCGCGTATTCGGACAGAAAAAATAATTGTTTCTAATGTCTGGTTACATACACGAGATGCCAAGTGGCTATTGAAAACTCCGGTTTGTTTTTTTCAATTTTTGGTAATTTTATTTTATTTTTTCCAGCCGTATTCAGATCACCTGTGATAAAACTGTATCCAATAGAGGATATTATTCGTTTACACAGTGAAATCAACAAGTCGTTAAGAGATCAATTAGAAGCATAAATACTCAAGGGTACTAAAAACCTAAATAATTTCAAACATGTCTGAATCGCCCATCATTCGCATTTCAGCTTCTTGAAAGCCATATTATAGGTCGGAAAAAAAAAACTGTAAATTGCTTTATGTAGCTACTTTGAACTGAACGTTATCAAAGTGGTTTACGGTAGATTTTCAGATTAATGTCTACTTAAGGATCTCCCACTACTAAATCATATAACGGAATTACAATAAAGGCATTTCATAGGGTTGATTGAGTAGCTTGTCGTTATTTTCTTAGCACGTCGGATAGCACCAAAACCCAAAATATCCTTGTCATACAAAGTAGCTCACCTTCACGGAATATGCAATAAATAAAACATATCGTAACTTAACAAAGAAAACTAGTCCATAGAATGCAATATCTACCCTCCCAGTATATATGTAGGGTAAATAGTCGAAACAAGAGTGAAAAAAAATTTATCCCAAAATACAACCGTCAATATGCATGTTCAATACGCAAACGACAAGAGGCACTCAGGATTGAACTGAGTACCTATCAATTATCGATGGAATATTCAGTATTACACACTTATTCTTGTGATTTTTATTCCTTTCTTTTCAGTGCAGTAAGTGTCATGCAACCGAATTTTAAATGCATGTAAAATAAAAACTCGATTAAAAGAGGCGATACTGGCCTTTGCCTTGTAGTTTAAAGGAAGGAAATGCTTTACCACTCAGAATAAATTGATTGGTCGAATTTCAACCTGGCATTTTCATACATTGCCATAATGGGAATTAAAAGTACCACACTCTGAAATGTACTAAGCGTGTATGTTTGTACAACGTCAAACTTCGCTTCACCTTCAGATTTTTCCTCGTATCTTTCATATGTAATATGAAGGTTTCTATGAGAGATACTGGCGTGAGAAAAAACAGAGAAAGTACAGCTTTCAATGAAGCATTTATTATTTTTGCTAAAGATAGTCGTTCCATGTCACTAACGAATTTTCTCGTTACACATTCCCTCTTCTAATGTAGTCTTTGACAAGCAGTCACTCACCGCAGTCAAAAATATCCCTCGCTAACCTTCCAACATTTAACAACCGAAAAATGAAGACAAATGTCTGCTCATTAGGCAACACTTTCCACATTTCAAAATACACTCTCCTCCAAACGATTTTTTTCTTTCGAAAATTTTGCTAAAGCATCCACTCTTTTTGCGCGGGGTTTTTGAGATCTTTATCACGATGTATGCGATTTCTTGTTTACTCCAGCTCTAGTTGCTTCGTATCTGTGTGATATCTTTTACGCCTGCATCCGTCCTTTTCAGCGCAGTTAAATCATCTTATCGTGTACGCGTGTCTTCATAAATCGAGTTCGTGTTGCTGTTTCAACTATGCTTTTTTTTCCCCTCAGTCCTTGGACGGGATAGTGTCACTACCAAAAAGAAAGAAAACGTAAGAGAGAGAGTGTGTGTGTGTGTGTGTGTGTGTTAAGAGTCCCAGTTGGCAAGGGTGAACCCCTCCGTTGGCACCTTCGTCCGTGAACACGAGACCCGAAACGTGTAAGGCTGACACTGAATCATTCAACCCCGTTTTCATAGGCAGTCTTGTTTTCGGGCTCAAGACCAAAAAAAAAACTTACATCAGGTATTAAATTATACATCACATGCAGAGATGGTGATGATGTTATTAAGCGTAATGCACACGTACCTGAGGGGGGAAAAAGGTATTTATCGACAGTTCAGTTAAGGCTGCCATGTACTAACCCCATTGGATTCGCTCACCTCAATGTTAACCTATGGAGAAAATTTGTCCTCGGATTGCCGACTTGGATTCAAAGATTTTTTTTAAAAAATTGTACTCTGTCATAGAGAAAGAAATTTTACATTTGTGTACAGTTTTCGTTTTTTTCTAAAAAGTGCAATTAATATTTTAAAATTTAAATTATTCGGGGGAAAATCTAGTATAGTGTGTTTTAAACGCTCATAAATTCCTTCGGTGGACGAAATTTATAAAATGAATCCTGTAGCGCTTTTCAGAAAAGCTAATGGGATATAAGGTCCCTCAGACCTTGGAACTCCGACAAGTTGAAATACCTGAACCTGCAGAAAAGTTCAGGCTATCTGACAATACCAATTTTATTTGATTATCAGCATTTATGTACCTGTAAATAGTTAACAAAAATATATTTTAAATAAAAAATTTGGGGGCAGCGCTTAACCCCCCCTATAGAGAGAGAGCCATTAAAATCCCTCAAAATGTCAATCCTAAGGGGGGTGGAATGCTCGAACTGTCAACTGGACTCCTCCCACCACAAGAGTCTGCAAGAAGAGGAAAAGGGAAATACGATTTTTTTCTTAGTACATAGCAACCTTAAACTCAAATTTTCTACTTTGATTCCACAGACCATTTTAGCCCCGAATCCGTGGAAGCTTAGGGCAAAAAATTTATGTCTCTGGCCAGAGGCAGAAACAATAATATCATGCATAAAGATAAAATCTCCTAAAGAATTGTCTGCTTACAGGGTGACAGGAAAATGGACACGTTCCTCCGTTTCCACATAATTTCTTTTGTATATAGACTGAATTACACATTAGTGGTCAAATATGGCTTCATTTCATATGAGATCGTTCCAACAGAACGTATTAGACGTATTATTTACATACATACATACATACATACATACACACCACACACACACACACACACACACACAGAGACGGGGGGGGGGTGCCTGGAAGAGAAATCTGGAAACAATTTGATACAAAAATTTCTTTCATTGATGCCTTCTCGTCGCTAACTACCATTCGATGAAATGCAAAAGACCCAATGTACCTAAAATGTTACCTCGACCAATACAGGGTGTTGCAAAAAGAATCATCAGATTTTTTAAAAAATCATGACTATTCATCTTTTAATCCGTTTTGATCGAATAATATATAGGCAGAAAGAGGGAAATCTCGAGTTTCACGCAGTTGCCGACAAGTAGCGCTCACGCTCCTCCTTCGCCCGCCACTTCAGTGTTTTTAAAGATGGTGACTGCATAACAGAAATCCTTTTGTGTTCTACGCTTTGCGAAGTGCGAGTCCGCAAAAACTGTTCAGCGTGGTTTTCATCGTCAAAACCCTGGTAGATTGAAGTTCCTACCTCTCAGAGCATTAGGCGACGGTATAAACAATTCCAAGACACGGGTTGTCTGCGTAGGCATGACAACCTTGGAAGCAGTGTATGCAGACATGCTCGCAAAAGTTTGGGACGAATTTGCCTACCGCATAGACATATGTCGTGCGTCCAAAGGTGGGTATATTGAGCACCTTTAATTTGGTTTGTAAAAAAACTTTATTATTAGCCATGTAATATAAAATTAATTTCAAGTTTCTATATTCAATATTTTTCACACTATACTCATTTAAAATCGGATGATTGTTTTTGAAAAACCCTGTATATTACTGAATCGATCAATAAATCAGGATACTGGAAGAAGGAGAATAAAAGGGGAAACATATCTTTAATTCTTTACCTTAAGATTATTACTTAAACAGACGAAATAAAAAAAAAATACAAACTTGGTGTTCCAGATTCCAGACTAAACTTAGTCTTTTAAACTTGTCCGATAAAATCTCGGTTATTATGTTGCAACTAAGTCAAGTATAATATTTTTAAGGGACCACTCCACCATCATCTTTCCCAATGCAACAATATGTAAATATATTAGATTGTTTACATACGTAGAAAAGATATGCATACTTCCAAATATATTAGATTATTTTCAGCGAAAAAGAAAAAGAAATGCATGCACTGAAATATATTGCCATTGACCTCTGCGCGAGTCTGAACAATTGGTAACGTTTGCAGAATTCCAAATTCGGTGAAAAAAAAAGAAAAAGAAATCTGCCCCCGACATTGAGCGGTAAATCCTTTTGATAAAAGGCATCACCACCCTTGTTACGAGTTTACGCAAGACGTAAAAAAAAAAAATTAGAAGGTTAGAAAGAGAACGAGAAACGCCCTTAAACGATGTGAAAAGATCATTAGGGGGTCTTGGCCCGCTTGTTTTGTAGTTTACTTGAGGCAAGAGTTATTTTTTGCTTGCACTTTACAGATAATTAACTCGAGAGATCCAATATTTATGTGGCGGAACCCTCGTAAGTGTTGTAGGCACAGAAGGTAACCCCGCAACCTCGGGAAATAATATCTACTGCCACTGAGCAAAGAAAAGTTTAACTGATAAGGAGGGGAATATTCGGACCAATTTACATTACTTAGCGATTCAGTTTTGTGAAACGCTAATGAGCACGGTTTTATGACAGAATAATGAATAAGTGAAAGAGGGACAAACACATCGAAAAGAAAAGATGCCAGATAACTGTTAGATGTAAACAAAGGGTGGAGGAGAGCATTTAAGTTGATTATTTTAGGTTGGTTGGTTGAGATCTCTATAGTCAACTTTTGATACACAGAAGCTAATTAGATTGGAACCTACAGTTTAAAGCCGATTCCGAACGGCTATAAACATTCTTTCAAATACTGGGGCTTGAATTCACAGTCTCTAGGACTGAATGACATTTAGGAAAACATGGTCATAACGTTTGAAAAAAAAAGTTTACAAGGTTGATGGGAAAAATTTATTAATAACTAACATGCTATTCATGGATCCTAGAAAAAAATTTTGTGAAATATACTTTACTTTAGAGTTAAGATAAAGTTCAAGGGTTTGAGAACTTTCAAATTTTCCCCCCAACTCTTTGCTTTTCCTGATGAACATCCAGACCCACACATCTTTCACTCAGGAGATCTATATGAACTTAGAGTGTCACACACGTAGCCAAGAATCCGGTTGATTCACTGACAGGAATCGATCATTGAGTCGTCAACGGTAAGCTTCGAAAATTTTATTATGTATTCTACCTCGATAATACGTTGCGAACATAAATCCACCTATAACCACCTTCAGCATGACCTACAAGATCTACTTTTATTCTTCTGGATGTGGTGACATGCACATAATTTCCTTAAGGAGACTATAGTTCCGTTAAAGAAACGTTTTGAGACACTTAAAGCGCATTCATAACTATAGGAGTGATATTAACTGTCTTATAAATTATTACTTTCATCGTTAAATGAATAAAGCTGTCACGTCACGCATTGCTATTCATAACAGGTTTGCATAATTTAGAAAGAAAACAAACAAGAATTTCAGCACGTCAAAGCATCAAGAATTGCCTGAAGGAATGCGTTCGGTGAAGGTTTTATTTAACGTAGAATAGTATTTTAAATTCAAGCTATGATTAGTTTGGGAAGTTTATCACAATCATCTAGTCATCGAGTTGCAATAATTTCGACTTTTCAATTTAGCCTGTAATTACTCCATAAACTCAGTGGGTTTGACCGTCGGACAAAGTTCTTGGATTGATACCGTGGACAGACAAGATAATGTTATTGTTAAGACTTTTACTTGTTCTAACTGCGCATACATATTTTTTCGGCAAAAAAGTAAGATGTAAGAAACCGATATCCCACATACTTTGTACAATCACAGATGCCGTTAGCATAGACTAAGACTCAAAGCGTGCAGAACACTCGATTACAGGATGGCTTATGAAATGAGTGAATTAGCCGAACGCATCCAAACACCAAACAAATCAAAATTTGTTGGGTGCAATTAAATTCTAGAAATTTAGCGTATACGGCATGGGCCACATATGGACTTCTGCTCTAAGTGGTGTAGCAACTCGACATCTAATTTCACATTGCCTGCATTTTTATTCACTAACTAGATGAATACCCGTGCTTCGCTACGGACTACATTCAAATTAAATAAAACGGTCAATGTATGCAATTAATGCTATAATATATATATATATATATATATATATATTAAATACAACGGTCAATGTATGCAATTAATTTGTATGTTTAATATCTATAAAACATACCAATTTGAATTAAATTCTTAAAAAACTTCCATTTCAATTAATCTAGTGGTTAAATTTTTATCTTTTACCGCGTTGTAATTATGTTTTTTTGTAAATTTATTTCGATGTTATGCATTTGACGATAAATTAATTTAAAGTATCATAAAAAAGAAAAGAAACCACGGGATCAGCATTTAATAAATTAAATTCTAAAAATTAATCTTTAAAAATTCCCCAATAATCAGAAAATGGAGGTAAAGATTCGAAAAAGATTTCATTTTAAAGGAATTTTTTATGATCTTTCTTGTGATATAAATTTCATAACCCTCAGATTAACATTTTAGATGCAAACTTTAAAGAATGTTATAAAAACAGCTTAAGAATTCAATTTTAAAAAAATTAAGAATTTTTCAAAAATCTTTCTTAGTGCACTCCTACACTATAAGAAGAATCGCCAAGCAAAATTTCAGCCCTTTAGGTCCAGCAGTTTGGTTTGTACGTTATCTGTCAGTCAGTCTGTCTGTCTGTCAGTTACGGAACTGTTTTATATATATATATATATATATATATATATATATATATATATATATATGTATATAAATAACGTGAGGGAGCTGAATGCTTTATTTACAAAGGGATTAGCAAACGAAGATTCTGCAAGTGAATTGCAGCAATATAATCTGGAATAAGTTCCTTGATAAACTACTTTAGCCTTCATGTTGTAAAGTATAACAGTAACGCTCCAAACCGACCAACCGACCTCTTCTAAAGTAACCGATAAAAATTATTACCGAAATTTTCAAAGAAATGACAAATTTGTTTTCGAGTCTGAATACTTTACAAAGAGCCACCCAAACAGCACCCACACGCTAGCAGCTCAAATTTCTAAAATTAAAAAATTACATACCACTATAATAACCTCACAAAGGGATTTATTATGAATATTTCAGCAACAGAGAAGCCTTGAGAGGCAGATATTTATAGATTCTGAAACGTCCCATACTTGATTGCGAGAATTGCGATAGCTGAAAATGAAGAAACTCCAGTTATGTCTCACAGGAACTTGAAAGATATACCAAAAAGATATTAGGCCGTAAATTTAGCATACTCTTTATCGGTGCGCAGTTAAAACAAATCTATAGCATTCCCAAGATATTTTAGGTTAAAATTTATTGTTCTTATCCCAAAGCAATGCAAAAGTGAAATAGACAAAAAAATTTAAACTCTGCACATTTTATGTTAGGAAGGATTTTAACATGAAAACTCACTTAGAAGGTAGGGCCTCCTAAAATTAACAAATACATAATAAAACCTCCATTAAAGTCAAACTAGCGATTACTGAGTGAAATTAATTTTTGCATATGCCAGGTTAGAAGACATTACCTGTTTCATTAATGATAGATTATATATATACACTGCCCTCCAAAAGTTAAGTTACAACATGTTTTCGAAGCTCACCATTAAAATAAAGGCAGTAACAATAAAATTCATAGTGTATATGAAGGATAGTATCGAATTTTAAGAAACCTAATGCAAATAAACCTTGGTCACCCCTTTCATTTCAAAGAATTGTCCCCTATATAAGAGTAAGAGAAAATGTGGAAAAATCCAGCTTCCCTGACTTTGTGTGTAAGTATTGTGCATGATTATTTATTTTCAATTTTTGTTGGCAATTTCGTTGATAGTACCCAGGAGAGTCTACCAATGTCTCGGAGAAGTCGTTTACCCGATTCATTAAAGTGGCGGGCGATTGTATGGAAGGAAATGGGATTGTCCTAAGCTGATGCTGCAAGACGTCTCAATATGTTTCGCAGTGTGGTCCAACGACTGTGGAATCAGTTTACAACAGAAGATTCTCTGTCTAGAACACATATTCCAAGCCGACCACGAGTTACGATACCTGCGGGAGACCACTTTCTAGCTCTTTCGGCCATAAGGAGAAGCATTACTGTGTCTCAGCTTCAGGGACAAGAATATCCGTGCGAAGACGCCTTCACAATTGTGGTCTCTATGCAAGACAACCAGTTGTGTGTATCCTACTTAACCTGCGACAGAGAAGTTCCCGTTTATGTCCGGCAAGAGAACACGTTTCCTGGACCAGAGAGCAATGGGCTTCTGTACGCTTCACAGATGAGTCCAGATTCACACTAGAGAGCGATTCAGGACGCCTGCTGATCTGGAGGGAACAAGGCCCCAGATACATCCAATCAAACATTGCTGAAAGACACAGTTACAGAGGTGGAGGAATCATGGTTTAAGCAGGAATCACTCTCGGTGGTCACACTGACCAGCATGTGTTCCATAGAAGAACTCTGACTGGTATAAGATATCGGGTCGAGATCCTTGATTAATATGTCCGCTCATATGCCGCTGTTATTGGTAACGAATTCATTCTAATGATGATAATGCAAGACCTCACAGAGCTCTGCTTGTAGAGGATCATCTTGAGGGTCACGGTTTGGAGCGAATGGAATACCCAGCTCGATCTCCACACCTGAATCCGATATAGCATGTTTGGGACTACCTTGGCAGACAAGTGGCTGCTTTAAGCCCTCATCCAAGGTCGTTACATGAGCTGGAACAAGGTGTACTCCGTGTCTGGTCTTCGCTTCCCATTTCGATGTCCGACAACTTAACTAGCAGCATGGAAAGTCGGTGCAGACAATGCATTACAGCTAGGGGTGGACATATTCCTAATTAGAAACCATTTTTTTTATGTTTCCATGACATTTTTCCACATAAAACTGTGATGTACTGTTTTCTCCAATAATGGAGTTTTCTGCCAAGAGTGCTTTTTTGCTGTAACTCATGTAAATTGGGTAAATTTCTGCGTCGCATTTAATAAAAATCTGTTTAGGGCACATTTCGTCCAAATTTCTTGTTTCTGTTCATTCATTTTTAAATTAGACATAAAAAACATGTTGCCCCTTAAGTTTGGAGGGCAGTATATATATATATATATATATATATATATATATATATATATATATATATATATATATATATATATATATATATATATATATATATATATATATATATATATATATATATAATGCTCTCCCTAAGTATTACTTTTGCAGTCTTAAAATATTGATAAGTCACACTTTTTTAAACATGCAAAATGGATGTACTCGTAGATCATTAGTCGCCAACAGACTCAATAAAAAATCGAGTGCATTGGGAGCGGCACTGAACGTGTTAATTGTTCAAATTTCTCCAAGTTAAATAACTAAAATTAAAAAAATTATGTTTTTAGACACATATATATGGTCCGTTAAATGTACGTTTCAATTCGAGAACGATGTTATTTCGTCTTGAAGTCCTCTACTTTAACGCATGAACAAGAATGTGTGCGTTTTATGTTAAGAGAGAGAAGAAAAGGTACTTCTTTTGACGATCGGACGCTGAATTTATTTTTCCGTGATTCAATAGAGCAAAAGCACGATTTTTCTAACATATATGTATATTTGTAGGCGGTGCTTGTGTATATGCAGTCCTGATACGAGTAGAAATGCAATAGATAAAGTTACGTTAAAAATGGGCCTCTGATAACCATGTAAAACTCAGGTATTTATAAGAATATTTCAAAGATAATAAATTACATAATTCAGGCGAAATATAGGTCATATCAAATTTCATTGCTGCTATCGGTCGGCTGAAACAAGAGTCTTACGCTTAGGGCAAAACTTTCCAAAAGTATGGCAGTCAATGAGTAACATGGCTAAAGCTGAAGAAAAAGAAATTCAAATATTGAGTACTAGAAGGTAACCCGTCATTTTGACGTCATAATACTAATAATGGCGTCATAATGGAAAAAGTATATGAAAGTTAAAAAATATCCCGAATTATCTAACAATATTGCATTTAATCCACACCTTGTAAAAGCAAACCCTTTCATTATTTTTTATTTATTTAGTTTTTCATGCGATTGGAGTAGTAGACTGCCATCCAGTTTTTTACAGCTCACTACGCGATATGAATACTTGAGCTACTTGATTCATTCACATTCAAGTTTGTTTACTTTCAGAATTCATCGCAAAAGTAAACAGATTTTTAAAAACTTTTAAATATACAGCTAAAAGCATCCAATTTTTTTAGTTCTGAATGTTTTATAGAAAAATAGGTAGAACAAACGTGATTTGATGGAGAAGATATTAGTTTTTAGGTAAGAAAAAATTCTGATCCACATCTGAAATTGAAATTAGGCCTAACCGGCCGTTTGTTTACTGAGGGCTTCAATTGAAAGATGAGTACAGCCCGGAAGTGTTATACAGAGACAACGGCTATTATATATATAATATCTGAACGGTGATAAGCCAACTAAAAATGTTTTTTCTGAAAAACATTCGTTGGTGAACAGGTTATTTCTCAAAAGGATGAGGAATAGATAGTTTACTTCTCTAAAAATAATTAGTAATAATTCCGATGCTTGAATTAAAAATAACAAATGGATAGAAAAATTAGGTTATCTCAAAATGAACCATTCATTAGATGCAATTGAAATTAGCTCGAATTCTTCATAACCTAAGAAAAAATATCCCTCGGATCATGGACAGTCAAGTTATATTTATTTCGTTGGTGCATGTATAGAAAGAGAAACAAGGGATGAGCCTTAATGTATTTCATTCCCTTTCTTAGGATTGCTACTGAAGAGCTGAAAGAATTTTTTTGCATTTTAACTCGAAATAACCTTTTTATTGGTTCTTTTTAAACACATTTAAAGAAACCTTAATATCTTAACACCTTACCATTAACTGTCATTAATTCTCCATTCTTAAATGCATTACAAAATACAGACGCAACGCCATCGAGATTCGACAGCTGAAATAGCTTTATTACGAGCCTGACACGTTCTGTATGACGTTAACCCCCCCCCCCCCCAATTCCACCCTTGGCGATAGTAACAGCACGAAAAGTAACGTTAAGTCAAACAGCCGATTGATGATCTCTGGGAGAGCTTCCTCTTGTTGCCAACCATACAACCGCTATTACTCCGTTGCATGCGAGTGCAAAGTGCTAAATCTTTACACCCAGTGACTGGAAGGGTGGGAGACTTGCCAGACCGTTATTCTCCTCCAAGTCATTCTGGCTGCCAACAAGTAGGCAGGTTTGCAAACACAGTTGCATGTTTGAAGTAACCAGAAACCAATCTGATAGCCAGTTGCAAATAGCGCTTTGTGTGCTCGAAAATGTTTTGAGCCATGCTGGAAACGCAGGAGGGTTGAATTCGTGCCACAAAATTAAGAGGCATTTGTGGTAAGGGAAATGCAACGTAAGTAGAACTTTTTTTCTTTCTCTCAATGCCCGAAAGTTTGGGGGAAAACTCTTCATCTATACTAAAAAAAAAAAAAAAATCAAGATTTTATAAAAACAGACTGCATAGACCAAGCACACGATCCTGACTCGTTAGTGCTTTAACCATCGAACAAACGAAACTTTCTACTATAATTAAACATGAGAAATAGCTATACGTACAATATTACTCCATATACAAAATCTTTAAGGCTGTTGATTTTGGAAATCATCTGTCACACTACAATTAGGAAAAATCGCGACTGTTGTGTGCTTCAGTCACATCTCGTCTCCATAGTTACTCAGAAATGGTGACTACATCAATCTGAAAATGTTCATCTCGAATTAAATAAATTTAATCTGGTTTAATATAAGCTGTCAAAGTAAATAAATCACTCAATTTTATGGTACGGGGAATTTCCACCAATTATTTTCCTAATTGCGGATCAGCAAATGCATATTTTTTTAACTATATTTTCTGCATTTACAAATTTATCTTGAAATGCCTTGCTGTTATTTGAAAAAACCCTAATTGATACTTTTCCGTTAGACGGGCGCAAGTTATATATCGCCAAATATGGCTTTTAAGTCACATTTTGTTTAATTAACTGTAACTCCCGATGTGAAAGAACAAAATATGTAAGAAAGCATTCATATTGTTCTTTAAGAAAATAATTAGCTAGGAGGCCAAAAATCTTTATGTCCTTCAAGATGTCTTCAAAAGGACCCTCTTTTTGTCGTCGCCTAAGAAATTCAGCCAGTACGATTGCAAATGGTGGCGTGCCGTTCCTCAGTGTTTTTTCATGTCGCCAAACGGCGCTTCATCGCAACTGCTCAATCTTTAGTGCGATTGTGGAGAAAGCTAATAAAGTTTGTGGTTAATTTGTTTCCAATTTTTATTCATGTGAATTTCGGGGTTATATAGCTGGGTCTCTGAACTTAATCGTGTTCTCTCACATGATTCATACCCGTTGATCCATCATTTTCTTCCAACGTTTCGTGTGTGACAATGCTTCTTCAAAATTTAGTCCATCTATACCTATTAAACTGATTTCCTAGGGTTGTTATGTTGGCGACTTTTCATACTCGCCAATGGCGATACTTAATACGACGAACGCCAAATGCGTCCGGCTAACGGAAAAGTACCCTCTAATTATTTCAAATAACAGTTCTGCAGTGGTAGACAATCATACTAATTTCCTGTAAAAAATTAAATCCGGAAAATTTTACAATTTCTAAAACTATGCGCTCTTTATTTGAACGTCAACCTTCATATGCAAAACGCAAAATTAAAAAATATACATTTACCAATCTACGTATTAAAAAAAAAGTGAAAAAATTCCCCTTAGATTAATCTTTGGCGGTTCTGTGATATCAACCGACTTAACGGTTAAATCGTTTTAATTTATGGAGACCTATAATTAAAAGAGATTTTGTTTGAAATTGAGGCGGCGAGTTTCAAAAGTGTTCTTATCCAAAAATTAAAAAAAAAAAAAAGCTTGTACTGGATTATGATTCAGGTGGAACCCCTACGTGTTGATGTAGGTGAATTAAGTAGCAAATCTCTCTATTTCGTCAAGAAGTGTAATATTAAAATATGTGGTTATCTGCAAAATTGTCATTGTCTGCAAAAGTTTTTTTGCAGTTTACGAAATATCGCTTACAGTGGATTAGGATAGTTTTGAAATTTCCGACCTCAACTATAAAAATTGCAAAAGATTAAGCCATTCAAACAGTTTTTGAACTTATAAATAAACGCCCGATATTAACTAATATGTTCTGTTCATCTATATATAAAAAACAGTTCCGTGACTGACTGACATAACGCACCAAACCGCTGGGACCTAAAGGGTTGAAATTTTGCATGGCGATTCTTCTTATAGTGTAGGGGTGCACTAAGAAATATTTTTGAAAAATTATTCTTAGATTTTTTAAAATTAAATTTTTAAGCTGTTTTTGTAACTTTTTTTAAGTTTGCATTTAAAATAATAATCTGAGGGTTATAAAATTTATATCACGAGGAAGATTATAAAAATTCCTTTAAAATAAAATCATTTTCTGAGTTTTGGTGAATTTTTAAAGATTAATTTTTAGAATTTAATTTATTAAATGCTGATCACGTGATTTCTTTTCTTTTGTGATACTTTAAACTTATTTTGCGTCACGTGCATAGCAACGAAATAGACAAAAAAATTTTTTTTTCGTGCTAATGCAGCAGACGATTGGACATTATCCAAAAAAATATTAAAATACAGTAAAAGATATGTTCCTCAAACTTTACTATATTAACTGTACTATATTCTTTAGTATATGTTCTATTAGATTCAATTTGAATATTTTCTTCTACATCATTTTGTCTATAAAAATATCCATTACAATTTAAAATTTTTTTTTTACATCAATTGCATGCATTGATCGTTGTATTTATTACTAGCTGTACCCGTCCCGGCGTTGCTCGGGTAATGTAATTACCAATTTTTTAGTAGCCTTAACCCTTTGTTAATGGGCGTCGCTGTCATCCTTTTCCTCACCACGATACATTATTTTACCCATATAAATTTAATCCTTTCTGGCACATTTTGGCAAAATTTTTGACATAGGATTACTAATCGAATATCACTGCAATAGTAATCGATTTCCTTGAAAGCGAATATATCACATCCTCCACATGCTGAAATTCTTTGAAATCTTCATAGATTTTTTCCACAAATACACCACAAATTATATGATATTAACTAAGTGCTGGCCAAAAAAATTACGGCATTACTAAATGTGATTTTTTAATCGATTATCACTGCAATAGTAATCGATTTCCTTTAACCACTCAATCCCTCATAGAAAACAAACGCCCCAACACATCACGTGCATTACGTCGAAAAACTGGTTATTCTCCTGTTTTCACCAGCTGTGCCTTCGTCCGGAAATGAAGAACGAAATCTCCAAAATGAGATTTCTCGCAAGAGTTTCCGAATCATAAAATAAATTATTAAAAAATAACTACAATTTGTAAATTAATTTTGGTTCTGGCTTTCGAAACTGTGATGTCTAGGGTCTCTGAGATAAAAAAATTCGTAAAAATGTAACGATATTTACGTATCGATTCGACAATTTGGAAAAAAGGGTCACGGACAAAATCGCGTTTTTTTCCGAAAAACGGGTGCGTACAGGTGATCGAAAAAAAATCACAATTAATCGATAAATTAAGACAGACAATTTTAATTGTGATTTCCGTATAGTGTCATCTTTCCCGTATAGGCTCGTCCGAAAAAAAAAATTCTCGGACGGATACGTTAGGATTTACGGAGCTTTTACTCGTCCGGGAGCTCCAAATCGCGACTAAATATTTAATTACGGAAAATCTAATTAAAAAATCGAAAAAAGGGCTTCGAGGTGCATAATGAGACCTCGGGAGGCATCTTCGTGTCGAATCTCAAGACTGTCCGACCTACCGTCTTTGCGCTGCGCCGCGAGCAGACAAAAACTCGGTCACACACACACAGACTTTGCCTTTTATATATAAAAAGATAAATATATATATATACATATTTTGGCATTAATTGCATATATTGTATTTAATTTGAATGTACTCCGTAGCGGAGCACGGGTATTCAGTCAGTGAATATATAAAAGTGGTGGACAAACGGAATGATGGTATAAAGCCCATTTTTCTTGCGCAGAATTCCCACTCAACTTCTTTGGAAATTTAAAAATACCATAATTTTTGCTTTTTCAACATCAGCGCAAGAGAAAAGTCTTTAGATAAATCAAGTGGGATTCTTGTTCTTATATCTCCAAGTAACGCTTCCTTTCATAACACAGGACTGGTGTCCCAGCAATATATTCTTAAAACGTAAAGATTCTATACTGTTCATACCACCTTTCGATAGTTTCTAAGGCGTCAAACAATAAAACTTTCATTCATTTGAATCCTCACATTTTCTCTGCTAGAGAACTCATTTTCCGTCTCACTTTCACTGAATCATCTCATTTCCGTTTGAAATTGTTTGGTCTAGAAACCTTTTTTTTTATTCTTCTTGTTTCTATTGTGGAAGTCTTATGCTGACTGGAGGCACTGTTCTGTCAAGAGAGAACGCAGTAATTACTCTCTCACTTCAGAGAGAGACTACTAGACATGCAATTTTATTTTATACTACTTTATTGTAGGTATTGTTCCCACTTTTCTTCATTTTGAGTCTCAGTGATGTCATTTTTTTTTTTCTGCTAGTTTTACCTTTCACTTCATAGCCGTCGTCGTTTCATCGCGAGGGTGTTTCGGAATTTGATTCCTAATAATCAGTTCAGGAAGAAATTAATTCTAGTTTTAAACAGAATTTTTTCTTAAATTTTTTTTAATGGTAAGTTATGAAATACAAATCTGAATACTTTTAAATTTCATATGTAAAATATAAACAATAGAAATAAACAAAAATTAAAATTCAAGCATAGACTGCTGGCATTTAGACTCAGGAATTTTTAAAGATGTTTAGAATAGTATTTGTGTTTTCATTTGGTTAAGCTGTAATGGGGGGGGGGGGGGGCTCTGTAGTAATGTTACAATGACGTAACTTTCAGGATAGAATTGGCTGCTGCTTCGCCATAACCGTCACTTACGGAATTGGGGTGTATATGCATCTTTTACTTTGCATTAAGATTATTTGTGTGCTTGCGTGTAAGGTGCGTTGAGCCCATAGTGTAAGTTGTGTTTGTCTTTTCATTTTCTTTTTTTTTTTTACTTATTGCTTCCTTGGGGGACTCGGGGCCTTGGGATGTCTTTTGGGCTTACCTGCATCCTATTCAGAAAGTTCCCCTTGAGGTAACTGATATGGTTAGGCTCCCTGATGACGAGACCTGTCGGTTACCTCTGTTGTTTTATGGTTCAGTTCCGGCACTTAAACAGAATCCTGCCGTTGGTGCGTGGATGCCCAGAGTGCTTGATTTCTGTTTGTTTTTTGTCTATATTCGTATTAATTTTATCTATCTCTGTTGGATTATTTATTTTAAATTTCATATGAATATATAAATTTTTGTCAGAAAGCTCGGTTGCTTGGCAGCAATCACAGCTGACCATGAAGTTTTGATTGTGTTTTCTCTAATATGTAACTTCGGAGTTAATTCGCCTCTTTTACTTCTTATTACACAGGAAACTTACTCTAGTGGTGTACTCAGAATATCAATCTGGGGGGTAGGGGTGAGGAATTTCCTATATCTCTTAAACTGCTACAAAAAACGAAAATTTCAGTGCTTTTCTATAGGTATAAACTGTACGAGGGGTTTAGGGAGGGGGTAAACACAAAATTCACCTTTCAGCGGAAAAGAAGTGGCGCATACTGCCTTTTCGTGAAATGAGAATTTTAGGATCTAAACGTTGGGTGACCCAACCGAATGTAAGTACTCCAAATTCTTTTTCTTTAAGATTTTTAATTAAAAAAAATAGACTTAAATATCCTAAATTTGGTATGTAATATTTTCTTACGTATGGACTGATTCTTACAGATTTTCAAGAAAGGACAGCTCACTTTACGAATAATGAATTACATGAAACACTCTCTACTAAAATAAGTCTTTAACGCAGGCATAGGCATCTCCAGCGCACCCAGCCATGGCTCAAGGTTTTGCTCTCCTTATGGGCTCGTAAACATGGTGTACCAAACAACTACGCTGGAGCCGACAAAACCCCAAAAGCGGAAAATCTGGCGCTTGATTAACTCCGATCACAACGGTAGGAACGAAGCGTCTTCCACAATTTCCATCTCAAAATTTAGAAACTTCAAGATAATTAAATTGCTTGAAACGCATTACAGTAAAGACGCCACTTATGCAAAGCACATGTTCTTTGTACCTAGCAGTCATAGGTTTAACCTCGTACAGACTTCCAAATCGGAAAACACTTGCTTTTATTAAACAATGTAATTAACCAATTCTGCTCCTTAAAAATTTCACATAACTTGTTGAAAATTAATGATGGAAGTATGGAACATTTTTAGATATTAATTGTTGAAATAAACGGTAGTAACTGGTACGTCCTATGAAATAACGAAACTTTGTGGTCACCAACACACACGTTCCTTGACAGAAACTTCATTGTTACTAGGTCCTCAAAGAGACTTACTTAATGATTTCTTAATTAATAAACCGGCAGTATTGACGAGCTCTTCTCGATTCGTGAGGAAAGAGGTATTACAAGGCTATAGATTAACATAATTATAGCCTTTATTTCCTTAATCCTTGCCCAAGGCCAAAAATACCACCGTGTGTCCCTTCAGAATGGGGAGGAAATAAAAGTACCGCAAAGAACACAGAGAAATTCATCAAGTTCTCCCGCATTTAAGTCGAAATTCTGGCATCTATAGATGACTCACTCTCCGATTTGAACGATTGTAGGCAAAGTTTTAAAACAATTGCCTTTTCTGTGCGAGACAGTTTATCATCTGTGCCATCTCTGTAAATGAAAGGTGTTTTATTCCTCGTAATACGCACCAGATGTCTTCCCGTTTGAAAATCCTTCGTCTCCCAATGAAATGTGCTCGAAACGCACTACGAAACACACAATACATAAGATGAATGAATGGCTTGATTCCCGCAGAACAAGACTTCATTCACGTAGACTGTACGCGCACAAGGAAAAGTTTAACACGTGGTGGCAATTTCAGTTTTACAAAATAAAACTTAAGTCACAAGACTTTGTCAAAAGCAAGGCGAGGTAAAGCTACGTAAAATTCTATAAGCCTGGTAGACCCTCCCATATGGGAATGAAGTAAAAAAATTTCGATTTTTCTGGCTAAGGGAAATCAAAAGTCATTAGAGCAATCATAGAATTTCACATGGATGAAAAAAAATTCTAGAATATTTCTACTAACAACTAGGATTTATCTGTATAAAAACGTTTCAGAAGCCTTATAACAATAATTTGAAACAGCTAATCCAGAACGGGGCTTATCATAGATAATGCGCACACAGAGCCCGCCCACGATGAAAGAAAGAAAGGGGATATAAAAGCCCTAAACACGAAGTTTTTTTCTCAATTACTCACAGAAATGTGGCCTTAAAAACAATCTGTAGTTTAAACAGAACTTATTTTTTTTTTTTGCATTAAACCGTTTGCACTTTCATAAAACATTTTCATCAGCATGAAAATTTACAGTATATAATATATACGTATTAATGAATTTCTTTTTCCTACAATAGCAAACTTACGTCTAATTTAGGAAGAAAAAAAGAGCCATATCAATAATAAAAACCAAACGGAGAAATCGAATGAATGTTAACGCAGCGCTTCGTCTCTCAGAAACAATGCTGCAGCCACGTATATCACATTTTCGATTAAAGAAGCAGCAGTATATGTCGCAATAAACGAAAATTGAAATTTATAACTTTAGATTTAATAAATGAAAAGCCGCCAGTCGGATCGCGAAATATTTCGCCCATTTTCACCGGTTTGCAGGTTTAAAGAGGTTGAAGAACGCTGGTCTAATACATATGTGTATCACGAACATCCCGACCCCACGAGAAAAATATTAGAAGTTGTTATCAGCACGCATGTCAGCAAGTAACATATGAAACCTGCAAGCCCAGTAAAACATTTCCGGAACTGGTGGTGAGTGGTCTTGCTGCCAACCGCAATGGAAATGTTTGCTATTGTTTCCACGCGCTCTACTACGTAGATGCCCAGAGGACAAACAATACAACAGATTACTCGGTGCAACCGTGTTGCAATCGTCCGACCGGCTTTGGGGAGAAAGGCGTCTGACGGGACCTTATCTGAGAGTGACGCTGTCCGAAAGAATTTGCTCTGTCCAGAAGTCTCCAAGTTTCGCATCCAGGGTTGCATGTAGAAGCACCCCGGACAAGATGCAGTGGAGATGTCGGAACTACTTTTAGGGGGTGGAGGTTTATATTAAAATTACCTATTTTCTGCTGACTATTAGGTTCCTGAGGGAGGGCCTGGAGACCTACCTTAAGACATATATACCCACCTGATTGGGGCAGACGTATGGATCGTCCACTCTCTGCGAAATCCTTAAAAGAATTTCAGGATTCTTCCTTCTAACTCATGAACTTATCGAGATTAATTTTTTAATGTTTTTTGTTGGGGGGGGGGGGGGTACATCTCACTTGCGCATGCTTTCATATTTTCAACGGTTCTCAGATTTAAAAAATATATATATCATCGTGCTCTGCCAGCTATGTCAATATTCTCACCTAATACGTGAACGATACGATCGTTATTTACTACGCGTAGTCTCAGTAAATCAGCTGCATTAAAGATAATTTCCCGGAAAATGCATTGTTCATATTGCATTGTTCATTGACAGGTATGCAGTCATTGTGCGGAAAATGTATAGGCGCATAAAGAATTAACAGTTTGACTGTAACTCAGAGAGTTAATTCTTTCTGATTATCTGTCTGACATTAACTGTCAAATACAGTGTAACATTATAAACTCTTGAACGTATTTTTCCGTCACAAATTAGTCTATAAAACATACAAAAGATTGAGATACAAAATTCTTGCAGATCATTTTTTCCTGTTTTCAATTTCCTTTTTTAAAATTTGAATTTAAATATGTATACTTTAGAGTTTTTTTTTTAAATTCACGTCTATTTCATTTATTAAAAGGCGTGGTATTCCCGAATACTTTTAACAGCAAAATTTTCAACGCTACGAGGAATAATATTTAGTTCAGTGTTTTTTCGCCAGGTTCCCCCCTTACAGCAATGAGAAATATATTTATCGGGGAGTCGAGTTGGCATGGGTTCCTAGCATAACCCGGGAGCGTGCCGATAGATCTCTGCTCAACAGAAAATTCCAATCTGTTGAGCTCATACTTCAGCCATTGAGGTTTGTTGACTCACTTGCATAATTTTATTCTTATCCTAGATGACACTGTGACAGGTATAAAAGTATGAAGGTGTGACATACGGACGAATCCATTACAGTCGAACCCCGTTCTAGCGAACCCGGTATATAACGAACTCACGGATATAACGAACGAAAATTTTGGTCCCGCCGTTTTCCTATTGTACGTAATTTAATTAGTATTGTGTCAGTTTAATGAAATCGATTTTAGTAGATTTAATTCATTAATGATCATTTTTAATACATTTTATCATTTTTTAAATACATCATTAGTAAATACACATTGCAACTAATGAGTTATACATTTTGGGAACTCTAGCATTTTTCTTAACTGTTCGGATATAGCGAACCACCGGATAAAGCGAACAAAACCTTTGGTTCCTTGAAGTTCGTTATAACGGGGTTCAACTGTACTTGTTAAAGATTCCTGAAAACTTTTGGTTATATAAAGTGAAGGACGTATAACCAGTACAAGCCTTCTCTATAAAGGGGCCTGGGTGCAAGAAACCATTTGGGACCCAAATTTTCTGTAAAGTAAAAAAATATATATATAAACACGAACATATATTACTAATGCATGTTTATTTAATGCGCGATTTTGTTTTTGCTAATACATTAATTATTTCAGGAAAATTACAATTTTTGGCAATTTCTTTTTCGATGCTTAATATAGCAAGTGCATTTAAGCGTTCTGCACACATACTTGACCGAAGATAATTCTTTATTAATTTTAATTTGCTGAAAGAGCGCTCAGCACTTGCTATAGTAACTGGCAACGTACAGAAAAGTTTTAACACAGTTAATACATTTAGAAATAACTCATTATAATTATTATTTAGTATGTATTGCAATGTCTTGTGCGTTATTTACACACCTTTCATTGAAAATCAATTCATGTGCAAGAGTACATCAGTTTAGTTCTTGATCGTGTTAGGCCCCCGTTAATCGCGGGGCCCCGGTGCATAGCATCCGCCGCACCCCCCAGATGGCCGGCTCTACCCGAAAGAAAATTGTCTACAACCGTTGTGGGAACAGGATAGAGATACGTGTAACCCTCGTTTAGTGATCTGTCCACATTAACGTGCCTTATGTATTGCATTTAATAGCGCATACAGACTGGCACAGCGCTCTCTGCATCTGCCAGTGATTAATGTTCTTTCTGTACTCTGTATCTGCACTGATCTCCTCCTCTAGCGGTCCGTATGCATAGCATCAAAGGCGAACTCGAGGTCCCGGGGGTCAAATGGTGACAGTGGGAGCGGGGGACAATAGATCAAGAAACACGAAGACTTTGGCGGCTTGAATGGGGGGTTCTAAATGGGGGAATATCTGGAAGACACGTGTTCATTGGAATGGGGGTGGTTCTAAATACCGTGTCTAATGTTACCGTGACTAATGTATGACAGGAGTCAGGGAGAGAACTCTGTCCAATGTGAATGCACCATAAGAGATTTTCACTCCCTACTAAGTGATTTTGGATAAAACAGGCACCTAGATCCGGTTTCGGTGTCACTCAAGAACAACACTTTCGCTAAAAGTGAACTCTATTTTCCTTCCCCTTTCGGCAAGCAAGTTAAAAAGCAATATTTTTAGACGCCAACTAGGAAAGTGAACAGGGCCATGCATAGAGATTCCCTCTTGAGATTAACGCCAACTGATAAGAGACAGTCGTAGTATTTCGCCTCTCCGGTGTGAGTGCTGAAGTCGTGTGACTCACACGAGACTCGTACGACCTTGGCGAAGGCGGCGAATCTCACAAACGAAGTAGCGCGGTGAGACAACGGTATACAAGACGGTGAATGAAAGTGAAGTGACACTCGGGGACGACCGTACAGCAACAGCCGCTTACACACGACGACCCACATTCAGGGAGAAGTCTTGCTGGCTGGATGACACACGATTTGATATCTGTTCAAGAAAAAAAAAATCATGTCGAACACCCTGACGTCCTGCTACTCTTTACATAGGTCTGAAACACTTGAGCTTCAGGCGACAGAAATGGGACGCATGCAGACACTCGGTCTCTTTCCCGTAAGTAATGCCATTATGTTAGGGGAAACTTGACGGGACGGCGGGCTCTAGTCCTGGGTAGTCTATGAATGAGTACTGAAAAGACACCGACTGGTTTCAACTTAACTCTTTACAGAAACCGAAAATTTTCACAGGAAGTAGAACAAAGTACCAACTTTAACTACCTAGAACACAAAAATATAGCAACAAAACTAGCGGAACAAGTTGGGATGGTAAAATCTAAAATACTACTATAAACTGGAAAGTAAACTCTATACGCAAATTTCGAAAGGCAGTACAGCTTTCTTCTTAGGGAGTAGATGAGCAAGAGAACACTATCACTGATGCAGAGGAAAATAAAATGGACTCAGGAGCAGAAAATGGAACAGAATGCCATGCCTACTGTTTATGCAGTCTTTTGCTGTGCTCCTGAAGAAAAAAAAAGCTGTATTGCCGTTAGAAATTCCTGAATAGAGTTTATTTTTCCGTTTTACATAAACAGTGTTTTAAGGTTTATCTTTCTCACCTTGAACTAATATGTATTCACATTGTGCTTGAGAAGAATAAATTACAAATTGAATTTTGTGCAAAGAGACAATCGCATATAATGCTCCAAACGGACGAGTAAAAGTTACACCTACTGGAAAGAAACTAACTGTTCCCATAAAATAATAAATTTATTCAGTTTTTTTAGTCCAGCTTACACAGAACCTTTAAGAAAAAATCATTTTAGACTTTTATTACGGTTAAATATGACTACTATCAAAATTTGTTCTACTAAAGCATTTTTAACGCTAATATTATATTCCTGATTTCTCATTATATAATCTCAAAAATGAATGCAAATTTTTAGGAAAAAGTATTTTAGTTTTATTCTCACGAAAAATTTCGACTTAATCAACTTTGTAGTACCAAGTTTTAACCTATCTTGTACCAGCTATTGGACAGATACCATGGATTCATTTCCTCACATCTGTAGAGTCGGTTTAAGTATTAGTATACACTGAACAATCAGAGTATTCTTTTTAAAGTGTATTGGGTGAGAAAGGATGAAGGATTAGAAAATGATTAATCGATATTTAAAAGCCTTTAAAAATAAATTAATTAATTAAGCAATGTCCATGGATTTACAATTCTTTCGATGTAAATATAGCCTTAATTTAGCTATTCCTCTTTAGAAAAAAATCAATATAAAACAGTTGAAGAGAACAAAAAAGGTAAAACCTATTTTTAAACAAATAGATGCACCTTGTTCGCCTTCAACAAGAAATCGAATAAACCGTTTTTAAATGCAACAGTCCTTCAAACTACTCTAAGAAACTAAGAGTATATTACCAGTAGAGGAAAAATGTAAATAATAATGTTGTTTTGTTCGTTAAAGCGTTAAGTTTTTTCCACATCTGTACCTCTGTTTACATTATTGTACAATTTTTTTTTAATAGACCCTGCACCTATAAATGTGAAAATAGCATGACCCCTCGCATCTGTTCAGTTTTATTAAAAGATCAGTCACAAACAACATAATAGTTCCAAGACAAGGATAGAGTAAGGAGATAAGTGCAATGCTGAGCTGATTCTTCTGTTTTCTCAAAACTTAAGGTGTTTGTCTGCATTTTTAAGCCATCGAAGAATATGGAAACTTATATCCGATTGATGCAAAACTCTTAAAAATTCGACTAACTCTATAAATTTTTAAAGAAAGTGATATAAAATGTGGGGGGTATTTAAAAAAAAAATCCAGGAAAAACTCTGACACGTTGGCAGAACAGATATTTGAAAAGACTTCTTCCCATTCAGCGCGTCATCAGTGATACCATCCAAAGCTTGCCCCTGAGGCACATCTTGACCCTTTACTTTTCACGAGCCAAACCTTTGAAAGAGATGTCTCACCCTGAATGCGTAATTTTTCTCTTCCAGAAGATTTTTATCTACCGTTTTGCCATTCAAACTGGAATGAGTGTAAAAGTAGCGCAAAAATGTGTCATGGGGGAACAGCAAAGGAGGATCTTTGACCCAAACACAATGCCTTACGTCCCTTTTCCTCTAAAATCATAACGGAGAATTTTTCCTCCTTTTAGCTCCGAAATATTTTTTGTATTGACGAGACACCTGTCGGTTTTCTATTCAGTTTTGAAGCTTTTGAACAAAGGAGATAATTGACATCAAGCAAAATCTACGGGTAATCAATACTAAACAGTGTTCGAAACCATCTATCCACAAGTTTCTGGTGAAAACACAAGCAGAATCTGTTGGAGAATTAGAAACAGTATACTATGGTTTTTAATTCCTTCACCCTATGTTTCCAGTCATAATCAAGAGAATGAAAACTAAATATTGTATGTATTAAAAGTAATGATGTTGCTTTCCCTGTTTTATAATAGAAAGAAAAGGGGTGAAATTATAATTCTTTTCATAGATTCAAGGTTATTTTTAATAATGATGCGACTTTCTTTTTCCTCAAATAGTCAATATGTGTAATGCATAAATTCCGTTTTTACCTCTTTGGCGTGACATTGCATATCGCGTGGGAGTCTCTGGTCGTTGAAATTTTTTAAGCTAAACTGATCATCGTTCATGTCTGAAGTTTACACACAAACTCCTTAACGCAATCGGTCCGTTGTATCTTAGCTTCGGTAAATAAGGTCCTTCAACCAGTACAACATCAACTCACGCGTAAACAGAGTTTTAAAAGACCTTTTCTTAAGGTGAACAACATACCCAAAGCGAATGAAGTTAAAAATTGCTAACTTAAAAACCGAAATAATTTTTTTTAGTGTAATCCAGTAGTTTCAATACTTAGATAGGTAATTAAATTTTGTGATTAGTCTGCAAGTCAAATCCCTAATGCTTTTCAGTCTACATATCGAAAACATTGTTTGAAAGTTATGATTGCTCACTGGGAATCAGAGATATAAAATATCATTTTTTGACACATATTTTGTAATGACTGTCCCCTATCAAATTTTATTTTATTTATTTATTTATTTATTTATTTATTATAATGGGTAATCAATACTGAGTACATTACTAATTTTTTAAAAAAATCTGAACAAATCAAAATTTAATCTGTAAAAAAAGTCAAACTCAAAATTTAAAAAAAATTATTGATAAATTTACTGAATAACTGTATTTGAATTATTTTTTATTTATTTCCCTTGGGGGAGGGGGGAGGTCAATTGTGTGCAAGAGAAAGGTTTTTTAAATAATTAGTCTGAAAAATCTATCGTAAAATTTTTAAACACTTTAAAGAACAAAAATAAAACATTTTGGCTGGTAATTTTTTCTTTAAGAAATTTTTTTATAGATTTTCTGCTCTAAAAGAAATATTCTTATTTCATGGGGGGGAAAAACTCAAAATAGAACAAAAGAACGGTGTGATAAGTTTTAAAAATTTCTAAAAATTTTAAATATATTCTTTAATGTCTGAAAAGAGTGATTCACCAACATTAAAAAGATTTTAAGTACAGATGGGTAGTCATAGACATGATAGCTCTAAAAGATTGTATCTGGCGCTGCTTTCATCGTAGAGACATGCGGTTTAGGTTATTTTAAACTTAAAATCTCTGTAGTATGATTTATGCCAAGAAAATAAAAAAGAAAAAAATAAGCGAAGTTTTAAGAATTTTGTGTCCATGATCCCCGTTTAGTGATTATGCAAGCTAAAAATTGCAGAGCCAGAGGTACAGAGAAAATGCTACTTGTATTGGAAATTACGACACCAGAATTTTTTTTTAACACTTCTGACTTTTCTTTCGGTCTTTAATGCCTCCTAATTTAACTATTCCGTTTCATCATGCATGACTTTTTCCTGTTTAACTGATTTTAGTTTTGTTTTCTTAAATAAATCCTGCTTTGATATTGCATTCGGAGGGGAAAAAACTGTTTATCTGAGACATTTGTTTTGTCAGGCATTCAGTTTTGCGTTTGGGTTTCAGTACACATACTGCTGACAGAAACGCAAGATATCCTCAAGTATGTATACCTTCAAGAGGCACGAAACGATACGAAACGACACTTTGAACAACCGAAACGGACCGCATTCTAATAGACAAACAATATTTATAAGAATGAAGGATGCAATAAAGTTTTCGTTCAAATGCTTGGTCCTCACATATTTTGATCATTAATTTTCGAAAGCATACATAATGCTACAGAACAACAGCAATTTTGATAAGGATCGCTTAGATCAAGTAACTAGAGAAACATAACAATCAGTTGTAAGATTATTAAAGCATTTTTTCTCTCTCCGAGTATAGAAAGAGCCGTAGCAGGAAGCTTTCCTATATACTTTGATTTAGGGATGCGACATCGATGTCAATGTTTTCAAAACATCGATGTTTTGATTAAAACATCGATGTTCTAAACATCGATTTATTGAAGCCGATGCAATAAATCGATGTTTAAAAGCCGATGCTTATGTATAAAAACATCGATGGTTTTTCAGCGATGTTTTATTAGCATCGATGTTTTAATATTGAACATCGATGTTTCAAAACATCGATGTTTTTTTGTCGATGTCGCATCCCTACTTTGATTTGGGAGAAACATTTAAATTTTACGACATGAACCCTATAAAAATGTCCGTAGTTTGTTTTCAAATTTAAAACGAATAATAATATTGTTTGAACCCCTAAAAAAAACCTTTTTTTAGTATTTAGTATTCGGAATGTGCAAAAAAGTACCTCCAACCCCAACTGTTGATATATCTATCAACAAACACAGGAGTAATACGCGTTTGAGGATGTGGTTCCTTTTAGACAAAACTTCGACGACTTATTTTGATGCAGAGGGTGCATACATTTGGTAGTTCTCCGGTAGAAAATAAAATAATTTAACGGATAAGTATTTAAATAAAAGTTGAACATCACTGAGAGACACCTAATATAGACTTTTGAAATGTTGCGCAACTTTCTACCTAAATCATAACACAGCTTATATACACTAGAATCTCGATCGATCTAAAAGAAATGTGAGGGGAAATGTTACCGCTTATTAAAATGCACAGGATACGGAAAACCACCTGCAACTGCGTCTTCTAAACTCTCCCTTCACCAGCACCTGGCGAGCTGGGAAAACAAGAGATGAGCGTAATTTCGGGATTTACGAGTGTGTGTGACCGATAACAATCTCACCATTTCATCAATACTCCAAAGTGGTTATTTATTCAGGGCCTTGATCTCCAACTCAGACAATTATGAAGAGTAAAAGCTTAACAATTGAATAAATATACACATAGAGTTGGCCTGGAACAACCTAAATGGCTTTGCCTTCATGTTGCCCCAATTCATACCACCACCAACACTTGACTTATTTTTTTAACTTAACCTTCATAGTTCCGCATTATTTAATGTCTGTAACTAGAATTAGTCAAATAACTAACCACAATGTGTCATTCTTAGTGTATCCACCTTGCAGTGTAGACCCGGGTTCGAATCCAGTCAAGCGCATAAATGTTTCTGTGCTGTCATCTCATAGGGAACAACGTTGTTTACGTCTGTTAGATGCTCTCATAGTAAAGTAACTAACAAATTTTGCAGGTTGTTTGGGCTGATGTTCCCGGGATGTGTACTCAACGCTTTGGAATAACAATAAATCAAATCGAACGAATGGTGGATAACGAGAGTTTCAGAGGTTAGATTATTCACTTCGGTTTACTTACGGAGGAAATTTGTGAGCAAGAAAAAAAGGTTATTATATATATGCGAGCCAACGGTGCAACCAAAACAGAATTTCCTTTTATTTTCAGAGGGAGACAAAAATTTACTTTTTCTTTTTTACAGATTTATAGGTCTTTACGAGAAGTCGACCCTAACCTCTATATTCCACCCCCTGAGGGGCGGCTCCAGTCCAGAGTTTTTTTTTTTTTTTTTTTTTGGGGGGGGGGGGGCCGCAACGTCGGCTCTTAGGGTTATATATATATATATATATATATATACAGTGGAATCTCGATCGATCGTTTTCGGATCCATCGTTTTTCCGCATGTGTCGTTCATTTTATCCAGTCCCAACGATCATATTGCTTTGTTATGTTTCCGCATCTATCGTTTTCCCGCATTTATCGTTCATTTCAATCGGTCCCTTGAAAAACGATCGATCGAGATTCCACTGTGTGTATATATATAAGAAATAAACATCGTCTCATTTTAAATTTAATCTCATTTAGTATTAGGTCTACGATTATATAATTTTAGACTATAAAAAGAAAAATACGATGGGCTTTTTTTTGGGGAGGAGGGGTCAATTGCCCCTACTGCCCCCCCCCCCTTGGAGCCGCCATTGCACCCCCTAGAACTTTTATTTTGATGCTGCGCACACGTCCTGGCAGCTGTTTTTTGCTTTGTTCATGTTTATTTACAATCACATTTTTTTTCTTTTTTGTAAAGGTAAATCCCAAGTTTTAAAAATTACGGTCCGTGATAAATTTCGAGCCGCGCACCCCTGATTTAGGCCGATAAAATATCGACGAGGGCGAACTCAAAGTGCAAGAAAAGGCTAGTGCTATCAAGGTCACAGCAGCACACTAGCCTTTCGAGTTTGATAAAACCGGCGAATTCGAAGATGAATGCCCCGGGCACAAGAAAAGAAAAACCAAATACACATACACAAAACGGCATCCGATCATTTCGGTTACAGGAAAAACGAGCCGCGCGCCGGTTTAACGATCCCGCGGACGGTGCGTCGCAAAACTCGAAACGAAAGTGGAAGCATTCACAGGGGGAGTCCCGGAACGAGTGAATACCTTTTACTTTACACCAGTGATTCTCAACCTTTTTAGGTCTATGCCCCCCCCCCATGCCAAAGAAACGTAAGTTACGCTAGTATAATACATTCTACACTTATTTTTTAATAACCATCCGTGCCCCCTTTGAATATCCCTGACGCCTCCCTGGGGGAGATGGGGGTGCGACCCCCAGGTTGAGATTTTTTGTTTGGGTTTGGAGCTCTACGGTCATTTTTTGCTACACGAGGGCTAATTAGACCGGGACCTACAGCTTAAAGCCGATTCCGAACGGCTACAAACATCCATGCCAAGAGTGGGACTCGAACCCACAGACTCCGGTATCGAATGGCAGCCCCCAGGTTGAGAACCACTGCTTTATACAGAGGAGAAACGAGATGAAAGAAGCTTCTGCTACCCTCTACAAGCAATAGACTTGATCACATCCCGATATGTTAGAGAAGTCTAAAGAAGTATTCCCTGAAAAAACTCCCGAATAGCCACGCATCAGAGGAATTAAGAAATAAGATACAAATTGTCCCACACAATGTCAGTATGGCTGGTAAGCAAAGAAATACAACAGAATTTCTATTGCAGATTAAAAACTGAAAATCCCTGCAAATTTTCAATTCCTACTATTAGTTCACACTCTCTCTATATATATCTTGTTCAAATTTTCAATCGTTAATAAAAGTACTTTTTATTCATCCACTCAAGTTCAAATGCATTTTTTTTTAACTTGTAGTGGATGACACTTGATGTTAATACAGTTTTTTCAAATATTAATTCATTAATTAAATTTAATTAATCAACTTTAGTTTTAGACCTAGAGCGTCTCTTGCTCTTGAATAGTAATTTCCCTCTTGTTACTGTGTAAACGGTAGCACTGCGGTAGCGCGGGCTTCTCCCGCCCTGTAGGTTGCGAGATCGAATCCCCAACCTGACAAACTTTTTCTCTCTCTTTCCCCCCCCCCCCCCTCCTAATCTCGCACAGTAGGCAAGGTTCTGGCAGGCAATCCTTTTTTTCAATTCCTACTATTAGTTCACACTCAAATTTTTCTTTGTTGACCTAAGTAGGAATTGACTTTAAAAAATTTTATATATATATTACTTGTTATAATTTTATTCAGTCAACTTTAATTCATAGCCTATGCAGCTCACTTAAAACCTATAGATAGTTAATTTTTACTGTACACTAGGCCACTTTTGAATAATGATATTTTTTTTTTCATTTTCCACCTACACTCATGCATTGATTAGCATGGATAATCGGAAGTTCATGGGGTCAACTAGAGTAAAGTGTGTGAATTTATCGCTGTTAATAGATTATGACAGCAGATATCATGTTACGACACAGTAATATGAAGTTACAGAAAGGCAATCAAGATTAGAGATATGAGACCTCTAATTATGAAATCCGTGACAACCTTTTAACGCATTTGTTATACATTTACAAACATAAAACCGAACGTAGGACAAGCTCACACAGATTACTCATATAGCATGCTACGCTTTGAATTGTTAACACTCTTCGTTCCCGTTCATCACCGTCATGCGGAAGCTTTCACGCTCCGCCCATCCGTAGCAGCCTTGCTTTTTCACGGCCATGAATTAGCATATTAATACGGTACATAATTAACAAGTACCCATGAATAATGTGGACAAAGGTGTGACTTTAAAATAATAATACTAATTATATTTATATTAGGAAAATAAAATTCTCCGGAGAAAGGGAGATTTATTCTTAGAAATTCCGATTTATACTTTTAATTATCTACTTTTAACTTATTCATTTCTTTCTTAAGTGTTAGGCTTAATGAATCTTATATTTCATTTCTATTACACATGGATGCACAAGCAAGTGTCCCTTTCTTCACATAAGTTTTAAAGAAGGCTTAAATTTTCGGCGACTCTCTGAATTTATTCTTCAAAGATTTAGGCCGTCTGCACACGGAGCAACTCAAAAGAAACTGATAACTGACTCAGTCACAAACCAGTCCGTGATGAGTCGTAACCTATGTAATTGAATGGAGCCACGCACACGGCGCAACTGGTTACAAACTCGTCGGACGAGTTTGTAACCAGTTGCGCCGTGTGCGTGGCTCCATTCAATTACATAGGTTACGGACGAGTTTGTAACCAGTTGCGCCGTGTGCGTGGCTCCATTCAATTACATAGGTTACAACTCATCATGGACTGGTTTGTGACTGAGTCAGTTATCAGTTTCTTTTGAGTTGCTCCGTGTGCAGACGGCCTTAGTTATCGCCAACTTAAAAGATTGGCGATAACTAAATCGGCACTAATGAAATGGATAACTATGGTTGGATAGTTAAATTAAATAGCGCTCACCCATCGTTGAAAGGAGACGAGAAGTCTGTACTACAAGAAACAATTAAGTATTCGACAGATATTTGCAAAGAAAGAGTAAGCACAAAACTAAGCTTTTATAATCGTTAACTGAACAAAAATTTGCGGTTAGTTTCAGTCTAATTCATTTACCCCTTCATCTAGCAAAACGAAAGACTATTTCGCATGACAAAGGACTAGATGAGAGACTCTGAAATTCTGCACAAAACTGCGACTAAATAAATGAAATTTTGAAATGGATACTGTACGGATTCTTTACAAATCCTGTTGGTTTATCAAAAATTTTCATTTCAACTAAAATAACGACGTAAGCTCAAAGTCATTACTAATATATCTTTTATTTACATTTGTCTAATTTAGTCTAAATGTTGCATGTAAATATTCAACCTGTTACCAATCGAACAAGGAGAATTTTAATTAAAAAATTCCCTATGCATTTTAAATACTATTTGGGTATTGAATGGAGATCCAGAGTATATCTATTCAACTCCTAGGAAGTCCCTACTTTGTCATTTCCGCTGAACAATCTTTTAAAAGTAGTAGAATAAAAATGTATCACGATACCTTTTTATTGTTGTAAAAAAAATTTAAGAATATCATGTGAACGGAGTATTGCTAGAACCAAAGTAATTGCTGTTTCATTCGTTGAAACGTATGAACTCTGAGATCTACAGAACGGGCAAATTATAGGACAGCATTTATTGGGAACCTCGGTTTTTAAGAGCAATGGAAATAGCAAAAGGGACGATAGGAGCGATATCGAAAAACATGGCTGAATATCAAAAAGAACACTGAGTTGCCACCAAAAGCAAAGAACTAAATTAAACTGGCCAATAGAGGCCGAGGGGTTACGACTCGCATTGAAAGAAAAATCGGAAATGAACACCACCCAAGAAACAAGTAAAAATTCATACAATCTATTCATTCTGATGCTGGAGAATTGATTCATCTAGGAATCCTCCCTTGATCACGATGCAAAACGTAGATCACTCGGCAAAGGCCACCTATGTTCAGAGGTGTAGGAGGCATGGGAAAAACCAAAAACAAATGACCTGTGCAGATCATCTGCACTTTCTTGAAGGTGACAAACTTTATGGGTGGTTGGAATTTGCCTTTGGCATAAAGCAGTTACGCTCTAATTAGCATTTCAAAATGACGTCGGAGCTAACAAGCAAGATGTTGATTATTTCCATTCTAGAGTTTTGTTGTTGTTGTTGTTCAAACCATCGAACTAAACTGTTTATAAATTAACATGAAATTTAATAAAAGTTTAATGTTTTCTGCAAAAAAGTTTCAACGTACATAACTCTGAAAACGAAAGATAAAAAGTCACAAGTATCTCTTAAATGTTACTACCAACTATACAGTAAGGGCCTGTTCACATAGGAGTCCGTTGCGTTGCGTTAAGGAAAAGATGACGTTGAGACGAAAATAAACCAATCATAGGCGTTAAAAATTTCATTGCTAATCGTTTGGGGGCATATGAATGGTTTATTTTCGTCTCAACGTCATCTTTTCCTTAACGCAACGCAACGCAACGGACTCCTATGTGAACAGGCCCTAAGAATACAATTTCGGACGGATGAATCAGTAACAACAGCAATAATCAAAGGCAAAGTGGAGAGGCAAAATTTGCCTCTCCATGAGGTCAGTAGCCCTTGCCTTATTGTGAAGAGAATCGCGGCCTCAAAAAATAATAGCTACCGTAGTTAGGTCCCACGTAATCGTTAGTTCCACCTTTTCCTATTCCACTAGTTGAATGTACGTGCGGTAACATCCTACAGAAGTCCGTCTCCCTAGTTATTGAGTGAACCAATAGGGCTCCCTTTAAGTGCCCACTTGGTGCTCCTATCATTATAAAGTAAACAATCGAATTTGCGGTGTGCTTAGGTTAATGTCCTTAGGATAAATACTTACCGGCAAAGGTAAAGAAACACTATCGTGCTAAGGGGTTTCTCTAAATACTTTGCGTGCCAATGGTAGCCCTTCTCTTTAATTTATTGAATAATTCCTTCATTCCAGCACAGTTTCTTTTACTTTGTCTACCACCTGGTATATGATGACCTATCACTTGAAAAGCCTGTCTTTTGCAGGTTCCTTTCAAAATTGCTGCAACAACAAAAACTTGCAATTGAAGAGAGAGAGAAAACTAGAGGTTAGTGAAAGAAGTCATCAAGCCAAAATGCCCCACGAATAATGCTCTATAAGTAAATGGAATTTTGGGGGAAAAAGTACGAGAGTGAAATGGTAGTCTCAATTGTTTCTACTTAGGGTGGTGCATTAGTTCACATCGGAGATCTCCAATTCAAATGGATGGCGATTTTTCTAATCGGTATTTTTCTAATCACAAATTAGCAGATGCGTATTTCTTTTTTTTTCTTTTTTTTTTTTTGGGGGGGGGGGGCTTATGGAGGCAGACGCTAACATATAGAGCACTTAATTTTTTCAATTACAATTTTTTCAGGTGTTAAATAATGTAATTCCATGTAAAAAATTATGTTTATCCCTACAAATAGAACAAAAAAATTTTAAAAACACGCTCATTGCTTTGAGAGAACTACACTTACTTAATTTTTATCAAAAATTAACGAAAAATCACAAAGAGGGGGATAACACGTTCAAAACTAGGCCAATCTGTTTAAAATTTGAATATGCTATAAAGTAAAAAGTGCTGAACAATACTACATTATACAAAATAGTGGCTCTGCAGTCGGAATACGTCATTTGCGAGGAGCATAAAAGTGCATGTCTCAGAGCAAGGCGACAATTGTCGCTGCGAGGCTGAGATCTGGCATAGCCAAATTGTAACAATGACCTCCAGGCATCATTTGACCGAAGAACTGCGATGGCGAGCTATTGGGAGACTAGAGGCAGGACAAAGTCAGACAGAAGTAGCCAGATGGCTAAATGTGAGTCCGTCTGTGGTTCATAGACTTTGGCAACAATTTCTAACCACGGATTCGGCATCCAGGAGGTTCAGCCGAGGACGGCCATACGATACGACGAGTGCCGATGACTGATATTTGCCATTATGCGCATGAGTAATAGAATCGTAACTCCGTCTGAACTCAGATCCTCCCTCGCTGCAAGCTCCGGAAGGTTGGTATCAACGTCAACCGTGCGTAGAAGGCTTCACGAAGGTGGTCTTTTTGCGAGGCGACCAGCCATTTGCGTCCCGCTCACGTCACGCCATAGGCGGGAACGTTTGCAGTGGGCACATCAACGTGTCCACTGGACGCGTGATCAATGGAGGGCTGTTCTCTTTACGGATGAGTCCAGGTTTATCCTCCAAAGCAATAGTAGGCGTATTTTGATTTGGAGAGAACCTGGAACTCGTTTTCATTTATCACACATCCGTCAAAGAGATGCATACGGATCAGGCAGTGTCTGTGTTTGGGTTGGTATCTCTTTGGGTGGACGCACAGATCTCCATGTCTTTCCCCGTGGAAATGTGAATGCTCACACCTATAGAGATGACATCCTTGATGCTATGTGCGCCCTTATGCCGGGGCAATAGGTGATGCTTTCGTGCTACAGGACGATACGCGAGACCGCACAGGGCTCGCATCGTGGATGCTGATCTTGAGCAGGAAACAATTCAGTGCATGGAGTGGCCAGCTCGATCACTGGACCTGAATCCTATATAGCATGTTTGGGAGGCTTTAGGACAACGTGTAGCTGCTCTCAATCCTCCTCCTAGGACCCTAGCCACCCTTTCAACTGCTTTTCAAGAGCAATGGCTCTCACTTCCTACCGAACTCATAGACCGCATAACTGACAGCATCACACATCGCTGTATGTGCTGTATTGCTTCTCGGGGGGGATCATACGCCATATTAAAGGTACTTTTCTTATACCAAACTGACACATCCGATTTGTTTATTGTATACATAGTTTCTATAACACCATAATTATCTGGCGATTTCTTTATATGCTATTTTATACCTACCTATGTGTTGTATAATGTGTATAGGTTTCAATAAATTCAACGCTTAACTTTTTGAGTAATCACTATTTTTGTGACTTTTCCTTAATTTTTGATAACCAGTGTATTTTCAAATGCAGAAAACAGAATTCCCATAACGGAATTTTCTAATCTGCAATTAAAAAAATACCAGAAAAATTATCCATGATTTAACATTGAGATTTAACTCTAAGATCAGAATGGTCCACTAGTGCACCGTCGCGTTATCTAAGACAATATTCTACAAATGACACTTCTTTGAAAAGATTTGTTGACTAAGACATCTACAAAACGAAGTACTCTACCTCATGGCAACTGTAATTTGATTTTCAGATGCCTACAATAATCTACTGTCTCAACTCGAAATGAAATACTAGAATTAAAATTATTCAAACAGGATACATTCATGTATATCACAAGATATTGAATTAAAGGTTTAAATTATTTAAATTACTAAATCAATTCGATATATATTTTTCCAGCTAGAAATATTTACATAGGAACGTTCCAAAACGTAATGAGCAAAAGGAAATAATTTATCAATTAAAAAATGATAAAAAAAATTCTTAACGAAATATACTCTTTTGTATTGGTATGAAACATGAGTTTAGCAGAAAAACCTAAATTGATTTCGCCAGAAGGTAGGATAAAATTATACTGAGGTTTAAATTTGAAGGGGGGAAAAACTACTTTACTAAGAATGTTAGACAAAATTAATTACAGTGTACACTTCACCCAAATTTCAGCAATTAATCTTTGTGGTAGTACCATCAGTCTAACTGACCAACCTAAAACATTCGGCGAAATTTCCATCTATTTGACTTTAATGAGAACCACCACGAAACCAAGCGAAATGGGTGGAGACAGGACCAACCAGTGCGGAATAAAGGGATGACAAGAATTGACTTGAACCAAACCAAGAAACAGTCAACGATGACGTATGTTCAAGCAATTTTGTTCCATCGGAAAAATACGCAGAGGATCGTGGACTAGTGTAGATCTAACTGCAAAGAAAGATGTATTTAGATACAGACGAAGAAAAAAACTGGCTGATAGAGTAAAAAGGGGTGAAAAATGTTTAGCAAACGGAACTTTTGCAAAAATAGGTTGCTGTCCAATTTATTCATCTTCTTAATAAGATGTGCCAAACAGATGGCGTCCTAAATAACTGGGTGCCCCAGAATATTCATAATCTTTGGATCATATCTTCCATTCCTGATGTAAATTTACCCTTTTTCAAAATCAAATTTGATTTTAACATAAACATTAAAATTTTAACTGCTGTAAAATAATAACATTATGTATAATTCCTACCATTTTAACTGTAAACTTTAATAATTGTCACCTCTATCACCCACTATTCGAAGGTTTTTAAAAATTTAAACCAATTTCAATAATGCACCGAAACGAAAGTTCATTTTCAGAAAATTGTATATTTTAATCTATTTGTGTTATTAAAAAATCGGAAATAAATCAATCTTTATTATTTCCAGAGGCAACTCCTGTACATTTAATAAAGAATTTTTTTATGATAACTTTTTTGTTGTTTGTTTGTTTGACATCTATCAAAATACTCGATCATTATTTTTTCTTCCATTTCCTCGACTTAGAAGCTGTATAGAGTTCCCTTACTGGGTTGTCGTATTTCCGAAAATGAAAAACTCCTTGAAGAAAGAGTAAGGGCCTGTTCACATAGGAGTCCGTTGCGTTGCGTTGCGTTAAGGAAAAGATGACGTTGAGATGAAAATAAACCAATCATATGCTTCCAAACGATTAGCAATGAAATTTTTAACGCCTATAATTGGTTTATTTTCGTCTCAACGTCATCTTTTCCTTAACGCAACGCAACGGACTTCTATGTGAACAGGCCCTTAGTCTTGACTTCAGAAGCATGTCAAGTAGGCGAATGTCAGCAGTAAAATATGAAAATGGATCTTTCGTTTTAACGTAATTAAGCAAAATACAAGCATAAGCAAGTGAAGTATAATAAGATTCCTATAAATCAGAATCCCTTGTCCTGATTCTAACAAAACATTTTTTTTTTTCGTTCCTACTCATTTCCCCGCTATTGTGTACCGTCTTTAGCTAAAAGACAAAACAAGCTCGGAATTCTCAGTCACTATTACCAATATAAAGTAGTCCACCAGTTGAAAATGGAACTAGAATCTAACTATTCTCTCTCACTCTCGAATCATTCCTATTAAGTTCGAAGCCAGAATGAACAAATTCATACAGGGGATGTACACTCATCCCTAGTCCTATTTTGAACTGATTCCCAAGTACAAAAGTGAAAACGAGATAAGCAAATAGAACAATTGGTTGAGCATATATAAAAAAAAAATCATTCTTTAAGCTCTTAATTTTTTTAAAATAAACTTTCAAACAGCTCTATAATAAAATGGACAGTAAACTACGGCGTAGTAGAGGCGAATGTTTGACAAGTGCCTCCGCTTTTTATTTATATATATATTGTTATTATATATATATATATATATTGTATATATATATATTGTATATATATATATTTATATATATATATATATATATATATATATATATATATATAAAACAAACAAACAAACAAACAAAAACAAATATACACACACAACACACACACTCTCTCTCTCTCTCTCTCTCTCTCTCTCTCTCTTTCAAACAGTTAACGAATATTTCTATATGTGTGGCGATCTTTATAAAGAGACTTATCTCA
This sequence comes from Dolomedes plantarius, assembly GCA_907164885.2. Taxonomy (NCBI): domain Eukaryota; kingdom Metazoa; phylum Arthropoda; class Arachnida; order Araneae; family Dolomedidae; genus Dolomedes; species Dolomedes plantarius. The sequence continues at coordinate 122,475,900 of OU015500.1, read as the reverse complement.
GAAATAAAGATCATTTCAAAATGCCCATAAATTTTAAAAAAACAATAATTTTGAGTCCCCAACTTCTTAAAATGTACATGAAAGTTGTAAAACCTTCAAACAAATTCTTTGAGTCATCTGTATGCAAATAAAAACAGCATGGTAAACGTAACGATTCATGTCTGTAAGCTTACTTGTCTATCTAATTGCAAACCACCTCCCTTTATGAGCAATCACTGAGGCCCTTCGCAAGTAGCGAAAAAAAAAAATGACACCCCACAAGCGTGAAACTAAAGCTTTCTGAGAAAAAATTGTGTAACACGCGAGTGGTTCTTCAACAGTTCCATATTTCGTCGTAAATTCGGATCAGAATAACACGCTACTGTTCCTCCCTAGCGTTGGAACTAAATTTGCTCTGGTTACAGAATTTCTTCCGTTTCGATTTCTGGTGAAATGGGTGACCGCGAAAGAATTCCTTAACTTCCTATTTTAACACACACAGACTCTCATTAAAAGAAAAAAAAAGAGTGGAAGATTGATCAACGCAGCAGGTAATGCAATAAAAAAAACGAAAGAAGCAATTGTGTGGAAATATTAAGCACGCTTGGGGAGAAAACAATTGCGCTGCGATTACCGCAAACAAGCGAATACAGTCACTGCAATGGCTAACCAAGTTTTCCCGGCTAACAGAAGTCCTCGCCATTCGAGTTTTCAGAAAGGGGATATTTTTAAAAGGAGAGACAGAAGAAGGGAACAAAGGGACTGTTCCAGTGGCGCAGAAAGAAAGGGGGGCAAGGGGCCCTTCCCCCCCAAAGAAATAGAAATTGCATTATGGATATTTATTTTGCATTATAAATATTTTTATCCGTTCGTCTCGCCCCCCCCCCCCCCATGCATTATAAATATTTTTATCTGTTCATCTCGCCCCCCCCCCCCAAGAAAAAATCCTGGGTGCGCCACTGGACTGTTCACATAGAATCCGTTAGCGTTAGCGTTACTCGTATTGAAATATATTTAACCAATTACAAACCTCCAAACGATTAGCCACGAAATTGTTAAGGTCTGTTATTGGTTTGAAATTCGCTCACTCCTTTCAACAACGTCATATATCGAAAATCGGCGATTTTTAGTTATGCTTGTTACGAATAAATTTTTAGCAATATAATGAAACTGTTTCCTGTAGATTTAGTTCCCTTAGACATCGATAACTTACACATGCAAAGGTTTATAAGGTCCATATGGGATTATTTACTGAATTTCTGAACATATCAGATTACTACTTTACTATGATCGAACTTTTTTCAAAGAAATTCTTGTTACGAACAAATGTTTAGCAAATATAATGAAACTGTTTCCTGTAGATTTAGTTCCCTTAGACATCGATCACTTACACATTTATTAAGGTTTATAATGTCCATATGGGATTATTTACCGAATTTTGAACATATCAGAGTCTATTTTATTATGTTTGAACTTCTTTCAAAGATATTATTGTTACGACCAAATTTTTAGCAATATAATGAAAATGTTTTCTGTAGATTTAGTTCCCTTAGACACGGATCACTTACACATTTATTAAGGTTTATAATGCTCTTAAGGGATTATTTACCAAATTTCTGAACATATCCGAGTCTACTTTTCTACGTTCTTACTTCCTACAAAGAAATTCTTGTTACGACCAAATTTTTAGCAATATAATGTAACTGTTTCCTGTAGATATAGTTCCCTTAGACATCGATCACTTACACATGTATTAAGGTTTATAATGCCTATATGGGATTATTTACCGAATTTCTGAACATATCAGAGTCTCCTTTACTACGTTCATATTTCTTTCAAAGACATTCTTGTTACGACCAAATTTTTAGCAATATAATGAAACTGTTTCCTTTAGATTTAGTTCCCTTAGACATCGATCACTTACACATTTATTAAGGTTTATAATGTCCATATGGGATTATTTACCGAATTTCTGAACATATCAGAGTCTACTTTACTACGTTCGCATTTCTTTCAAAGACATTCTTGTTACGAACAATTTTTTTGCAATATACTGAAACTGTTTCCTGTAGATTTAGTTCCCTTAGACATCGATCACTTACACATATATTAAATAAATACAGGCAGATAATCACGCCACATTTTGTCCGTGAGAATTATAGGAAATTATTATTCCCTTTGTGAGCACATATTTCCTCAGAAATACAAGCGAATGCCGGAACCTCAGCAGAATCATTTAGAGTAATTTAATAAATACTAAAATTCTACTGCAAAATAGTTAATCATAGGCTGTTTCGGTTAAAAATAATTTATCTTAATCTTGTACGTGCGAAGCGTTACTCGTGCGAAGTGTTACTCTTTTCAGAAAGCCCTCAAAGAGTAGTATATCCCTGCAAGATCGTCCTATTTCACCGCTCAATATTTAGCCGCTAGAGATCAGAATTAAAATTTATTTTCAATACATTTCAATGTACTTTTAAACTTTCAAATCACTCTCCTGAAAAATCGTGTTTTTTGAGATATGACGTCGCTGAAAGGAGTGAGCGATATGTCAATACGAGTAACGCTGATGCCGACGGTGACGGATTCTATGTGAATAGGCCCTTAGCCCGTCTGCACACGGAGCAACTCAAAAGAAACTGATAACTGACTCAAATCACAAACCAGTCCGTGATGAGTCGCAACCTATGTAATTGAATGGAGCCACGCACACGTCGCAACTGGTTACAAACCCGTCCTCCGTGTGCAGACGGCCTAAGAGTTAGGCTATGCCAGGGTTCCCAACCTTCTTCCAACATCGACCCTTTTTAAAAGAATGATTTTCTTCATAGACCTCCTCACATTTTTCTCTGTAATATACAGCATACAACATAATTATAACATTAATAATTGCACATAAAACACTTAAAGAGAACAATTTGGTTAAGAATATGAACAAAAAAAATTAGAAAAAGTGGTTCATTAGGTTTATGTTTTATTATTTTTGTACTATTTTCATTTTTAATTTCACAACTCTAAACAAGATTTCAGAAACACAGATTGTAATTGCACAACATCGCCAAGAGAAAAACGAAACTGCTTGTGACTAGTTGCATCGGTTGGACCCATGTGCTGTTTAAGTTCCAGTGGATTTCCCCAGTTCTGCCTAGTGTTCATACACAAATAAAAGCCGACGGCGGCAAGCGAGGCATATACAAAAGCGTCGTGACATTCGACTTTAGATGCCCGGATCACTCCGCCCTATGCAAATCTGTATTTATACATATTAAAACGGATATTATCTAATAATTACATTCCTAAAATATTAAATTAAATTTTAAAACAGAAAAATTTATCATAGACCCCCAATAGACCCCTAGAATACTATAGACCCTTTATAAACTTCCATCGACCCCCAAGGGGTCCACCTGTACCCCGTTGGGAATCCCTGGACTATGCGAAGGAAAACTTTATAACAATGCCCAAACAAAATACGCCGAAATATATGTGAGTCTGCATAACAGGTCTGCACGAACCGAGAAATCCACATAAGTCCACATAGGCTCGAATAATCGTTACTCCATTCTGTGAGGCCAGCAAATAAAAAGTTTCCCTGAGCCCGAGCCCCGCCCAGCCCGCACTGTTTAACTGAAGCAAAAACTGTTGGTTTTAGCCGCCCTTTCTCAATATTCCGTCGAGAACTGCTACTCGTATATTGCCCTATCCCAATAATTCTACCGTCAGTATGAAACGTTGAGCAATTTTATCTCTCTGTTTCAACCCTAAACAGCTCCGTACTAAAATGACAAAACTGTTAGAAAAATTTGTAAAAACATTAATTAAAAGCAAATACATTGGTGAATATCGAATAGAATAGCGAATATCTTTTGAAGCATCAAAATAAAAGTACTTCTTTTCATTAAAATATCTGAAATTTCTACTTAATACTACTTTTGCAAATATCTCTCTGATCGACGGTTTAAAATTTGAAATGTCTAAACCGACAGCCCCTTGACAACGAAGAAAAGTAAGTCCATGCTTGAAGCTTGAACTGAGTCTCTGCAAATCACCGGAATCAGTGTCGTAAACCTGGTGATATGGCTTTTAGCTCCTATCCGATCATCGCTGTTTATCAGATTCGAGCAATTAGGGTAACAACTGGCCCATGCTAAACAAAATTTTACCGCAACACCCGTGTTACACAAGAATTTAAATTCAAATTTCTGCGTAAGCTACGAAAGTTGTCTATTTCAAAAAAAGCTCAAAATTTTATTAACACATATAATTAAAATTAGATTTATACTAACAACTTGACCTTATTTTTGTAATTTTATTCACAAGTTTAAAAAATAAGTTAATTAAATCAGTTTCAGTGAGTTTCAGTTTTATAAGCCATGGAGAAATAAATACAGAAAGAAATTCGAACTACTTTAACGCAGAATTCTAAGTTTTATTCTAGGAATTGTAAGTTTCCTTTTTCTAAGTTTTAAAATCTATAACTTACACCTGAAACCACATCATTGATATAAAAAGCAAAATAAATCTTAAAAAATTATGGTATTCATTTGAAAGATACGGCCTGGTTGATATAAACTCGACAGGAAAGCGGAAGATTCCTATTTCGAAAGCAGAACCAGCTAAGTTAAAAAGTGAAAAAATGCGAAAGTGAATACCTAGCGAATAGTGAATCGTTTCAGATTTCTTAGTAGTATGTAATTAAGCACTCGACTTCAATCATTTGTTGTTAGAAACGTCGGTTTAATCTCCTGACGATGCGGGATTTTTTCAATCCTTCGAAATTGATACTTTTTAATCGTTCCATAATGAACTTTTAAGGTTTATACAACTTTTAGCTTCTCACTAGTTTTTGTATATACATGGTTATCGGGAAAGAATCATCCTATTACAAAATTTAATATTTTCCGTAATTACAAACAGAAAATTATAATTAATATTTCATTGTAAAGGAAAAATTTTAATTTTTTTTTTCACATGTGTTCGATATGACTTCCTTTAGTTACCCTTATAATATGATTGCGATATGACATTTCTTGCGAAACACGTTGTAATGTTTCACTATTAACTGTTTGTAAAGCATCACAAATGCGTTGTTTAAGTTCGGGCAAACTTGTAGGCAAAGGTGGTATGAACACAAGATCTTTGACATATCCCCAAAGAAAGAAATCACATGCGGTAAGTCCGATGACCTAGGAGTGTAGCTGTGTAGCCAATTGGTCGCAGTGCTACCGATGATTTGATCCTACACAGCTACCCTCCTAGGTCACCGGACTTAATCCCATGCGACTTCTTCCTTTGGGTATATGTCAAAGATCTTGTGTTCATACCACCTTTGCCAACAAGTTTGCCCAAACTTAAACATTGCATTTGTGATGACTTACAAACAGTTAATAGTGAAACATTACAACGTGCTTTGCAAGAAATGGCATATCGCAATCATATTATACAGCTGACTAAAGGAAGTCATATCGAACACCTACGGGAAAAAAATTTAATTTTTCCTTTACAATGACATATTAATTATAATTTTCTGTTTGTAATTAAGGAAAATATTAAATTTTGTAATTGGATGATTCCTTCCTGATAACCCTGTATTTCTGTTTCTGAGTTCCATCCAGATACTTTTAAAACATTAAACATATGTTTAGAAATAGGAAAAATTATCTGAAAAAAAAGTTAATTATCACCACGATTTATGTCAATGGAAATAAGGCAGAAACAGGTTATAAGTAACAACGACAATTTATTTTTTTTTAATAGCAGTAAATAACCATATCTCTAGACCTCTCTCTCGGTACTTTAAGAATGTAGATCATAACGTTATTACATTAACGGTTTTTCTACACAGTGCTAAACATTATGCAAACGATTGAAAAACTCCGATCTCCCCGCGGACATACAAGTTCATGCTAAAACCATTTTTGCACCACATCAAGCCGATTAGCCGCTAAAAGAAATAACGCGTAATTGTAAGCACCCAGACGAGACTATTACGAAACGAGAGAAAAAAAAGAGGTCGTTAGAAGAAGAAAAAATCAGCACAGTTTAGAATCAAAGAAAAATTAGATGAGAAATTATAGGGAGAATAATGCCGGCATCTGTAATGATCTTAAATGCGTCAAAAAGGAGGGGAGGGGGTGAACTGAAAGAATTCGGAGTACATACTTATTATTAGGCCATAAATTTGTAAAGGTCAAAAATACTAGCCACTGCAGAAAGGACAAAAATCATACTCATTGATGAAAACGATCATCAAAAGATCAGATTTTCAGTCCGAACTCATATCGTCACAGGATATCCTTCGTAGTTTTTTGTGAAAATCTTTCACGGCGGATTTTTTTACAAATTAGAGCGTTTATAAAAAGGGTTCAAAATATTGAGTTCTGTTAGTAAATCGGCTAGTCCGCTATAATTTCTGAAAAACCACCCAATCGATAAAAGTTATTAAATTTTCCAAAAATCAATTATCAAGCACGGAGATTGACAAGAAAAGAGTCCCTAAAAAAAAGAAAAAAATATTTCTCTATGAGTGATTAAGTATCTGTTAGTCAATGTTAGTAAGATGGTAAATGCTAAATGCACGGTGTTTGGTTGGTTTGGGGCGCTGCTGTCATCAACTCGAATAAAGTATCCGGGGAACTGCAGTTTAGAGACGATTCCGAACAGCTACAAACATCCTTACCTTCGCGGGATTCATATCCTCAGATTCTGGTTTCAGATGCCGAGTAGTCAATTGGTCATCGTCAAGCCTTTAAAGTACGATAGATATTGCCTCATAATTTTTATTTATTATTACTGAAAAGTTTAAATACACTAGTATCATTTAACCGTATCCGCATCTTCAATCGTATTAGATAGTAATTTAATAATGAATTTATACACTGAAGAGCCAAAAAACTGGTCCACCTGCCAAATATCGTGTAGGGCCCCAAAAAGCACGCAGAAGTTCCCTAACACTACGTGGCATGGACTCGACTAATGTCTGAAGGTATTTTGGAGGCAATTCACACCATGAATCCTGAAGGGCAGTCCACAAATCCATAGGAGTGCGAAGGGGTGGAGATCTATCTCTTCTGAACAGCATGTTGCAAGGCTTCCCAGATACGCTCAATAATGTTCATGTCTGGGGATTAAGATGGCCAAAGGAAGTGCCTGAAGTCAGAAGAGTGATCCTGGAGCCACTCGGTAGCAACTCTCAACGGGAGGGGTCATTGTCCTGCTGGAATTGTCCAAGTCCATCGGAATGCAAAATGAACATGAATGGGTGTAGATGATCGGACAGGATGCTTATGTACCCTTCACCTGTCAGAGTCATCATATCTAGACGTATCAGGGGTCCTATATCACGTGAACTGCACACGCTACATACCATCACAGAGGCTCCACCAGCTTAAAACAGTTGACATTTAAGGTGCATGGATTTATGAGGTCGTCTCCATACCCGTACATGTCCATCACCCGATACGAGACTCGTCAAACCAGGCAACGTGTTTCCAGTCATCAACAGTCCAATAGAGGTGTTGGCGGACTCAGGCGAGGAGTAAAGCTTTGTGCCGTGCAGTCAACAACGGTACATGAGTGGGCTCCGAAAACCCATATCAATGACGGCCCGTTGAACAGTTCGCGCGCTGACACTTGTTGAGGCTCAGCATTGAAATCCTCAGCAATTTGATGAAGTGTTGCACGTCTATCTCGTTTAAGGATTCTCGTCAGTCATCGACGGTTCTATTCATTCAAAGTCTTTTTTCGGCCGTACCGCTGTCGGAGATTTGATGTTTTGCTGGATACCTGATATTCACAGTACACTCGTGAAATGGGCATGCGCGAAAATCCAAATTGCATCGCTACCTCGGAGAAGCTATGTCCCATCTCCCGTGCGCCGACTATAACGTCCCATTCAAAGTCCCATAAATCGCAATAACCTGCCATTGTAGCAACAGGAATAGATCTAACAGCTTCGCCAGACACGTGTTGTCTTATGTAGGCGCTGCCGATCGCATCGCGTTACGCTGATTGGTTGCATATTTCCGTTATTTGCATACGCCCGCCTGTACCAGTTTTTTTTTTTTCGCTCTTCAGTGTACAAAGCGTTGCTTTCACCTTGCCTTATATCGGAAAATTATTCTCCATCCCTGCTTTTCATCATAGCACGCCAACATAGGATTCACGAGCTTGTTGTCTTTCGATATCATGTTACGGGGTGCGTTTATATTTTACGCCAGTGTCTCGTGTCATTTCTTTCGTGTTTCAATGAAAGACCAACGCCAATCGAATCATTGCCGAGGCGCATAAAAGTATCAAATATTGATTCACTGAACAAAGCAACGCTCTTACATGCAAATACACATCTTGATACTGATACGCTTAAATGTTACGAATTTCGGAGTACCCTTTATTGCCGCAACTCTTTCAAACACTTCGCAATACCTCATGCTACTCTCCCTCGGACGCGAGAAGAAGCGAAGTAAAAGTTCTATGCTAATATAAGAACAAAAACGTAAAGTGCACGCAGGCAACGTATAAAAAAAAGAGTTTTACAATGGGGATAATCAAAACTTCCGAAGCGAAAGAAATCTGCGATTTTCCGACGAAAAATTACCAACAGCCCAAGAAGGGACAAAGCTAATGGAGTAAAGTAGAAGCTAGCGGATGAAATTTTGATTAGGATATTGAGTAGTAATATAGCGATGTGTTTTACAAGAAAACCCTTAAACGGGAAAACGACTCGTTACAACAATAAACCAGTGGCGTAGCAAAGGGGGGGAGGGGGGCAAGGGGGTCTATCATGCTCCGGGCGCCACTTGCAGAGGGGCGCCAATGTAAGATCTATATATTATATTACTATATGTTTTCGAGGGAGATGCCAATATAAGGTCTATATATTATATTACTATATGTTTTTCGGGGAGGGCACCAACATAAGGTCTATATATTATGTTACTATATGCTTTTCGGGGGGGGTGCCATATAAGGTCTATATATTATGTTATTATATGTTTATCGGGGGGCGCCAATATAGGGTCTATATATTATATTACTATATGTTTTTCGGGGGGAGGGCGCCACAAAGGTATCGTGCCCCGGGCGCTAGTTACGCTCGCTACGCCACTGCAATAAACTGAAAGAAAATATAAAACAGAATCATTCAAATACTTGCGACATTTTAAATTCCTCGCTTACAAATTTATACTTTCGTAACAAACTCATTCTTTGTCACATTATGGGAACATATACCAAGCATCTAGTGCAGACTGTGTGTGCCGATTTAGAATTATGGTATTCAGTTGAAACGTAATGGTTGGTGATCACATGAGGATCAAACTGCATTTTTGCTATAGTGGTGCAAAAATAGGCGACCGTGATTACGAAGTATGGCCATTTCCATAAAGTGCAGAAACAAACAAAAAAAATATTAAAAACACAAACACCTGACATAGCTAATTAATTGTAAGCAATTATTATTTATCGTTAACATTTCTTAATATTGTTGCGTACATTCGAACTTATAATTAAAACAATACGAAAAAATATCGAAGATATTTAATTTCCCACTCCCCCCCCCCCCCCCAGTTGTATTTCTTCACCGCACGGCCAACTAGATGGTATTTAAGGCGCGTCGATCATTTTTGTTACACGAGGGCAAACAAACTAGACCAAGGTTAAAGACAGCTAAAAATCTTAAAAACTTGTTTTTGATGATCCAGCGGAAATGTCCATCCATGACGAACTTAACACTCCTTTCGAAGAATTCGCAAGAACTTAATGATAGTAGTTAAATAGTTTAGAAAAGTAGACACGATTACTTTTTCATTGTAAAACGTTTCACCAAAAGACAAAAAAGTTTAAATTTTTTTTAACACTTGACGTGCCTGGAAATTTAATAGCCGTATTTCATCTCGGATCTTCGTAATGTCCTCTCAATGAAGGATTGCGTTCGCAATAACTGAAATCTTCACTTAGATATGATCATTATTTTCAAGCAATTTGATTACTTTTTAAAAATAAAGTCAATAAAATTTTCAAGAACAATATTCTTTACTCGTGACCGTATAACATCCCTAAAATTCTAAACACAAAAATCCATGCAACTGTACCAAGACATATATTACAATTGGAATTTTCGAAAAAAAAAAAAAAATTCTCGGCTGAGAATTTTATACAGTGAAAAGTGAAAAGGAAGTTATAAGTTGTTGTTATCTCTGAGGAAAAAACAGGCGACAAAAATTCTCACCGATTAAAACCCTTCACCTCCTTTTTTTTTTTATTAATCCAACTGCTGTATTTTGTCATGTCAAGTGTCAAGGTTCTCTTCCTATCATCTGTCCAAGTCCACTATCTTTTAGTATATTTCCTGTCTTTTTTTTTTTCTGCAGGACACGTAATGTTTTGAATTTCATTCCTTGCAGTGGTAATTTCGTCTTTGACCGAAAAGATGGGTGCAAATAGAAATCATTTCTAATACGGAAAAACATTCCCGATATCTGTCAAGTATTATATTCCGCGGGACATAAACTGAAAGTTCTAATGTTATATAGATGAACTGTGAATGGGAAATGAGTTTGTCTGTCTGTAATTCAAAATAGCAAAAACGGATCATAAAATCGCCTTTTTAGTAAGAGATAAAGTAACACGAAAACGATTAGAACGGAAGAAAACTGCTTAAACTAACTCAATCTTCCAAAGCTTGAGGACGGTCCCTGTGACCCAACACCGTGATAGAGACCGTGAACCCTCAATAGTCGAATTCACAATCTTATAAAAATTTCCAAATCGAACCTATTCTTCCCTATCAGTGAGAGTAACTAAAAGAGGGTGTGACGCATTTCTCTCACCCCTGATGGTGCATATACATTGGTGCAGAGTTCTCTGCATGTGCCTTGGGGAATCCAGTGATTTATGTTCACTCTGTACTCTGTATATGCGTGGATCGCCTCCTCTGGCGGTTCGGATACATAGCATCAAAGAAAGGGCGGGGGGTCAGTGGGTCAAATGGTGTCGAGCGGGGTCGGGGGAGACACCAGATCAAAGAAACTCGAGGGATCTTGGGGACGGGAATGGGGGTGGTTCTAAATACCGTGACTAATGTTACCGTGACTAATGTGATGACAGGAGTCGGGGGTCTGCGTGCAGAGAACTCTGTACGAATGCATATGCACCATAATGGTGCATATACATTGGTGCAGAGTTCTCTGCCTGCAGACCCCCGACTCCTGTCATCACATTAGTCACGGTAACATTAGTCACATTAGACACGGTAAGCCCCAAGGTCCCTCGTGTTTCTTGATCTAGTGTCCCCCGCCCCCATTGTCACCATTTGACCCCCGGGACCCTAGGTTCTTTGACGCTCTGCATCAGGACCGAAAGAGGAGGCGATCCACGCATATACAGAGTACGGAGTGAAAATCAATCAATGGATTCCCCAAGGCACAGCAGAGCAGAGTGCATGAATGCAAACGCAGCATGATGTTGCCCTCGATGCTTTATTAGAAGAATTTACGCGAGCTCCCGTGTGTCGTAAACCAAGAAAATACATTTAGAGCTCTTCACAGCTTAACGGAACGGGAGCAGAGAGCAACAACCCTATCACACCACAAACTCTCTCTTATGAAGTCAAAAACTTTAAGATAAGTATAATAAAAATCCAAATGATAAAGCTGTGTCTTAAAACAAAGAAGGAAAAAAATCCACTTTCCTTTTCCTGAAAACATTACATTTCACTTTCTCTTTTCGAAGCTGAATTACCCCGCTCTCTCCAAAGAGTATATTCACGATTCCCTCCCGAAATAATTAGAGCGTCAAAATTAAATAGCGGAAGAACCCAAAGTCGACAGAGAAATAACTCTGGCCACTTGAACTTTTTCCAGAAGGAAAAAAAAAAAGGAAAAAAAAAAGAGACATAACATTCGAAATATGATTCGACTAATCCATTTCCAAAACTGGAATGCTCCCAAGAACGAAAAATTCTCACGATCCCCGTTTTTATACTTTGAGAGCCAAAAAATTTCTTTTTTTTTGTTGTTTCTTCCGGGGTATTTATCTTCCCAAATATGCTACCAAAGTAATGGACGAGAAACTAGGAAATGAAATCGGACAAAGAAATCTTCAAAATATAAGATGAAACAATTAGTTTCATGCAACTAATATAACAGTGAATTCTATGTGTGCTCACTAGAAAGCAAGTATGGGAGATTCTACAGCTGTTTGTTGCCGTGGAAATTATACCTACCTTATTTAAACTGCTGGTGAACAGCTTCGAATCAAAACATATCTAAAAACAAGCACAACCATTGAAAAACTCTTCGTTCTTTCCGTCAAATCGGTTTGAACTCAAGAACACTCTTAAAAATCGGATAATGTGGCTAAAATGTCATTACATGGATAGAAAAAAACTATGTTTTATTTCTTCTTGAAAAATTATTCATTTACTTGACATATTTCACAGGGAACGCGAAACAAATGTTTTAATAATTTAGGCCGTCTGCACACGGAGCAACTCAAAAGAAACTGATAACTGATTCAAATCACAAACCAGTCCGTTTTGTGTCCTGGTTTGTGATTTGAGTCAGTTATCAGTTTCTTTTGAGTTGCTCCGTGTGCAGACGGCCTTAGGGCCTGTTCACATAGGAGTCCGTTGCGTTGCGTTAAGGAAAATATGACGTTGAGACGAAAATAAACCAATCATAGGCCTCCAAACGATTAGCAATGAAATTTTTAACGCCTATGAATGGTTTACTTTCGTCTCGACGTCATCTTTTCCTTAACTCTACGCAACGGACTCCTATGTGAACAGGCCCTTAGGGTAATAGAATTTTCAGTGCGTATGGGGAGCAAAGGCATGTTCCGACTACATCCTATATTTGTGATACTGCACCTCTTGAATTGTACACAAAAAGGCCGCATACCATACTCCGCGAACCAACCAAATTCCGGAAAATCTCCTCAAATGCCTCAAATTGGGGTATAACACCCCAGCGGGAAATCCACCTCATGTGACCATGTTCGGATGATATTTCCAGTACTGCATAACAGGTGCTAAAATGCATTGACGCAACCATTATGAATCACGCGAGGTAACAATGTCATGAAATGCAACAAGGGTTTGCTTATATAATTCTTAAGAGACTTTCTTCCTTATTTTGGATAAGTGCGGGTTGTTTTGCATCAATTACTTAGATCTTGGCTTTAGACCCACATCAAAATAACGACACGGTCGACAGATGGTCTAACTGTAGCACGCAAAATTATTTTGCCGATACTCTGACAACCTATCGATAAAATATCCCTTTCCTAAATTTTTTGTAAGGAGTTTTTAAGCTTTAATAATCTTGTACCAAAATAAAATTGAAGAAATGAATAATTTCTATGAACGGGATACTAAACCACTAATAAATATGAACTTTTACCCTTCTCTGAAATGATACAAACATTTGTATACGGCATGGACAGAAGTGTGATCAAACCAATTGTTATCAGTGCATATAAGTTGGGTGGTTAGAATTAGCTTTTAGCATAAAGCACAGACTCTAATTGGTTTTTCAAAATGATATCATAGCTGACAAACAGAATGATTACTTTCTTAGTTTAAAACAAAATATCCAGAAAAGAAAGAAAAAGACATCAATATCATCTTCAATGACCTATTTTCAGTAGTCTTTGGATGAACGGCAGAATCTAGCCGCTTGTATATTTGCAACTCGGGCCACCCACATGGTATAATGGTTAGCATCGTGAGCTTCTACGCAGTGGGCTTGGGTTCAAATCCCGAATAAGACGTGGTCGTTAACGTGTTGTCCATTCATAGAGAGCAATGCTGGCTCACCTATAATTGGTGCTCTCACATTAAAGTAGACAGCAAAACTTCGTGGCTAATAACAAAAGGCGAATGCCTCACACGTTTCTCTCAATAAGTCACAAGTTTTAACTTTATTCTGCTAAGTTATTCTACACCGTTTCGTAAGAGTACTTATTATTTATTTAACTCTTAAAAATCTTACATTAATTAGAATTACAAATTGTTATAACCAGGGCTTGAAATGGATATGAACCAAAATAAAAAGTTCCGATCGAATTGGTTCAAGACGAATTTTTTATTTATTTATCCACATGAAACCATTATTTTCGGATGGATTTGATTTTGCTCCAAACGATTTTTATCGTTCGGGATATTTATCGGACCCGGAGAAATTCATTTGTTCCGAGTAAAGAATTGTTCCCAGTCGGAACAAAAAATATCTCTCCTGAACGATTCTGCCCCTTTTCCTCTTTAGCGAATTTTGAAAGATTATTAAGGTATTCCGAAATGGCTAAAATTTAAAATTTTGGAATTTTCAAGATACTTCTATTCGGAATATTGTTTCAAGCATCCCAGATTCCAGGGTTACCGAATAAACTTTATAATTTTTTGGTATATGTTCTATACATAGGTATAGATCTATCGTCCTACGCGATAACTTTTGAATAGATTGAGGTAGAGAGATCAACTTTGGCAAAATAATAGCTCTTGTCTAAGTAGAAAGACCGAGTTCACTGGCCAGCAAAATGTGGCCATGGGAAAATGGCGAAATTTCAATACAAAATATTCGAAAAGTTCTCAAGATTGAGGTTTTTAACAAATGTCTCGAGTTGAGTATCTGTTTTTTGTGTATTTTTTCATTCTGAATCGAACGAGGCTAAAATCCAGTCTACAGATTCATATCAACCGGTTTGCGTAATTTGTTTAGAGTTAGAAGGATTCTTTTCCCAAAACTATTTTTGAGTTGAAATGGAAATGACATGTGTTAAATTCGCTACATAAACCTTTATTCGTTTTTAAAAAAAATTGGCTTTTTTCATTACGTATAGGTACATATAATTTCACGCATACAAGGCATTAATTTATTTTGTAAGAAATATCATATATTTCTTCAGGACACGGTATTTATTTTTAATTTTGAATACAAAAAGAAAATAACATTGAATTCCATTGTCATGCTGTCTTTTTTCCTTCTTCTGGTAAGTAGGGTAGTACACGTTAAAGGAAACACCTTAAACAACAGAAATAAAGTGACGAGATTCTTAAATCACTTTTTAGAATGATGAAACAGATTTCTGTAAAAAATTTTGTATTTTTTTTAATTGGAGAAAAAATTTCAAGGAGCGAAAGTTTTTTGGTCCGAGCCCGATAAATTCAGAAGGATAAAAATTACAAAAAATTCGATCCTTTTTATTCAATCCACAAAGGAACTTTATCCGAGAGATCAGGTTTTTTTTATTGTTATTATTCCGGTTCGGATAGAAATCGTTTGACCCTTAATATTTCTATTCGGCTCAGAGCAAAAAGGATTCGTTCTTCGGATAGACATCTTCAAGCCCTGGTTATAACTAATGCAGTCTAGGCTGCCACGCAGTAGGCTTGGGTTCAAATCCCGAATAATATTGGTCGTTTCTGTGTCGTCCCCCTCATAGGGAGCAATCCTGGCTTACCTATATGGTGCTTCTGTAATAAGGTAGCCAGCAAAACTTCGCGGATCTTCATCGGACAATCTCCAGAAATACCTACCGTAAGAGACAAGTATCTGCCGCATTAAAAAAAAATAATATAATAATCTTATAGTAACCTTTCCTTATTAAAAAAAAAACCACGCCACAGGTCCAGGGTTCGACCCTGCGAATGGGCAAGGTCGATTCGGCCTTTCATCTCTTGAGTGGGTCGATAAAACAAGTAATATATATAAAAAAAAATTTTTAAGTCAATTCCTACTGAGGTCCACAAAGAAAAATTTGAGTGTGAACTAATAGTAGGAATTGAAAAAAAGGATTGCCTGCCAGAACCTTGCCTACTGTGCGAGATTAGGAGGGGGGGGGGGGGAAGAGAGAAAAAGTTTGTCAGGTTGGGGATTCGATCTCGCAACCTACAGGACGGGAGAAGCCCGCGATACCGCAGTGCTACCGTTTACACAGTAACAAGAGGGAAATTACTATTCAAGAGCAAGAGACGCTCTAGGTCTAAAACTAAAATTGATTAATTAAATTTAGTTAATGAATTAATATTTGAAAAAACTGTATTAACATCAAGTGTCATCCACTACGAGTTTTAAAAAAATGTATTTGAACTTGAGTGGATGAATAAAAAGTACTTTTATTAACGATTGAAAATTTGAACAAGATATATATAGAGAGAGAGTGTGAACTAATAGTAGGAATTGAATGAGGACCAAGCATGCTTGGGAACTAACCTCTGGGGGTTCCCACGTCAGGTTGACCACCTGACTGAGACATGCTGTATGGCACCCCAAGCCCACGGTCGAGAAAGCGGGGATGAGCACCGCCGACCAAGGTCCACGGAAGACTGTTGCGCCATGAGTTTAGTTTTTTAGTTTATTTAAAAAAAACTATCTGACACGTGTTAGCACCTCTAGAAATATGGTTACAAAACTTTTGGCAGGCATACTATAAATGTCTCTCTATTAAAAATGTAAAAACAATCACCTGCTGTTAAAATTTTAATAGCTATTAGGATGTAATCACATTTAACTACCATTTTCCCCTGAAATCATTGAATTCGTTCTGCTATATTCAAAATTAAAAATATATGCTTATTATATAAATCCCCTTCTCCTCTTTGAGGCGAAGTGAACACAGGATCAACACACTTAAAAATGCGCATTTTAAAAGAAAAATGTATATGAATGCTGTTTATTTAATAACATACCATGAGGACTGCAAAATGACGAAAGTTGCCCTATAGGGCCAGTGAAAGATTCTCTCCTTAGAGTATTGTTTAACTTACCTAATTATTAAATTATGTACGTCATTAAATAAGCAAATAGAAATTTCTTCAAAACAACGGCAAGACAAATTTCTCGTCATCAACATCAATGCAAGGCTTTATCCTTTATCAACATATACATGTAGATAATCAACCTTATATGTACTAAGATTTGTACTATACAGTACATATCTTAGCTGCAATACGGTAAGTGAAGGACGCATAACCAGCACATCCTTCCCATATCAGGGATGCTGGAACTAATTTTCGCTTCGCCTCAAGATGCAGTTGTGTTCAAACTGGATTAGAAATTTTCAAATTCTCCGTTACGTATCAATACCGGAAGGCAGATTGTGTAGCTGAGTAGTCAGGGGTGTAAAGTGGTACGCCACCTCGTGGTGCACACTGGTAAACATTAAATCTACCACAACGTTGCCACCTTTCTTAGTAACTGGACGCCCTATGAATGGTGCACATTTAAACACGTGCTCTGCATTAGATAATTTTAACTGTTGCTCCAAAGTATTGAGAAGCAAGAAGGATACGTACCAACAGCCTGGCATTTGTAAATAAATAGTAATGCTCGAAAGTAGATGGTTGGTTGACAGCGCCACTGTCATTTTCATGCTACAGGAAGGCTCATTAGACCGGGACCTACTGCTTAAAGCCGATTCCAAACAGCTACAAACATCCATGCCTACAGTAGGACTCGAACCCATAGACTCTGGTATCGCATGCCAGCGCCCGGCGCTCAAAAGTAGATGTGGAAATGAAATTATGGGGAAATAATTACAAGATAAAAAGAACTTTTTATATACCATGCTTTAAAATTTTCTGTTGAATCATAAAAACTTGACAATTCTATGTATAAATAAATACTTTAAAATTTTTTTTGATGAATTATCCCATCAACTTAAAGATAAATGAAGTTAATTGGAAGTTAACTTGCGTTTAACTTTTCGTTCCCGTCCCGGCCTATAGATAGCTGCACCAGTCTACAAAACAAAATTAACTGAAAATGGATTCAAATCTGCTTAAAGATGGCTAAAAGTATTAAAATAATGCATTGTCATCGTGTTCTGAGCTATTCTAAAAGTTTCAAATGTCTAGCTAGTCGGGAAGTTAGTTAAAAATCGATTGCAAGATTTGTACGGAACAAACACACAGACAAACAAACAAACAAGAAAGCGAGTCAATAAAAACATGTTAAAAATTGGGCTCAATAAGTCTCAGAATTCTTCATTCCTTATTTATTTTTCATTTCCTATTTGTATTAGCGCTGTTGTGGTACTTCCACAGTTTAAAAGTATTAATTCGAAACTGGATACCGAATTCTCCACAGAATTTTATTTCTTCTTCGCACATTACTGGCTGTTACTGCAAGTTCCAAAGCACAGATTGGTAGGAGTTGCTGTGACAGCAAAGGACTATTCGCACACCTGTAATTTTGAACTGGGACGCTAAGAAATTTTCTTCGACAGAGAAAATAAAGACGACAGATAAAAATAGATTCCATCCGTCTTTAGTAGGTGGTTGAAATCTATTTCTGCTTCTATGCCTTCTTACATATAACAAAGCGAAGAAACTCACTCTGAAGAAAATCTTTATTTCCATAGTGTTATCAACACTTATGGTATGCTTCATAATTAAACTGCAATTTTCACTGTTAGATTTTTACAACATTTCCTAATTTTTTTTTTTGTTGCGTAATTTTATATATTTTATAAGTTTAAAATGTCGGCGTTTTACTCCACTTCTGACAAATCAAGTTTCGGAAGTCCATTCAGTATATCAATCTGGTTAAAAGAAAATTTCTTGAAACACTTCCTAGGATGCAACGAATGAAAAAAATTGAGATCTCTTTATGAGAATTAAAGCCAGGCCCAGATTTCCGCATGGGCAAGTGGGGCCACTTGCCCAGGGCCCCCAAAATTATGGGGCCCCCTAATTTAGTATAAAGTTGTACATAGTTTTGAGAATTTCTCTTTTGGTTAATATAGTAAAGGGGTACAGTGGCGGATACAGAAAAAAATCCTGGGTGGAGCACACTGGGTGATCAGTGCACCCACTGTAGTGAAAGCATGCTTACGTCCATAAGCGTTTCTGGTTTTTTTTTTGGGGAGTGGGGTGGGGGGTGGGGGAGTTGTAATAACTCCAGACTGTGATTTATTTTGAATTTCAAAAGAAAATTTCATGAATTTATTTATTAACATTAAAAAGTAAATTAATTAACACTTCTTATTAATAGTCATTATTTTCTTCAAATTTTTGACTTGTCGGTCGAAATTTTTTTTGAATTTCTGGTCTCGATTTAAGGGAGGCCTGGGTGAGTGTCCCACATGTTATGTGGAAATCTGGTCCTGAGGACGGGGGACATGCCCCTCTCTGGATCTGTCCTTGAAGGGGGCCCCCAAAGTCTGCTTTGCCCAGGGCCCCATTGTGTCGAAGTCGGGCCCTGATTAAAGCAAAGAATGACTTAAATGAAGTATGTTAACTTGAATGCCATGGCATATGTTTGAAACACCTATTCCTTTATGTATATCTGGAGCTTGAACAAAGCTCATAGAATTAACAATACATGTTTCTAGTATAAAGCACTGTCAAGTAGTAACAAATCAAAATTTCCACAATGCTAACAGCAAAACTGTTGTTTCGCTTTCGAGTTTAATTTAAGTGGTTAGGTCTCTAATGGGTCATATCGATGGCATTCTGTTTGTTAATTGAGAAAATTACGAATTAAGAACCTGCGAAAAATAAGATTTAACCGTTCTCTCGCTTCTCCTACACCCGTCCTAAAAATCCAGTTCCGACTCCATCACTGCTAATTAAAGACATTCGTCATTTCTCGCGGTTTTCATGACGTGATGCAGAGGGAACTTCAATATATTACAGGACGATGACTTTGTAAGTAATTGACTTGACTTTCAAGAATATGTTACTCGTATGAACATGACTTTAGTCCCCAATTGAAAATTTTCATTGAAGACCACCCATGTGCATGAGGTTGAATATGAGTATTTACTAAAGAATATTTGGATTGAAAAACTTAATTGAGCGATTTTACATTTCACAATAAAACTTGCTTTTTTAATTTGCCAAAAACATGAAAAAATGACATTAACATCTGCCATAACGTCACAGATTTATTTAGTTTTTTACATTTGTATATATATATGAAAGAATGATGATCATAATTTGACGTTACCCATTATACAATAAAATCAGTCGGGGCACGAACTAATCATGATATCACAAACCAAAAAAACCTTTTATTTAAGACTCGGGCCTTGGCCATCAGAGACGAATAAAGAACGGACAATAAAGTTTTTTTTTCATAGAGAAGAGATTCCGGCAAAGGGCGCTATGATAACATTCACTTCCGTTATATACTCAGCTAGAAACTGATAAGCTAGGTCATAATTAGAAACACATTACCGAATCAATGCACTCTCCTATAAAAATATTTTATTAATCTCAAATCACATGCTGCACAAGCTTTTTCCCTATTGATAATTTAAAAAATAACTGACTCGAAAAATGTGTTTAATGTACTTTAGAAAACATAATATTTCTGTAGTTTTCATATGCACTTGAATTTGTGTAAAAAACTTTTCCACGTCTCCCTGCACAATGAATTTGGATGAAGATTCATCATATAAAAGGTTACAAATTTAGAGTGATGGGAACGTTTAAATTAGTTTTGAATGGTTGCTTGAATGGTTAGAAGCTTTCAGCCTAATGATCAGAATGCCACATTAGAGTTATTACTATTCAAATACAACGTTTTGAATTTTCAAGTAACTGTTTAATGAAATGTGTTTGAGGTCTGCTTCATTGCTTTGATACCAGAATCTCATCACAAAAACTCGCCATCAAGTTCAAATAGTCAAGTTTGTGGCTTTATGAACAGATTAGAACTTATCAACAAACCGCAACTTCGGTTTTGTTCAAACCCAAACTCGCCAATACTTTCGTAAAAGAACTGCCCCAGGATATGGTGCATTGCATTTTCCTATATTCTCTCTCTAGATCAGTTTTCCCCCAACCAACTTCAAGTCGCAACCCCCTCCAATGGTTTCCAAGCTTCCTGCGACCACCACCCCTTCCCCACCCTACATACTTGCACCCTTTTAAGGCATAAAGAAAAACCACTACAATACATTTTCCATAATTTAATTCCAATTAAATATTTAATTGAAAGAAAACGAATTTTGTAAGAAATTGAGAACAGTAAAAAACATTCATCCTTCAGTCAAAGGAGTGTCAAAGCAAGAACAGAACAGAACAGAACAAAACCTCAAGAAAAGTAACGCAACTACCTTACTGATTCAGAATTATATAGCAATATAAACTAGAAACCTCCTGCCTAAATAAAAATTGCTTTATTCCGTTGGGGAATCTTCAACAGTAATGCCAAATTGACAGCAGACTGATGAAACACAAAATGATGACCGCCAAATAAAGGCGATAGATTTCCAACGAACTGAGTTTGCGCTTTGAATAAGACTTTTTCCTTTAAAATACTCGTATATCGCTGCCCTACAGTTTCGGGGTAAATAAATATTGACACACTTTTTGGGTGAAATTCCCTAAAAAGTTATTTTAATCGAATAAAACCGTGGCTACCCGGAAAACACTTCGCGGCCCTCGAGTTGGGAACCCCTGCTTTAAATGGAGATTTCCGGTCATCGTTTTGATTGATTGAATTGGACTGCTACTCTTCGGGTCTACCGTTATTGGACATGTTTTGCACACGAGCGATAACACAGATCGAGACGTACAGCCATCTTTCCGGGGTAAATAAGTTTTGTCCAAGGAAGAAGCATAACATTGAAGAATAAGGCAAATAGTGCAAAATAATCTATATATATAAAACAGTTTCGTAACTGACTCACTGACTGACATACAACGCACAGACCAAACCGCTGGACCGAAAGGGCTGACATTTTGCATGGCGATTCTTCTTATAGTGTAGGGGTGCACTAAGAAAGATTTTTGATAAATTCTTCTTAGATTTTTTTAATTAAATTTTTAAGCTGTTTTAGTAACTTTTTTTAAGTTTGCATTTAAAATAATAATTTGAGGGTTATAAAATTTATATCACGAAAAAGATCATAAAATTCCTTTAAAATGAGATCTTTTTCGAATCTTTACCTCCATTTTCTGATTTTTGGTGAATTTTTAAAGATTAATTTTTAGAATTTAATTCATTAAATGTGGATCACGTGATTTCTTTTTCTGGTACTTTAAATAAATTTATCATCACGTGCATAACAACTAAATAGACAAAAAAAAAATTTCTTCCTAATGTGGCAGACGATTGGACATTATCCAAAAAAATATTAAAATACAACAAAAGATATTATGTTCCTCAGACTGTACTATATTAACTGTACTATATTCTTTAGTATGTCCTGTTACATTTAATTTGAATATTTTCGTCTACATTATTTTGTCCATAAAAATACCCCTGACGATTTTTTTATAAATATATTTTTTTGTTATTTTTACATCAATTGCATACATTGATAGTTGTAATTATTATAAATATATATATTTATTTTTTTGGCTTTAATTGCATACATTGATCGTTGTCTTTAATTTGAATGTACTCCGTAGCGAAGTGCGGGTTTTCAGCTAGTTACTGTATATACGGAAAGATAGTTGCAGTTTACATAAATACGAATAGCACGCCATGCTTACTTGTTGTATTTAAACTACAATGTAAGACAAGCGGTGCACACCCATCCCACCAAAACATGAGTTACTGTGACCTAAACCTAGGACTAGATCATTTGCAAGCCCTTTTTGCAAGCCCTAGATCATTTGCAAGCCCTTTAGGCTGAAAGCTGAAACTAACGATTTTCAAATGAAAATAAATAAAACATTTCAAACAAACAATCGCACACTTTCCCACACAATAAATTGATAATACAGGAATACTTTCTATTATTTATACCCTTTTAAAGAAAATGTCAATATTTTGTAGCATGACCTTTTGCCTTTATTATTGCCCCCAAGCGTCGTGGCTCCAAAATTACCAAGTTTCTGGCTGTGTCTGAAGATATATTTTCCCATTCTCCTTGTGGGATACGTTTCAAATGATCTTTGCTCGTTATCTGATGTCTGAGGGCAGCTTTTTTGAGCATAGACCACAAATTTTCAATGGCGTTGATGTCTGGGGACTGGTGATGAGTGTGTAGATACTTTTCACAGTAGTAAGGTTACGAAATTTTTACATTCTTTGCCGAGTGCCTGGGGTCCTTGTCTTGTAGAAAAATGGATTTTCCATCTAAGTCCAACTTAATTGCACGTTCTTTGACTGTTTTTCTTGATTAATACCTAAATAAACCATTTGGTTCATAATACCATCAAAGAACACGAGGTTCCCTTCTCCGCATGGGGTCTTACAGCCCCACACGATTACTGATCCACCTCCATTCTCGACTGTTGGTATTAAGTTCTTTGAATCAAGAGATGTCTCCGATTTTCTACAAATCATGCGACGATCATCACTACCAATAATATTGAATTTGCCCTCTTCACTAGAAATAACCTCATTCCAAAAGTTTTGGGTTTTTTTTTTAAGTAGTTAGGAAGCTCTGAACGCTTACTTTTATACCGCGAGCTGATGAATGGCTCTTTCTGGCTACTTATCATTGCAGTCGGCTTTTCGGAGGACTCTACGTATAATTCCTGAACAAATACACCTTCCTATACGGTTGCAGAGAGAGAGTTTCGTGCATTAAGTTTCCCCGCACTTACTTTTGATTCCAACTTGATTTCCTTAATTACTTTTTTCTTATTCCACCCATGATTTCTTTCCTTCCTCTTCCGCCCTTATTTTTGATCAGTCTGTCCCTCCAGTACTTTGCAGTTATTTTCTGCACACAAGAAGGACTCGTCAGATAATAATGATAATTTGCCGAAAATATTTAACTTTTTGGGATAATCTTATCACTAATTTTCTTACATCAGTACAACTTTCTCTTCGAGATTTCATACTAACTTTGGTATTTGTTATGGATCAAACTGAAATGACAAAACTTGAAAAATATCGGAGATTGATGAAAACTTACCATAAATAACTTAAATTTTCAAAAAATACGGGTATTTAAAAAGATTTTTTTCGGAAATGTATTCCTAATTTTTTTACATAAAATGCCTAATTATTTTTTAGAATTTTCTGAGTAATTAATTTTTGAACAATTTATTTTTATTTTTAATATATACAGTCGAACCCCGTTATAACGAACTTCAATGGACCAAAGGCTTTGTTCGCTTTATCCGTTGGTTCGCTATATCCGAACCGTAAAGAAAAATGCTAGAGTTCACAAAATGTATAGCTCATTAGTTGCAATGTGTATTCAATAATGATGTATTAAAAAAAATGATAAAATCTATTAAAAATTATCATTAATGAATCAAATCGACTAAAATCTATAACAGTCGAACCCCGTTATAGCGAACCCGGCATATAACGAACTCGCAGCAATAACGAACTAAAATTTTGGTCCCGCCGTTTTCCTATTGTACGTAAATTAATTAGTATTGTGTCAGTTTAATGCAATAGATTTTAGTCGATTTAATTCATTAACGATAATTTTTAATAGATTTTATCATTTTTTAATACATCATTACTGAATACACATTGCAACTAATGAGTTATACCTTTTGTGAACTCTAGCATTTTTCTTAACGGTTCGGATATAGCGAACCACCGGATAAAGTGAACAAAGCCTGTGCTCCCTTGAAGATCGTTATAACGGGGTTCGACTGTACATTAAACTGACACGATACTAATTAAATTACGTACAATACGAAAACGGCGGGACCAAAATTTTAGCTCGTTATAGCCGTGAGTTCGTTATATACCGGGTTCGACTGTACTGCGTATCAACTGTCTGCAATTTATGCATAAGTAGCAGAATTTGTGTAGCCCATGTCTGTCGATTCAAATTAATCTAATTAAATATTAAATTTTGAGATAAAAGAACTGTGTACTCAATTTCTGGAGTCACTGTATGTCCATACCGTACAGTATCAAAATACTTATAATTTGTTCAAAAGTTCAACTCTTCAATCCCTCTTGGAACAAAATCCTGCCTGCGTTACTGTGCAACACAAGAAATTTGTTGATTGTAGATCTGTAGTACGTGACAGAGGGTTGATGGTACTTGAGTTCCGACTATGTCCCGACATATGTTTCTGTTGGTTGTACTAATTTTTTTCAGTCTTTCTCTTTGGAAGTACGCAATTATGAAACGGCAGAAAACTGTATAAGCCTGTCTAAAAGTGTTGTCCAGGAAAGCCCAATAAACAAAGATCCGGCTCCAACCTCGGTTTACAACAGTCTCGATTCTGTCTTGTTTCTTCATTTAGGATAAATGAAAATCCGTTTTAAAATACAGAAAATCTGCAAAAATATTTCATCACTCTTTGAAGGTTGGACAAGTATAAGAATTTAATGTCATTTTTTTTTTTCACTTTTGCGAAACGCGGGTAAATTTGTCTCTCGAAAAAAAAAAATTTCGCACAGCGAATGAGACTAAAGTCGTCCACTGTCAATAAAAGGTTAACTGAAAAGAATTAACATAGTATAGATAAAGTTATAAAATGGAATTTTCTTTTTCTCATCTCCAAAGAGGACATCTTTGATGTCACGACATTCAAGAATGTATGTCTAAATTTTCAGCACAAAATGCTCAACTTTTTTCTTGAATCTTTAATACAGTGCAATTACTCTTTGACCTTGTGACCGAGCAATTTGTCGGATCAGCTTCACGAACATTTTAATTTGATTGATTTGTATTAAAACGACAGACTGTAACTTTTACTTGTAACGCGATCTGCGCAGTGTCTTTTCGGACTATTTTATGCATATCTACAGATAGTTAAAAGCAAAATTACTCTAATTTTAGCTATAACTTACAGCACGCCTGTAAAACTCGAAATGTGACGAAGGCCATATTACTTTATGGAAAGCTACTGAAAACAGGACAGAAGGGAAAGCGTAAAATATTTTTATCTGATAAAATATAAATTACTGATTATTTTGAAATTTTAATAAATATTAAGATTCTTTGCTTATATACTGCTTTTGTAATATTATAAATTTAAAAATAATATCCTGTATTTTTTAGATTTGTAATATTATGATGAGTTTTCCCGAAAGGCTTCGCTGACCACAGAGTAAATGCTGGTCGTATATTGTGCAGGCCTGACCTAGGTGATGACATACATTCAGGGCCCGACTTAGCCTAATTGGGGCCCGGGGAAAAAACTTCTGTGGGGGCCCCCTATGCTTCACTACTTTAGTAATGAAGAACCGAACTTAGTAGAGGTATTTAAATTTTTCACCTCATTATCGATATATAACAAGGAAATTGACTAGAACCTAAAATAGCTATAAAGTCACCCCCCATCCAATGGTCAGACGAAATATCATTCTGTCCATTTTATTGATTTTCTGACAATTCTATATCCATCATTAAAAGGGATATAACACATCTGAAGAGCCGAAATTTGACAAAAATGCTATTTAAATTTATAATTAGAAAATGTAAAGACATTTTTAGCAATTTGAATTAGTTAACGAAAAATACCATAGGCAAGTCCTATGCACTTAGAGAATAGGCTAAAAAGCTCTTTTCGGTGCATGCCGCATCGATTTGAGGGCACCCCTCTGATGTGGGGACCCTGGGCAACTGCCCCGTATGCCCCTGCCTTAGTCAGGCTCTGCATACATTACTAGTTGCCTTGAAACCTTTATAACAAAAGCTTCCATATAAAAATACGCTGATGTGTTTAAAAATTAGAAATCACGGCAGATTACAGCAGGCAATTGAATTACCGTAAAATCTTGAGTATAATACGCACTTTTTTTTTCACATTTTAGTCCGCAAAAATGAGGGTGCGTATTATACTAGTGTACAAAAAAACGTAGTTCAAAACATTGAATAAACGACAAACAATAGACGAGCTGTATTCTAGTGAAAGTGATTAAGATAGATGAATGATAATATGATAGTATTGTTTGTTTTGAATTAAAAAATTAAGTTTTTTCTACCAAATTCGACATTTTCGTTTATTTTTATTACAAATTTTATTTATGTTAATAAATATTTGTGCAATGTTTAAATAAAATATTGAAAAGTTATGGGTGCGTATTATAGTCGAAATTTAATTTTTTTCCGAAAATTTAGTGCAAAATCAAGCATACGTTTATACACGTGTGCGTATTATAGTCAAGAATTTACGGTAATAGATTAAATGTAGAACCACAAATCCAAGCTGGCCTTTCACATGGGGGTGCAGTGCCGTAGCGAACATAACTGGAGCCCGAGGCACGATACCTATTTTGGCGCCCCCCCCCCCCTAAAAACATATAGTAATCTATATATATAAAACAGTTCCGTAACTGACTCACTGACTTACAACGCACAGACCAAACCGCTGGACCTAAAGGGCTGAAATTTTGCATGGCGATTCTTCTTATGCTGTACGGGTGCACTAAGAAAGATTTTTGAAAAATTCTTCTTAGATTTTTTTAAATTAAATTTTTAAGCTGTTTTTGTAACTTTTTTTATGTTTGCATTTAAAATAATAATATGAGGGTTATAAAATTTATATCACGAGAAAGATCCTAAAAATTCCTTTAAAATGAAATCTTTTTCGAACATTTACCTCAATTTTCTGATTTTTGGTGAATTTTTAAATTTTAATTTTTAGAATTTAATTTATTAAATGCCGATCACGTGATTTCTTTTTCTGGTACTTTAAATAAATTTATCGTCACGTGCATAACAACTAAATAGACAAAAAAATATTTTTTTTCTTTCTAATGCAGCAGACGATTGGATATTATCCAAAAAAAACAAATATCCCTTACGAGTTTTATATATATATATATATATATATATATATATATATATATATATATATATATTTCTTACATCAATTGTATACATTGATAGCTGTATTTATTATAAATATATTTAAACATATTTTTGGCGTTAATTGCATACATTGACCGTTGTATTTAATTTGAATGTACTCCGTAGCGAAGCGCGGGTTTTCAGCTAGTATAATATATAGAATCTTATTTGTCTTGGGGACCATTTAGCACCCCTCTGCGAGTGGTGCCCGGGACATGATAGACCCCCTTGCCCCCCTCCCCTCTCCTCGCTACTCCACTGTGGGGATGCTGCGAATCTGAACATTTATGCTTCAAATGTCCTGATCAGCTCGTGAAATTTTTTTTGGAGAATCTTTCACACAGCGAATGCAACTTTCTTTAAAACATTAGCCGAAAAGCCTTTTCAAGCTATGTCACCATATAAAGCGTTTTACTGGAAAAAATATGAATGCACACACACAAAACGAAGACTTCAGCCAATACATGATACTGCTCATGTACTGTACTAATCGCAAAAATTAAATCGCTAAATATTACTTCTCTAATTCTAGATAAAAGCTTTAAAATCAAGCAATGCTGTATAATTTACTTGAAAAAGGATTTATTATACGTGGAACTCACCCACCTGTTATTTCATGTTCAAGGAAGAATTTTTAGAGAGGAGAGGTCTTGGAAATGATATGAGGATTCCTAAAGCTTTAAAATATTTTATTTTTCAAACACAGCAAGAACTTGCTACATTTGCGCTGATCTTAACTACCTCATGAAACTGGATTGGTAAATTAAATGCAAACTGTTACGGATGAGGGGGGGGGGAGAAAAATCCTATAGCGGGATCAGTTAAGTGGCCGGAAACAGGCTTGTAAAAGCATTCTACACATTTTAAAAACGTACACAACTTATCTGAACTGCCTTCAAAATTATATTCTATTCCAGTGCGTTATCACCGGTCAAACACCTTCCAAGAAACTAAACAAAAACCCGTGGTCCCATTGTACAAGAGAAACGACTGCCCAAAGAGATCCCGAGTTCGACCAGGTGTATAGTAAGCCTAGGGGTACAATATGGAAATCAAGGGGAAACAGCCTCCCCAGAATTCCTTGAAACGGATTCCGGTTGAGACCCTGGTAGGTGAAGGCATTGAGATTTCTGTTCTAGCTTACCACTTTTCAGTAATAAATTTATCATTTTTAAAAGCAGCCTTACATATATACCATAAACCTGCAGATAAGAAAAAGTAGTTTTGACATAGAATCTACGATAATAAACCATGCCATTTTGTGATAATTTTATTGCTATTATCGCTCGTGGAATATAATAATTTACCCTTCTTTATTTTTTCATTTTCGTTGACTGATCTAGATCCAAATTTACCCTCCTACTCCCCAGAGAATTCTGTGGTCATCTATATCACACCTGTTTAAAGCATTCTACCTTTAGCTCAAGACAGAGAAAGCCCTAAATGATGTGCATTCAATTGCTTCAAAAAAATTGCATAAACAACATCCTCAAACACATGTTTGAAAACATGTGAATTCAGCTAATTTGCTTAAAACAAATTATTGCCTTTATCAAGTAATCTTCACGACATTCAAATGTATAGAAAGAAAGGTGTAGTACTATTTCACTTTCAAACCAATTTCCATAAAGACTTTCAGCGATTTTCGAAAACCACAAACTTTCTAATCCCAAGTGAATACATAAAGCAATTTTAAACCACCCCAAAAGATGCTATTTTCGAACTCCGAAAATTCAGTGATTGTCAGTGACAGTGTTGATTCTGTAACCTTTAGAATATATTAATTTTGTAATCGACTTTAGAAGAAAAAAAAGTTTTAAAATAAACTTTCCACAATTTATAACTTAATTCCTTGTGCGGAACACAATCCGAAAGCCGGAAGTGGCATCAAAATTATATTTACATTACAATGGTACAAGATATAATTTAAATAAAATTCCAAAAAATAAAATTATTCACTTCTCAAAAATTTCTTTCCAAGAAACTCACAGATTTTATGTATTAAAAAAAATAATTATAATAAATAATTATGATAAATAATATTATATTATATATATATATATATATATATATATATATATATATATATATATATATATATATATATATGGTCCATATCATTTATGTCACAGAGCTAGGCAAAAAATTCTCGGCAACATAAAATTAAACAAACTATATATATTTTTTTCCCCTTTTAAAATTCACGATTGAATAAAAAGCAGTTGACTCTATTCTTTTAAGCTTACGTACCTGTGAATGATGCTGATGACCTTCTGCATAATGGGGGTGCCTTAATAAGTTTTGCAAATTCTGACCACTTGTACTATCCACAAAACTATACTTCAACACTACGAACAGAGTCAGAACAGTTAAAAAGATCCTTTGATGCATTGCCGAATCAACAGTCACATAATCCAAAAGCAAGAAAAATGTTATAATGCGAATATTCCTGGATCCGGTTTGCACTCGCGGTGCTGCTAAAAGTAGCAGACGATCTTTTTAATATTTGACATAATGAACTGAAATATCATAGAACACAAATATTTTCACTCTTTTTTTTTCTTTATTTTGGAAGGACGATTTTCAGTGACAGACTATGTCTAATAAAACATGCATGTGCCAAGTACTGTATATGTATACGGGGGGAAAAAAATTGTGAAGTCTTGTTTCGGAATTTAAAAGGCGGGAAAAAAGAAAAATGCCTCGTTCATTCAATGCAAACTCCTTCCAGTCCCATCACTCACACGTGCGTTCGTTTCAAAGATGAAATGAATCTCGAGTACCATGCTGGCAGCAGAACGGGTGCTTTCGGAGCATCTTCGCCAAAACAGGTTTCAGCCGCCAGTTGGCGAGCTTTCGAAGGTGCCCGGGCTGTCCGATCTCGATGCCTGGTTTGAAATACGTAATAATAAAAGGTATTAAACTAAGGTAAAGCGTGCAAACATGTATACTAAAATGTTATCTTCAGAATATATATTAAGGAAGTAGTTGAAATAGCGGTAGTTTTCATGTTTCATTACGAAAGATTAACATTTCGTGAAAAAAAAAAGCGATAAATCAAATGCAAAATGAAATATATAGAGATAATATATTTAACATGGTATATAAACTTTAAAAAATACAAAAGGGGTTTAAATATGTACATAAAAATTACTTCCACTTATACGTTTGCTCGAAAGCCCAGAAGAAAAAAAATAGCCTTAAAAGTAATTTTTTTATCAAAACCTTGAAGAATTTCTGTACTAGGGAACTAACGAACACGAACACGAACACGAACACACACACACACACACACACACACACACACATACATACATACATATATATATATATATATATATATATATATATGCATGCATGTGTGTGTGTGTGCGTGTGTATGTTTTCGCTCCTGCATGAGATAGGCAAATTTATTTGATATTTATCAACTTTAAAAATTATGATCTAATGTGTTCATATAAGGTAAAATGATACGCTTTGTTTTCTAGTTTGTGCCTCGTTATAAATAATTTAAACACTTTTCCTTGGTTTCTAAAATGGTCCTAACTTTTTATGTCAATTAAAAGTATTTTGCAAAGCTTTTATAATTAATTCATAATTTAAGATGTACGCAGGGCCCGATTTAGAAAATTCTTGACTATAGGCTCAACTCGGGATGGGGGCCCCCTCACACTGATGTGGGCGTAAAATTTCCAAAATTGACACAAAAAATAAATAAATAATCATGAATCATTGTGAAAGTACCATTTTACCAAGAATTGGCTATTTGAAGCGTAGAAGTCTAGAACATTATCAAATAGCAAACAACAATACAGCAAATAAACTTCATCATTAAAACACCAATACAATGCAACCAGAAAAACTTATAAATCCCTTATATACACTATAACATACATATGAGGAACTATACATATAACTATACATATAACTATACATATGATGAACCAATCAATCAAATTTGAAAGGATATATAAAAAAATTGCTATTAAAAAAGGTAAAATAAAAATTGCGGGGAGGCCCCAACATTCGGGGGCCCCTAGGCCCAGACCTACCGGGCCTAATGGAAAATCAGGGCCTGGATATACGCACGAATATACAAGAGAAATAGCATTTAAAAAAGTATAAGCAAACACCTCTGTAGATGGCAAAGGACAAATAATGAAGTTTCAGGCCTAAAAACTGCCCCAAATTTTCTTGTTGTTTAAAGAAAAATATGTTTTCGTATTCTAGTTAAAAACATTATTCTTAATGAAGGATTTATTTCTCGGTTATTGAATCGTTAATATTCATGCTACAACGCGCCTAACTTTTACATTTTACGTCCTGGTACAGATGTCATAGTATTTAATTACTGTTCGTTGTTGGCTGCAGCATAACAGAATTCATTTCAATGAGGGAAAGTAATGTAATTCCTGTATTACTACTTCTCCGCAAATGAGATGATGTGAAAAAAACTGGATCCGGGGACACGCCTTGTGCTTGGTCTCCCAAACTCTGTCTAATTCTACTTGCCATCTAATTCTGCTTTGATATTGATATTCTGGGGCTTCTAAAATCGGTGAGGTGTGCAGAACAATAACAACATTGTGAAACATAATATCCACCAAATGCGGCCCGAGACGAACATTTTTGAAGCCCGGCCAATATATTGGCACACAATATATATTAAAATACCGACGCAGAATTATAATAAGATAGGAAGAATTCGCTAAATGTTTTCTTAATTATACTCTTTTTTTTGCTATTATTAAAAAAAATGCGTATATTTATGTTGAATATACTGTAATTAGGTAAATAAACATACGTTTGTATTAATATTGATTTTTTTTTTGCGGCCCACCTATAGTTAAACCTTGTTTGTTTGGCCCAAGTTAGCCTTTGAGTTTGACACCCCTGGTATAAAAAGTACAAATATTAATAACGCAAAATAGGTGGCTACCACATGCAACAACTGAGATTCGACACCAGTTCTCTAGACCTCGAGCCCGGTGTTCCGCAAACTGAACAATCCCGGAGGTGAGAGGAAATCTCAGTTTTTTTTAATTCCTTACCTCCCACCCTCCCTCTTAACTTTTCAAGGCAAAGAACACAGGATGTTGGCCTTACTTATTTTTTCATATACAGTGGAACCTCGCATAACGAGCATAATTCGTTCTAGAGTCTTACTCGTAATGCGAAGCACTCGTTAAGCGAAACAATTTTTCCCTTATAAATTAATGTAAAATACGATAATGCGTTCCATTCCAAAAAATACTCAAAACTTTTTTGATGCAACGTTTATTATTTGATGAAAATTACTTATACATAAATTCTTAAGGAGCAAAATCTTCCATATGTAGTTTACTATCTATGAATTTATGACACATATCTAATTTTTTAACTAGAAAGCTATCTAGCGACATTTGTTTTTCTCGGCGCTTCAATATTTGCTGAAAATGTGTCACCGCATTGTCATTGAATAAATTTATAGCGCGCACAGCCACCGTCTTATCAGGGTGATGCTTTGTAACTTACGATGC
The DNA here is from genome assembly GCA_907164885.2 of Dolomedes plantarius. NCBI lineage: Eukaryota > Metazoa > Arthropoda > Arachnida > Araneae > Dolomedidae > Dolomedes > Dolomedes plantarius. The sequence goes on along the minus strand of OU015500.1, from coordinate 122,442,721 downwards.
AACAGTTTCCCATGCTTTCATCATTTCTTTTATTGCGTCAGAAGATTGTTTCTTTGCTGTTCCTTCTCCACTGACAAACTCTCCTTTACAACTGCTTGCTGTGAAAGACACTGCAATTCTACTAGCTGTTCTGTGGTCAGCTCTTGGTTGTGCTCTTCCACAAGCTCCTCAATATCATTGTTATCCTCCAGTCCCATGATATTTGCTTCTCGAACCATCCATGACTACCCTTAAATACATATTTTTCGGCCGTTGATGATCCTGGTGACGTGAAGATCCGAGTGACTTGAAGAGGGGACCTCCTTCCACGTCACTCGTTATGCGAAATGTTAAGCGAGCCATTTTTTTTACGATTTATTTTGCTCGTTATGCGAAATACTCGTTATGCGAGGTGCTCGTTAAGCGAGGTTACACTGTATTTATTATTTGTACATTTTTGTTGTATGATGCTGAATATTTTTTTTTTCCTGCCTGATTACTGGCCATATGCTTTCTAAAACAAACCCTTGTCGTTCTTGCCAATGGTCGGACGCCATTGTAAGACCTGTTATTGGGACCCGGTCCTTCAAACCTCGGGGACTGCATTCTACCACCTGAACTATACCGGCAGTGCCAGGAACCCTTAGTTTTCAAATATCTCTCCTCACAGAGGTTTAATTTTCTTTAAAACATCAACCTCACAAATCGCTATAGAAGTAACATAGCACTGAGTACGCTCTTCAATTATTTCAAAACGGTTTCTTCATCAGATGATAAGCAGTGGGCGAGTTTAGTTGTTTTATATATTGGTAGCTTCCTATAACCTAGTGATTTCTAACCGGTATACGTCGGCACTTGAATATGCAGCGAAATCAGTCAAGAGTACCGCGAGATTTTTTTGGCGATAAATGAATAAATATTAATAGGGCCCTCCAATCTTTTTTTTTTCTAATGCGGAGGCCCTTGTCGTTAGACATTCACCTTTTGTTATTCACCGCTATTTTACTGGCTATTTTATTATGGGAGCACCTTATAGGTGAGCTAGCATTGCTCACCTATAAGGTGCAATGCTAGCTCACCTATAAGGTGCTAGCATAAGGTTTCCATGTCGTCCCCTATGAGGGGACGACATGGAAACGACCAGGCCATATTCGGGATTTGAACCCAAGCCCACTGCGGGGCGGCTCAGAACGCTAACCACTACACCATGTGGGCGGTGGACCCTCTACAAATAAATATTAAGCTAAAGTTAATATCAAACATTTGTGCTCTAAGCACCCACCGCAAGTCTCACATTAATAAAACAAAATTATTCCTAGTGATTTGCATTGTAGTCCTCTAGTGTAATGTTACACTAAATCCCGTGGCTAATTCTGAAACTGCATTAATATATACTATTCTAGTATATGTTACTCAGATCTTTCAATAAATAAATAAAATCAGCAATGGAGTCAGTATTTATTTGGACTTAAATTTGGCATGTTCCTGATATAAATTAAACTTTGATTTAATATTTAAAAAAAACTGAAAAAACTAAAATTCTAACGGGGGTGCCTCGAGTTTCTAATCTCATTCCCAAGGGTGTCGCAAACGCAGAAAGGTTGGGAATCCCTGCTTTAACCAATAACTAAGAGCTAATAATTATAAACACGTAACAATTAAAACCTTTATAATTTGAATTCTGTTAACTCCAGTTATTGAATCGTCTCAGTTAAATCGCCGTATAATCTATATATTTAAGTTGATAAGTCGACTTTTTGGGCAGTCCGTGAGGGAAAACTACTGTATCAATTTACTTCATTTTGGTCTTAAACGAAAGATTGCAATCTGTAGATTTGTCAAATTTGGTTTTTGTAACCGCAATTTCTATTAATTAGCGATAATTTACAATTAAATATTGATTTCTTCGCATGCTCAGTGGTATGTTTAAATCTGGCTTTAGAAACTCACTGTTTTTTCGCATGCTCAGTGACATGTTTTAATGATAAACACGTTTATTCCGAGGATCTCTCTAGATCTCTCTCTGCCATTTTTATTTTTATGATAATTATGTTTGTGAAATATAAGATTTAACTTGGCGGAAATCGTTTATTTCGCGCTGTTTAATTAGCGATAATTTACCAATTAAAAAAATTGCTTTCTGCGCATGCTCACTGACATTTTTAAATCTGGCTTTAGATACTCACTAAGCTCGAGGCTGCTTAAACACATTAATTTGTTTCTGCGCATTATTATGATTTTCAAAATCTGGCAATGATGAGCATAATTTATGTATTAGTACATTTATTTACTACCTAGCCGTCATGTTTTGACGGGTATCAACTAGTATTTTATTATGTAATATAACATATTATATAACAAAATTAATTACATTATTTTATCGCGTAATTTATTGACTCTAGCCCTCGAATCTGCCATTTAATCATTTCAAAACGTTGAGCGTTCCACTTGATTTGGCGTAGGATTTTTATAACAGTCAAATAAACAGCGAAAAAAGAGAGAGGGAGGTATAGCCGTAAAAAAAAAAAAATAACTAAGAGCTAATAATTATAAACATGTAACAATTAAAACCTATATAATTTGAATTCTGTTAACTCCAGTAATTGAATCGTCTCAGTTAAATCGCCGTATAATATTTTATTATGTAATATAACATATTATATAACGAAATTAATTACATTATTTTATCGCGTAATTTATTGACTCTAGCCCTCGAATCTGCCATTTAATCATTTCAAAACGTTGAGCGTTCCACCTGATTTGGTGTAGGATTTTTATAACAGTCAAATAAACAGCGAAAAAAGAGAGAGAGAGGTATAGCCGTAAAAAAAAAAAAAATAACTAAGAGCTAATAATTATAAACATGTAACAATTAAAATCTATATAATTTGAATTCTGCTAACTCCAGTAATTGAATCGTCTCAGTTAAATCGCCGTATAATATTTTATTATGTAATATAACATATTATATAACGAAATTAATTACATTATTTTATCGCGTAATTTATTGACTCTAGCCCTCGAATCTGCCATTTAATGATTTCAAAACGTTGAGCGTTCCACTTGATTTGGTGTAGGATTTTTATAACAGTCAAATAAACAGCGAAAAAAGAGAGAGAGAGGTATAGCCGTAAAAAAAAAATAACTAAGAGCTAATAATTATAAACATGTAACAATTAAAATCTATATAATTTGAATTCTGTTAACTCCAGTAATTGAATCGTCTCAGTTAAATCGCCGTATAATATTTTATTATGTAACATAACATATTATATAACGAAATTAATTACATTATTTTATCGCGTAATTTATTGACTCTAGCCCTCGAATCTGCCATTTAATCATTTCAAAACGTTGAGCGTTCCACCTGATTTGGTGTAGGATTTTTATAACAGTCAAATAAACAGCGAAAAAAGAGAGAGAGAGAGGTGTATAGCCGTAAAAAAATTCCCATTCCGCAATCCTGCACTGTAGGAAGAAATTCTCTTCCTCATTCATCGCGATGCGGTTTCCGTTCTGCGTTCAGGAATTCTGGTGTCTTCAGGTAGCTGCTACCTACAACACAAGAGTTTTGAACCCCCTACCAGAAAAATATTTCCTGTTTGGGGGAGGTAGACGGGTAACATTGCTCAGAGGAGTATCTCTCCATTGTTTTGCTAGAAATGCGGGGTTGAACGGACTGCGGTGGCGACACCCAGAGCACAGATGGGTTCGGACTTGTTTGGTCCGAGCCTTTTCGAGAAGGATGAGACAAGTTTCGCCAAAGGCGATCAAGGGGGAAAACCCCTTGATTGGCCCTGTTTAGTTTGTTCCCTGTTAAATTTAAGAAAACACATTAAAAATTTAAGTTAAAATCTATATATATAAAACAGTTCCGTAACTGACTCACTGACATACAACGCACAGACCAAACTGCTGGACCTAAAGGGCTGAAATTTTGCATGGCGATTCATCTTATGGTGTAGGGGTGCACTAAGAAAGATTTTGGAAAAATTCTTCTTAGATTTTATTAAATTAAATTTTTGAGCTGTTTTTGTAACTTTTTTTAAGTTTGCATTTAGAATAATAATTTGAGGGTTATAAAATTTATATCTCGAGAAAGATCATAAAAATTCCTTTAAAATGAAGTCTTTTTTGAATCTTTACCTCAATTTTCTGATTTTTGGCGAATTTTTAAAGATTCATTTTTAGAATTTAATTTGTTAAATGATGATCACGTGATTTCTTTTTCTGGTACTTTAAATAAATTTATCGTCACGTGTATAACAACTAAATAGACAAAAAAATATTCTTTTTCTTTCTAATGCAGCAGACGATTGGATATTATGGGAGCTCCCAGAAGGTGATACAATGTCGCCCCTTACGAAGCTTCGACGAAATAACGACCACGGCCGGGATTCGAACCCAGGACCGTAGCTAACCTCTGATTTGCTTGATAGGTACGGCTCTGATTAAGGTTATACGCGCAGGTCTCCCAATCCTGGTGTTCGTTAAAGGGTTTAAAAATCTTAACAATTTCTGTATTTTGCAACTGTATACTTAGAACAATCAACATTTTGAACTCTAGCGGAAAAGATTAATAATCTAAAATAGAGTGAAAAGGGATCGAACTGTCGACTCAAAAATATCTTCCTTTCAACCGTATATTTTCAAACTGACAACCGTAAACCAGCAGAAATTCACGAATTGTTTGTGATTTCTCATCTGTCCATTTGTGAGGAGACCGTCATACTTAATGCTCTTCGATCTGATGAAGAACCATATTTGTTAGTTTAAAACTAGTTGTCGTGCTATTTTTTTTACTGCGGATTTCAACAAGCTGTGGGTGCGATGGCCCAGTTGGCAAGAGCAGCAGGCCAGTGATCTGAACGTCTCTGGTTCGATGCTGGTCTCTGCAAATCCACCGCCGTGTTCACTAATGGTGGCCGGGACACGTAAACTAGGTCGTGTCTGCAATGTCCTCCAAGTTCTCAAATTTACCTCTGGAGGTGCGGGGCCAAGTGCTCCGGTCTCTTCACTTGACTCGGTTCAAAATTACGGGACCGGTCATTTAGCCAAGTCGGACTCCGACCCTAGAGGTGCTAATTCAAAAACAGGAGCCGCCCCTTTCAGCCCAATAGCCTATTAGGACCTGGTGAATTGAACCTCCAACCAGGGGCCATTAGCAACAACAACATAAGCTGTGTGCTCCTCTAACGCGTTTTCGAAAAGTTTCGTGTAAGTAGTAATACACTGCTTGTCTCCTTAGAGGGCCGCATAAGTCAAGAACAATTATTAAGGGGGCCCTGATTTGAAAAAAAAAAAAATGGAAACCGCAGCTCTGTATCATAATTTTTATCTAAAAAAAAAAAAAGGTAACATCAAACGGTGTGCGAAGTAAGCGTGGTTAGGACTTTGTTCAATTTAGAAATTGACTCATTTCTCGCACAATGAGGTCACAGACGGTGCTAATTTCAGGTCCTATTTCATTTTGACGGGGTACCAAAATAGATCTTGATAAAATGCTATGCGAGAGCAGAATGATTTTTTTTTTCCATCGAGTTCTTCATTATGATTTTAAAGCGGTGCATGAGTCGACGTCGTTAGATCTTCAGTCCGAATATTAAGCTATGGGAAATTATATTAAGCTATGGGAAATTATGGGGTATTTTTTATAATCACATATTCGCAAATGCATGTTTTCGAATCTAGTGTCTGCTTACTATTATAGAGGCGTTTAAGCAGAAGTGCAGAGTCCCATTGTCAATTTTTTGCAGGATACAACATTATCGTCAAGAATAAGGCAGTTTCATGGAGCTTCCCCGAAGGGCAGAAAATATGATGTCATGCGTTTTACAAGTGGAGCTCTGGTATGCATTTCTTTACGAGATTTAGTAATCTATGCGCTTAACAACAAACATTTTGCTCTTCGATTTTGCCCGAGTTGAGATGTGACATACTGCGTGAAACTGCCCTATTGCTACAAAATTAAATTGTTTTTATTGTTGTTTCTCGTGCCCCCTGGCTGGATGTTCCACACCAGGTCCATATAGGCTATTTAGTACACAATGGACAGCGGACTGTATAACACTAAAATACTTTATTAAAAACTTGAATGCCACACACACTGCGGCTCACAACAGGTTAAAAGGCACACGTTCGAAAACGTCGGTTCACAATGGTACACACACTTCTAAAGCACACACAGAGAGAGAGAGAGTTCAGAGCGAAACCCAGAATTCATATAACACGAACATCTCGTTACCAAGGCAACAATCAGATAAAACAGCTGACTTGCAGCGACATCTGTTATTGACAGATTAAGCACGTTACTCAAAAACTTACTTGAAAGATAATATTACGTGCGAAGACTTCATGACGTCACTGCAAGGCTGGATGGCATGAAAAACTTACCATGGGCTATGGGCTGAAGTGTGCGGCTCCGGTATTAAATAGCACCACAGGGGTCGGAGTCCCTCTTATGCTTACTCCACACCAACGGCGACGGAGACAAAAATCATGTGTCTTCGTTGTTGCACATGCGTATTACAAACAAATTTTCACTTCCCCGGTTCGTCTCCGTCTCTGGTCTTTGCGGTTTCAGGTCTTCGAAAAAGTTCAACTTTTGTCTCTGCCGCCATGCTCGACAGCCAATCAGAATAGAAAGAGAAAATTATGCGCATGCGCAAACAAATTGCCTCTTCTCCCCGTCTCCTAGCGGTGTGAAGGCTTTTGTGACAGCCACAGAGACAGGTGGCAAAATGTGTCTGTCTTTCGTTGCTGTCGCCGTTGGTTTGGCGTGAGAATTAACTAGTTGCCACCTCAATTTTGACCGACCAACCCCAGGGGCGACATCTGGGGGATCGTACCCTCTCTCACTGACCTTCATAACGGGACTTTCAGGTCTACGAATTTAACGTGCCTATATCCGACCTAGACGAAAGCCAGCACGTTACCGCAAGGCCACTTCGAGCCCCCCCTTTTTTTTTAATGTTAAACTAACTGAAATTGAAGGATTTTGAAAAACACGCGCATTGCACTGGAAAATCTATTTCGAAATGCTGAAAAAATAATTAAAAAACAGTGCATGTTTCAGGGAATCACGTAATTTAAAAGGGAATTTAGCAACGCATACTCTGAAGAAAGTTCAAATAGGTCCGACATTTGTTTTGATCATGCAGGTCAAATTAGTATGAGAAGTATGGAGAAAAAAAATGCATATTAAACTTAAATGTATATGTTAATTTTTATCCAGATTCAAGAGGTCAACAAAGCAAAATAAAGTAATTTTTAGTGGTTTGCACATTTTTTTTAAACAAAATACATTGACATTAAAAAAATTTTTTTTTGCATCTTAATACTTCTTATCTTTATAGAAACATGTCTATATATATTCTATCAAGGAATTTTTTTTTTTTTTTTGTGTGTGGGAATCTATGGCTTTTATCAAAATAATTTTCAGTAATTCAAGTACTTTTCAATTTAAAAAAAATTAAATGGAAGAAAGCAATTAACTGCCAAAGACAATGAAGAACTTAAAGAACTTACTGAAATAAGAATTTTTGGCGAGAAAATTAAAAATTAAAAATTGGAAACTAAAGTATAATATTCCATCGGCATTCAGAGTTCTTTTAAATTGTTCAAAACGTTACGATACCTTTTAACAGAAAAATTAACTTGAATTTTAGTCATTAGTGAAATTATATATATATATATATATATATATATATATATATATATATATATATATACACTGAAATGCCACTGAATTAGGGATACCTACCTAGTAACGAGTTGGGCCTCCTCTGGCCTTGATAACGGCTGCCACACGACGAGGCATAGATTCAACAAGTTTCTGGAAACGTTCCACGGGAATGGCTTGCCAAATATTGGCTAAAGCTGTCCATAATTCAGTAAGGTTCTTTGGTGCTGTGTGATGGCCTTTCACGCCTTGTTCCAAAACATAACAAAGATGCTCAATAGGATTTAAGTCTGGGCTTCTAGGTGGCCAATTCATGACAGAGAATTCAGAGGAATACTCATCCAACCAGCCAGTAGCCAACCGGGACTTGTGAGAGGTACAGTTGTCTTGCTGGAAAACTCCATTACCGTGCGGATAACAGAACAGCATAAACGGATGGAGGTGATCAAACAGCAACTCTACGTACCGAATTGCATTGAGGGAGGTTGGTACACGCACCAAAGATCCCAAACTGTGCCACGAAAAAACACCCCAGACCATGATTCAGCCACCATGCCCTTGTAGAGTTCCAGCCAGGCATGCAGGATCCATGGCTTCATGAGCCTGACGCCATATTCTCAGCCTCCCGTCGGCGTTAAGTAGTCGGAATCGAGACTCATCACTCCATGCTACTCGTTTCCAGTCCTCTACACTCCAGTCTCTGTGCTCTCTTGCCCAGGCAAGACGTGCAGCCCGATGGCGAGTATAGAGTAATGGTACTCTCGTAGGTCGACGGCTCCCGAAACCCATACGGTGAAGCGAGCGTTGCACAGTCCGTTTACTGACTGTACGACTGGCACCGTCATTAAACTGGGTGGTAATTTGAGCTAATGTTTGGCTTCGCTGGCTGCTGTCCTTTGCAGTTTGCCCGATCTCTAGTTTTTTTTCCACCATCCATGTATTCTTGGCGTACTATTGACACTGTCGACCTTGAAAATCCTAGCTGTCTGACGATTTCGGAAATTGAATGGCCCATGCGTCGCGCACCTACGATTTGTCCGCGATCGAAGGCGTCTAAATCAGGCAGTTTACCCATACTGGCAATTCCAACAACTAATTCAGAACAACCACAGTACGCGCTATATATGCAGTTACCACAGCGCCCTCACTTGCGCATACATGATGCGCAGCGCTACACAATTTGCATAGGCTTTGCTATCCCTAATTCAGTGGCACTTCATTGTATATATATATATATATATATATATATATATATATATATATATATATATATATTGTTCATTTGTAAAATTTATCACAAACAATTCCTCTGAATTTTTGTGAAATTTTTCTGTAAATTAAAACCATAGAAAGACCACTTTTTCTAGCGTAAGCAGATTTTCTGGAAATCTAAATTCTCTTGTTAAATGATACACTTAGAATTGAGATAAAAGTTTATGTATAAATAACCATTAACACAAAATTTTGTTCATCTTAGTCAGATAGTATAAAGAACTCCAATATTGTTTGGAAGGTTCAGGTGAAAGAGGAAGGGGGGGGGGGGCTCTCTCACGACTCGGAGGTAGTTCATTTAGTTGAGTACCACCAATGGCGAATAAAGCATTTGGAGGCCCCCTAGCGCAATCTAGTTTTGAGACCGCCCACCCTCTTGTTCTAAGTACTATTAATAGACATTATTTATCACTTAAAATATTTCTCAGGTCAAAGAAGAAATTTTATCGGTCAGTTACTTAGTAGTAAAAACTTGTACTACGCCGTCTGTCGTTTGACGAACAGCAGATAGTCCAAATGAAGACGGTATCTTTGTCTGAGGTTGTCGAAATGTATCTCTTTGAAGCTGCTCACTTTCGGGTGTGCCAAAAGCGCTCGCTTCCTGCGCTTGTACGTTGATCCACCACTGAGATCCAGTTTCAGGGATAAGGGCCTGTTCACACAGAATCCGTCAGTGTTTAGCTTTACTCGTATTGAAATATATTTAACCAGTTACAAACCTCCAAACGATTAGCAACGAAACTGTTAATGTCTGTGATTGGTTTAAAACATGTCAATACGACTAACGCTAACGTTGTCGGATTGTATGCGAACAGGCCCTTAGACCTTAGACTCGCAGGTTCAATCTTTGCCTCTGGCAGGCGATCCTACCAAGGTTTTTGATGATCTACGATTTAGTAACTCTAAGGGCCTGTTCACATAGGAGTCCGTTGCGTTGCGTTACGGAAAAGATGACGTTGAGACGAAAATAAACCAATCATAGGCGTTAAAAATTTCATTGCTAATCGTTTGGAGGCATATGATTGGTTTATTTTCGTCTCAACGTCATCTTTTCCTTAACGCAACGCAACGGACTCCTATGTGAACAGGCCCTAATATTATATGGTATGAGGAAGAGAGAAGAAGAAAAAAAAGCCATGATCAAAAATCATCGGGATTAGTCATGGACGTATCAGAAAGTATATGCAAGAAAGACAACAGTTCTCAAATTTTTCGGAAATTTTTTCCGGGGATTAATGTGACGTGAAAAATCTGGTTATATATATGTAATATTTTAAGCTCCTTATCAGATAATAAGTCTCTGGTTGAAGAAGACAATCGTTCTCAATTATCTTATTCATTAATAGATTTGTCATAGGAAAGAATGTTTAAAATTACGTATGTATAGCCAGATTTTTCTCAGTCGAATGTTAGCACTTACATGAAACTTAAGGTATCCTACTATGTTTAAAACATCGATTTTCACACGAAAATTTCGAAATTGTTTTTATTCCTTTTTTATAAAGATTGTAAATTTATGTTTCTAAATCTGCTTTTATTTTTTCGATATGATCATTAGAAATGAAATAGAGCGATTTAAAGATCAGCAGCAGCTATGAATTTCAATACAAGTTGAAAACTTTAATCGTGTTTTAAGAAGAACTTATTTTTCATCAAAAATGTGAACGGACTCTTGTGAACGACTCTTGTGATAACTCAAAATCTAATCATGGCATGTCTATGAAATTTGTCCCGTATGTTTTTCATAACACTAAGAATGTAATGGTCTACATATTTGGTTCTAGGTATATTATTTGTTGATTTATAGCTGCATTTATAAAAAATCTCATGGAAAATTGCTAAAATTTTACATGTAATTAATTGTATATAATGACCTGTATTTTTTTTATTTTTTATTTTTTAGATTTTGAGATATCGATTGGCTTGTAGGTCATTACACTTAGAAGGTACTTACGTACATATGACAAAAAAAAATTTAATGTTTAATGAATATTTTTTTTTTTGGGGGGGGGGGCGGCTAGAGCCGTTTTTGTAAAAATTCGCTAAATTTCGACCTAATTTCTTCAATTTTGTAAAATTTTGCATAGTAAATGTCTATTTTTTCATCATTTTCGAGTTTTGGTGTTATATTCCTTCGAAAAATAAGGAAGAAATTTTCGCAAGTACAGCTTTTCAAAAAAAAGGGCTCTGAACATAGTCGAATACCTTAATACAGAGTCTGACTAAGCCAGGGGCATACGGGGCAGTTGCCCCGGGCCCCCACATCAGAGGGGGCCCCCAAATCGAATAGAAAGTTTATTTTACGTTTCCTTCTTTAATGAACTTTTTTTTAAAGAAAATATCAGTACAGTGTAAAATCCGAAAATCAATAAAATGGACAGAACGATATTTCGTCTGACCATTGGAGGGGGGGGGGGGGGAACTTTATAGCTATTTTAGGTTCTAGTAAATTTTCTTGTTATATATCTATAATGAGGTGAAAAATTTAAATACCTCTATAAAGTTCGATTCTTCATTACTGAATTAGTGAAGCAGAGGGGTCGCCAAAAAAAGTTTTTGCCCCGGGCCCCAATTAGGCTAAGTCGGGCCCTGCCTTAATATGAAGTAATGCACTCATATACCTTTGGATGTACAGTCGAACCTCCATATATCAAACTTCCCTATATCGAAATTTTCTATATATCGAACTCTTAGAAAATATTCATTTTCATTACATAGAAAAATTGTTTCTATATATCGAAAAAATCACTATATATCGAAATTTTTTTCAAGACAAATTGGGAGATTTTATTCCACTTTAGAATAAAATTTCCCAATTTTTGGCATTTGAAACAATACGTCGTGGACTTCAATTCGCGGAAAATGTCCCTGATAAAGTTTTTAGTGGACTGAATAAATACGAACATTTCTTTGAACTTTCCGCAAAATTAACTGTTCAGCAAGATATCCGTAGTTTTTTTTTAAAGAATGTAACTGTGATCATTGTAACCACTGTCTGCATTATTGTTTTTTTAAAGATATGTAGTAATCAATAAATCTTTTATATTAATTCATTTTTTAGTTATTAACTTTCATTTAATGGGATTCGCATATAAATTAGAAATGGAGTTTCGTATACGAAAATTAGCTTTAGTTTTTTTTAGGAGAATTATGATAAGACTAAGCTCAATTCTATATATCGAAATTTCTATATATCGAATTTTTTTCGCGCAATTTGCTACTTCGATATATGGAGGTTCGACTGTATATCCCCTTCCCTCTTCCCCAAGCAGCCTGGAGGCTACATGCGACTTTCCCGACGACCCTGACGAATGCAAATGCATATAAATGCCAGATCAGCGAGCCCATTATGCTAAGTTTCTCGCTCGAAAAACGAAGCAGTATTTCATGAGCATTTCGCCCTTTTTATAACCTTGAGTCATAATCTAATCTAGACTCACACCTTCCATTTGTGAAAAACGCCAGTGTTCTGTGACAGGTGCTGCAAGTTAGCAAGAGAGTGGTGATCAGTCACGTTTAACATCTAGAAATTAGGACCGAGGAGACCTTTTCACAACGACAATATACCGAGAAGATATAAAAAAAAAAAAAAGTCGGTAGCATTTGTGACAGGGCAATGAATAGTTCCAGTAGTTGCTGAGACCTCTCTCGGGCGACGGAGAGGCTGTAGTGCCACAAAACAACTGCTATTTAGCGTAACTACCTTCTCTTTTATCACTGACAACGTGAAGAAGACTGTTGCTAGGACTATTGCACCAGTCCTTTCTTTTCGTCCCGAGATCTCACACAAAGAACGTGCTCTCAAAATAACTATTCTCTTGCATTTTCGTGATCGATTGCTTCGCAGTGTTAACTGGTCCACAGAGACACTAACAGTCTGACTGGACCAAAATTTTCTTATCGTTTTCTAGAGTCCGCTTTTGCGTAGAAACGTAAAAGAAAAGTGTGTCGTTCCCGGCTTAAAAAATAGAAAAAAGAAAGTTAATTTATTTTAATATGGTATTAAAACCGCTGAACAACAACAATATTACAGGGACCGAAAAAAAAAATTGATCTAAAGAGAGTTTTGTTTTAGAGCATAGGCATAGCGTTGTGTGTGTGTGTGGGGGGGGGGGGGTCCCAGGGGCGGCTCCAGTCCAGAGTTTTGGGAGGGGCAACGTCGGCTTTGGGGGGGGGGGGGCAAAGTCGGCTTTTGGGGGAGGAGCAAAGTCGGCTCTTAGGGTTATATATATATATATATATATACAGTGGAATCTCGATCTATCGTTTTTCAAGGGACCGATTGAAATGAACGATAAATGCAGGAAAACGATAGATGCGGAAACATAACAAAGCAATACGATCGTTGGGACTGAATAAAATGAACGACACATACGGAAAAACAATGGATCCGAAACGGGACCTTATTATCGCATGGGCAAATCGGGACTTTGCCCAGGGCCCCCTGATGCTAGGGGGCCCCAAAACCTCCTTGGTGTATGCACCTAGTACTTCTAATAGTATGTATTTTTATAAATGTCCGTAAGGGGGGGGGGGCAAATAGCATCTGCCCAAGGGCCCCCAGCGTTCATAATCGGGCCCTGATCCGAAAACGATGGATCGAGATTCCACTGTGTATATATATATATATATATATATATAAGAAATAAACATCGTCTCATATGAAATTTAAACTCATTTAGTATTAGGTCTACGATTATATAATTTTAAGCTATGAAAAAAAATACTCCGGGCTTGTTTAGGAGGGGCAATTGCCCCTACTGCCCCCCCCCCTCGGAGCCGCCAATGACGTGTCCCCCCTCAACTTGAAATAAATTAAAACGTTAATAGAAGTTCAGTTAAAATCGGTAAATTGTAAAAAACTTTTAAGAAAGTTGGTTTTTTTTTCCCTCTTTTTCAAACTGTGAAACTGAAGATTCCGATTATGTCTTTAGCCTTAACATAGTTTTTAACAATGATATGATCCAAAACAAAAAATCAATGGTATATTTTTTTTCTCATTTTATTCATATTATATTTATTTTTCTCATTGTATAACTTTTGACTGCTACTCAAACATCAATTCTATTGTTATACAATAAAAAAATCATAATATTTCATATTTTAAGAATTACCCGGCAGTCAATGCGCGGAGGAGGGCCCTAACTGAATTCAATTCGTGTATTTCTTCGTGTTTTAGAAGCTATTTACAATTGCATTTACCAGATCATTGTCTGGTATATAAAACAGAAATTATAATAAAATCATTTACATATTGCTGCATTTATGTATTTTTAAAAATGTGCCATTGCACATTTTAAAAAAATTTGCCGACGTATTAAAAAATTTGATTAAGAGGGATTTGTCGTTATACTGACTATCGTTATAGATATATTTTTCTGTATTATATTTTTTAACAAGAATTAACCGAGGCTCTTTTGTTTTGAAACGAATTTACCAAACAAAAACGCACTAAAATTGTTATACATTTGTCATCTTTATAGCAAATTCTTAATTTTAGTACCAATTTAAAACTAATTGTTTAAAAAGAGAGTTTTAGCTTACTGCTTTATCAAGAATTATTTTTCGACCTTACTAAAGGTGCTTACTAAAAGCATAAATTTTTTTAAGTACTTAAAAATGTTTATTCGTTATAATGTTAGTTTTGCAGTTTCAGCCGTTATATAAATAATGAAACCATTGGCTTTATTTTCCATATTACCGTACGTATTACCGTACGCACTTACTGTATAGTGAACAATGTCTGTGGGAAAAGTCCTCCGCTTAAATACAGTCGAACTCCGTTATAGCGAACCCGGTATACAATGAACTCACGGATATAACGAACGAAAATTTTTGTCCCGTCGTTTTCCTATTGTATGTGTTTAATTGTTATTGTGTCAGTTTAATGTAACCGATTTTAGTCGATTTAATTCATTAATGATCATTTTTAATAGATTTTATCATTTTAATACATCATTATTGAATAGACATTGCAACTAATGAGTTACACGTCTTGTGAACTCAAGCATTTTTCTTAACGGTTCGGATATAGCGAACCACCGGATAAAACGAACAAAATCTTTGGTCCCTTGATGTTCGTTATAACGAGGTTCGACTGAAATGCATACTGATGTCCCTGAATTTTCCAACAATTTCTTGTAAACACTGTAATTTCTTCTATCGATGTACTAGATCTATTATTTTCAGTTTAAAAAGAAGTTTCGCCTAGAAATATTTTCTGAATATTCACGGAAGAACATCTTTTCTTTTTTTTGTTTTTTGTTTAAATGGAAATTCATAATTTTCGTAACAATTATGAAGTTAAATTAGAATACCAAAAATTAGTGAACAGTATTTTTACTTGTTATCAGTTTAAAAAGAAGTTTCGCCCCAGAAATATTTTCTGAATATTCACGGAAGAACATCTTTTCTTTTTTTTCTTTTTTTTTATTTAAATGGAAATTCATAGTTTTCGTAGCAAACATGAAGTTAAATTAGAATACCAAAAATTAATGAATAGTATTTTTACTTGTTATCAGTTTAAAAAGAAGTTTCGCCTCAGAAATATTTTCTGCATATTCACGGAAGAACATCTTTTTATTTGTTTGTTTAAATGGAAATTCATAGTTTTCGTAACAATCATGAAGTTAAATTAGAATACCAAAAATTAATGAATAGTATTTTTACTTGTTATCAGTTTAAAAAGAAGTTTCGCCCCAGAAATATTTTCTGCATATTCACGGAAGAACATCTTTTTTTTTTCTTTTTTTTTTTTTGTTTAAATGGAAATTCATAGTTTTCGTAACAATCATGAAGTTAAATTAGAATACCAAAAATTAATGAATAGTATTTTTACTTGTTTTCAATTTAAAAAGAAGTATTGTCCCAGAAATATTTTCTGCATATTCACGGAAGAACATCTTTTTTTTTTTTTGTTTAAATGGAAATTCATAGTTTTCGTAACAATCATGAAGTTAAATTAGAATACCAAAAATTAATGAATAGTATTTTTACTTGTTTTCAGTTTAAAAAGAAGTATCGTCCCAGAAATATTTTCTGCATATTCACGGAAGAACATCTTTTTTTTTTTTTGTTTAAATGGAAATTCATAGTTTTTGTAACAATCATGAAGTTAAATTAGATTACTAAAAATTAATGAGTAGTATTTTTACTTGTTATCAGTAATTTATCACTGCATAAACGAAGAGCTATAAAAAAGAAGAGACGACCAACTTAAGCCGTGCGATAAGTACGCCAATGTGGCAACCCCAAATTACACGGTTCTGACAGACGATTCGACGCCTAAAGAACACGTGCTATCGCGAGTGACGTAAGGTTTCGTTTCTCAGAACTCTAAAATATCTGAAAAGCCTGTAGCGAGTCAGCTAAGTGTTACTGCAAGCGGATATTGTATAAACGTTAGTTTAAATTTTCAGGCGTTATTTAAAATATGTGCAAATTAATAAGTAGCTTATAGAGCTAAATAAGTTTCTATTTGTTCCCGTCTGGCCAATAAACTCGATTATTTTTTCTTGCGCTAAGGCAGTGGTTTCTAACCTGTTGTTGATCAGGGATCACTTTTCAGGGGGAAAAAAACCCGTCGATCTCTCAACCAATCCTTTTAGAGGCAAAATTAGTTTTATTTCCTGAGTAAACAAACTATTTGTGATAAACAATTTTAATAAGATGTTACAAATAAACTTCATAAGAAATTCAACGTAAAAGAAAATTTGCTGAATAGCAAACACAAAAAAGGTCTAATAAAACTTAAAAAATGAAAGAGATTTTTTTTCAGCTTTCATTTGCTTTACCAGGTGTAAAATTGCTGTGATGCTAAGAATCCGCGTTACAGAAAATGTATTAGAAATTTTTAAGCAGACAAGGATTTTTTTTTCGTTCTCAAAACATCAGAAAACAGAAGAAATGCAGGAATGTGAACAAAAAATTGGAAACTAAAAATTTTTTGCTCCCAGATTTAGAAAATTGTTTAAACTCGCCTTCGTTTTGAAACAAAGAAACCAATTTTTTTTTTAATCATCCCTCCGACCTCGCGGACCACTTCTGGAGTTCTCTCGGACTACCAGTGGTCCGCGGACCACCGGTTAGAAACCACTGCGCTAAAGGGGCGAATGGATAATTTGCTTAATTTTTGCTCCAGCCGTGATGTCAATTACTGCGTAGTGGTTGGTCTGTGGTTGTTGAGGCAAACTCCTTGATTAATGTAAATTCGTTTGCCTATGCAGAAGAACTGCCTCTCAACTCCACATCAGAGAAATGTAAAAACAGTTCCGCTTTCATTTCAAAATTGTATCGTGTCGTAAGTAATTCGTATTTAAATAAAGTGCTTGTTCTAAAGTATTCATAGTGATTATCGAACAGTTTTCTCACATTTCTGGCGTCCGCGACAAGGACTATGGATAACCTAAAGCGAGAACGAGCACAACTCCGGCGATTATTTACGAACTCTTTAAAAACTTTGGAATCGAAATTGACTGTTGAACCGGTAATTAGAAGTGACGTGATACCGGCAAGTAGTGTATTAGAGGATAAAGCGAATCGCCTCTTTGATTTAGATGAACAAATAAAAGAATTATGGTTAAACGCAGAAGATTTTGATGAAGAAAAATTTTCAAAAGATATAGATATAACTGAATCTTATCGTGATCAATGGATTACCGCGAAATCGAAAGTCACGAATCTTCTGGAAAACGAAGTTAATTTAGACGATAATGTAAGTGTCACGTCTCAAGGTAAGCGAAATTTTAGACTTCCTAAATTAGAATTGAAACGATTTGATGGAAATGTAAAAAATTGGATTGGATTTTGGGGGCAATTTAAAAAAATTCATGAAGATGATACCATAGACTCTGATGATAAATTCCAATATTTACTGCAGGCTACTGAAATTGGCTCTTCAGCCCGAGACCTCGTAGAAAGTTTTCCACCATCTGGGCCAAATTATTTTAAGGCCATAGAACAAATGAAGTCGCGTTTTGCACGTGATGAGTTGTTGATTGAAATCTATGTTCGTGAACTTCTGAATTTAGTTTTAACTCAAGTTAAAAATGGAGAAAACTTTACTTTGCGTATCCTACATGACCGATTGGAAACTCAGTTACGTGCATTAGAAACTTTGGGAGTAACTTCTGAGAAATATGCAGCAATGTTGTACCCCTTAGTCGAGTCTGCTTTACCAGAGGAAATAATGAAAACATGGGAACGATCGCGAACAGTGAAAGCTGAAACTGGGAAAGAAGTTAATCTTTTAACTAGTCTTTTAGAATTTTTGAGATTCGAAGTGGAAAGCGAAGAGCGTTTGAATCTGGCCCGTTCCGGATTTGCATGTAGCAAAGAATTCGATACATCGAAATCTCGACATCACATTCCCACCGCAGCGTGTATTGTAGCGAGTGAAAAGAAATACACTAAATCTGATAAATTATGTTTGTGGTGTAATAAAGTTTCTCATAACTCTACAGAATGTTTTAAAGCAAATGATATACCATATGATGAAAAGAAAGAAATATTGCGTAAAAAAGGGGCATGTTTTTCTTGTTTAAAAATAGGACATAATTCGAAGGTATGCAAAAGTTATGTCAAGTGTTTCATTTGTAATAAACGACATCATACAGTTGTATGTCCAAAACCACGCCAATCGAAAGATGCCAAGAAAGAAATGAATGAAAATCCAAATGCTGAGGTGTTGATATCTAGGAAAAATTCACCAACTCTTCTTTTGACTGTTCTTGCCAGAATTACGAGTAAGGAAAAATCTGGTATTATCCGGATATTGTTTGATACAGGTTCTCAAAGATCTTTTATTAGAAAGGATATAGCAGACAAATTAGGGCTAGAAATATCAAATCAAGAAACTTTGAGTCATGGTTTATTTGGGGGTGGTGAAACTGAACAAAAGTTACATAATGCCTATGATATTACTTTGCAAAGCTTATGTTCAAAATTTCGATGTCGTATTTCCGTTTTAGATGAAACAAAAATTTGTGGAAATATACCCCGTGTTACGAATCTTAATGTGTACCCTCTTCTGAGGAAGAAAAATATAGTACTAAGTGATGTGGGAGAAAACACACCGGAAATAGGCTTGTTAATTGGGGCCGATTACTTGGGTTCTTTATTGACCGGAACAATAGTTCCAATTGACGATAATTTGGTAGCAGTTAATACAAAACTGGGATGGACTCTCCAAGGTAAACAAGCATGTTCTGTTAGATCTTTAAATGATATTAGTTGCTCTTGCAACTTGGATTTAACAGAATTATGGGATTTGGATGTGATTGGCATTAGAGATCCATCAGAAATTAAATCTAGACAAGACATAGAGGCTGAGACTTTAAATTTCTTTCATAGAACTATTAAGCGGATTGAAAATAACAGATATGAAGTTAGTCTTCCGTGGAAGGAAGGGCATCCTGAATTAACTAATAATAAGGAACTTGCTAAGAAACGCCTCATATCGACCACAAAAACACTTGTTCGCACAGGTCATTTAGAAGAGTACAATGACATTCTCAAAGAATGGCTAGATTTAGGCATCGTAGAATTAGTCAAGGAAGATGATGGTATTGGGCATTACCTACCACATCGACCCGTTTTCAAGAGTAGTAGCACGACTACAAAAATACGCCCCGTGTTCGATGCATCTGCTAGAGATGAAAAGGGTAATTCTTTGAACAATTGTTTAGAAAAAGGCCCAAATTTAATAGAGTTAATTCCCAAATTAGTGATGCAGTTTCGAAAGCATGCAATTGGAATTACTTCCGACATCAGAAAAGCATTTTTGCAAATTAGTCTTTCTCCAAATGATAGGGATTATTTCAAGTTCTTATGGTGGAAAGATCGAAAGACAGAGGAAATCATAACCTTACGCCATTGCCGCGTTGTTTTTGGTGCTTCACCAAGCCCGTTTTTACTAGGAGCAACAATAACATATCATCTTGAACATGCTCCAGAAGAGTTGAAGAAAACTGCTCAGTTGCTCCAGAACTCCTTTTATATTGATAACTGTGTCCTAAGTCTAGAAACGAAGGAAGCGGCTAGAGTCTTCATCTCTGAAGCCAAACAATTGATGTTTTCAGCCCAATTCGATCTACGAGGTTGGACAACTTCTCCGGATGGGGTTATAGAATGTGAAACTAATGAAAGATATATTCCATTACTGGGACTTTCTTGGGACGTCCAAATAGATGAACTCTCATGTAATTTGGGTACAAGCACATTTTCAGAAAGCTCTGTTACCAAAAGAACTTTGTTGTCCTTAGCTCAAAGTATTTTTGACCCTATTGGCTATACTAGCCCTACTACTGTAATCCCAAAATTAATAATACAGAAAAGTTGGAAAGAAAAACTTGGTTGGGATGAAGTACTTCCACCGGATATGAGAAAAGAATTTCTAGACTGGTTCAAGCATCTGCACTTTTTAAAAGATTGTACGGTACCCAGAAGACTTGTAACTGGACCCTTTAAGCATTGTGTAATCAGCCTACACTGTTTCAGCGACGCTAGCAAAGTATCCTACGCAGCCTGTATTTTCATACGATCATGTTATGAGGGAAAAACTTCGGTGCAGTTAGTTGCCAGCAAATCAAGAGTAGCACCTACTAAAGATATTACTATCCCACGATTAGAACTTCTTGGAACTCTCATTGCAACTCGCCTATACAACCAGGTAGTTGACTCACTTAATTTGCAAGGATGCAAAGTTTTTTTCTGGAGTGATTCAACTGTAGCGCTAACTTGGATTAAAAGAAAAAACTGCTGGAAGACATTTGTTGGAAATCGCGTTGCCGAGATCAGAAGTTACACAAACCCAGATGATTGGCACTATGTACCAGGCTCTATGAATCCTGCAGATCTACCCTCCAGAGGCTGCAATGCTAAAACTTTGCTCGAGAGTCGATGGTGGGAGGGACCTAACTGGTTGAAAGAAGATCCTGTAAAATGGCCTGTATCTGAAGTCCCAAGTGCTGATGAAGATCTTGTGGATTCTGAGAAGAAGAAATTAGTGGTGACCGTTGTAGCTCAAGATACCTCTAATTTTACGGATAGTTTACTCTACTTCTCTCAATACTCAAAACTTATTAGGATGATCGCATGGATAATGCGTTTCATCAACAATTGTCGGAAAAATGAATATGCCAGGAAAGGAGAACTAGTTTATGAAGAGGTTCTAAATACCGAGAAAATACAGTCAAACCTCGCTAACTCGAACCTCGATTTCGCGAATTTTTCGATATCTCGAAGAAATAAAAATTCCCTAAAATTTCCTATGCACTCAATGTTAAAAAAACCTTGATTTGGCGAATTTTTTTTGGCTCATCCCTCGATAACTTGAATTTTTTCCATGAATGGAGGAAAGATTTTTTATAAAAACAAAAAATAATTTCCAAAAAATAGAAATTTCTAAAAAATAGAAAAGCTATTCAAACATTACAGTGGTAAAACCCTGTATAAACTTTAAAAAGAAGGGATATAAAGACGGAAGATAACACAGTGAAATGACCATTTCTCTTGTCCTCCAAGATGGGATTTGAAATTCTTGTTTATTGTTTTCTTATCTCGTTTCAGTTAGGTGCCATGCATATGCAGTGACCATCGATCCTTTCTTTTATTTTTTCTCCTTTATTCTCCAAGGTTACTTTCTAGAGGGGTTGGGGTGGTTTTAACAAAACAGGAAATTAAGGCATGGGAAAAATCAAGAGGTGGGTGGCTTCCAAGAAGATTGTAGAATTTATTATCATTGCAACAAGGAGTGAAAGAAAAAAAATTGCAGGTGTGAATGCATGCCTGTGCTGTCTTGCATTCAAGCTAGAGCCTCAATGCTCATGCACCTCGATAACATGGAATTTAATGACTTTGTCATCGTAGATGGTACGGTAATAGTGTGTGGTCAGTGGGAGGACAATGACATCATCCGTCAGACGAAAGTTTCTTGTATATTATCAGAAGAAGAGGAGGACGAAATCCACCATTTGCCACCTAATGTGACAAACAAAGAAGGACTATTTGCAGTAGACGCTTTGAGAAGATATGTTGAATGTCAACCAAATAGGTAAGAGAACACATTTAAAGCCATTGTCCACTTAGTGTAATAGATAAAATTTCAGACTCTTTTCTGAAGCAAACAACAATTGAATCTTTTTTCAAAGAATTTTGTAAATAGTGTTTATTAAAATAAAAATATGGATCACTTTTTAAAAAGGTATGTAAAAAAGCTTTTATTTTCACTATTACTATTGATAACATGCGATTTTCGATAATTCGAATTTTCGATATTTCGAATTTTTTTGTCTCTCCCTTCAAGTTCGAGATATCGAGGTTTGACTGTATTATTGAGGTTAATCCAGAGGGAAACTTTTCAAGGCAAAGGAGTTGAAGTTCCTAAAGAAATGCAAACATTTAAAGATAATGATGGGATCATTAGAGTGAGAACAAAATTAGTCCTAGGCGATGAAGATGAAGACTTCAAATGTCCCATATTGTTACCAGGTGATAACGCAATTATTCACCGACTTATCCACCAGAAGCACTGCAAATTACAACACTCTGGCCTTGGAACTCTGATATCTAACCTGAGAGGAAATTACTGGATAATAGGTATTAGGAGAAAAGCGAAGAAAATCTGCTCTTGTTGTGTCATTTGCAAAAGATTTAAAGCTAAACGCACGGAACCTCCTTTAGCTCCTCTACCGAGAAACAGAATAAAACATGCTGCCTTATTCGAAGTAACAGGAATTGACTTAGCTGGCCCTTTATTCCTACTTTCAGGTGAAAAGGCATGGATTGTCCTTTTTACGTGCGCCATTTATAGAGCTGTTCATTTAGAACTAGTTAATTCTCTGTCCACCGAAGCTTTTATAATGGCTCTAAGAAGATTTATTGCACGAAGAGGAAGAGTGAGTATTATCTACACAGATAATGGCACTAATTTTGTGGGCACGAACAACGCTCTTCAAGATCTGGATTGGAAGCGTATTATGAGTTTTTCTACCATCAAGAAAATAAGATGGAATTTCAATCCCCCAACTGCCACTTGGTGGGGCGGTTGGTGGGAGCGAATGATCCGCATGTTGAAAGAGCTCCTGAGAAGAATTTTGGGCAGATCCATTCTTAAGCATGAAGAGCTAGAAACTATCCTGTGTGATTGCGAGGCTACGATAAATTCCAGGCCTCTAACGTATATCGATGACAACTCGGAAGGATTGAAACCGCTAACACCTTCAAATTTCATGCAGGGAATTCCGAGTGCTGAAGTCCCAGATTTAGATGAGATTGATCATAACAGCTTAAATAAAAGATTGCGTTACCTTCAAAAACTTCGAAATGATTTACGAATGAGATTCCGCAACGAATATTTAGCCATGCTTGTGCATCGAGGACGAAGTCGGGAAGATACCTTGCAAGTAGGTGATGTAGTTATTTTGGAATCCCCGGGAAAACGTATGAACTGGCCGCTGGGTCTAATAGTTGAAATTTTCCCTGGCGCAGACGGGCATTCAAGAGTTGCCAGAATAAAGACAGCTGAAGGAGAAAAAATTAGACCTTTCCAGCGAATTTATTCCCTAGAAATTAGAAGTCCAGAAATCCAATTTTTTGACCTGTTAAAAGACAACATTCCAGCCGTTGTGGAGATCCCCTCGGGATCAACCAAACCAACTGATGATGGTCCAGTTCCCGCTCCTTCTGTTGCTCCAGACATTCGAACTAGAACCGGACGACGTATAAAAATACCCACTAGATTGGACCTCTGATTATTTTTTGCAATTTTTATTGTTTTATGTTTCCATCAAATTGCAAGGTGGGAGGATATGTTGAGGCAAACTCCTTGATTAATGTAAATTCGTTTGCCTATGCAGAAGAACTGCCTCTCAACTCCACATCAGAAAAATGTAAAAACAGTTCCGCTTTCATTTCAAAATTGTATCGTGTCGTAAGTAATTCGTATTTAAATAAAGTGCTTGTTCTAAAGTATTCATAGTGATTATCGAACAGTTTTCTCACAGTGGTTGTGGGAAATTTTCAGCTTTAGTCAAGGCGGGTACGCATACAGACCATACAGCGGACGACGACGGACGAAAGGTAGTGAACAAATTGGGCCAAAATTAAACGGACGAATTCGGCGTTCAGTTTGAAATTCGGTTAGTCGTCCATTTTAACAAACCGAAAGCCGTTCGTTCATTTTCTTATGGAGAATCGATACCGTTGAATGAGTTCTAACGACAGAGAATTATTGCGACCCATACTATATTCCGAAACTCAATTTTCGATAACGAACAACGAAATTAAGTTTCCTACTCGAAATTAAATTTCCAAAAAGTAAAAAAAAAGATTCCAAGCTTAACTGTAGGCTTCGTACACTTACAGCAAACGACGACTTAACGAGGACTAACAAACTTTCCCTTGATGTACCGTTCTAGTGCAAGGGTGGCCAACATTTTTAAGTCAACGATCGACTTTTTCATGAATTGTTTATTCGGCGATCGACTAGTTGCTATTTTCATAAAAATGAGCATCTCTATATAACTACTAGCTGAAAACCCGCACTTCGCTACGGAGTACATCCAAATTAAATACAACGGTCAATGTATGCAATTAATGCCAAAAAAATAAATACAGTGATTTCCGCTTATAAGAATCACGTTCGTTATTACTGTTTTTGATTCTTATAAGCGGTTGATTCTTATAGCCAAAATTTAGGTTTTTGGACAGGCACACACACACCTATATATACATATATTAGATAATTTACCATAAAATACTATTTAATTTACGTTAATTATCTTTTATTAAAATTAATTTTTAATTTTAAAAATACAACTTAATTTCTAGACCTATAAGTAGATACACATGATTATAGTAACAGAAGAAAAAAAATCCAATATTTGTTACAATATACCTGCTTAACAGTTTTAACATTTCAACTACAGGAAGGGTGCAAGAAAATGAAGCAATTTCTATGGTAGTTTGACGTAATGAAGTTTTCAGGAGGCTGGTTATACCTCTTTCAATATCAATAGTCTCAGACGAAGATTCACTTTCTAGCTTACGTTTAATGGTTTGATAACGCTCTTAATCTACTAATGTCACGTTTGCCTAAGTGATAGTGGACACTTGGCCGAAGATTTATGTGTTTCAGGGTGCAGGAAGCCGCAACCAAAATGTGGGAGGTGGGAAAAAAAGAGTCCCTTTCTTTGTTTGTCAATGGAGAAAAGTGAAATCGGACCCGGACGGGTAAAGATGCTCCTGGGTCAAGCTAATAGGACAGTGTTTAGCTAAAGCGTTTAAGGGGAAACTATTATATTATGTCTAACATAGAAAGGGATACATTTTACGACTGTATTCTATCCCATCTTACCAGTCTTTCTTTAAAGAAAATAAAGAAAGAACTTCGTGCGTTTTGAGGGTTTGAGTGGCTATTTTGGAAAAATGAAAGGATAGCGAAGAGTGTAAGCTGATTCTTAAAACCGGTGGATTGATTCTTTAAAGCGAAAATTTTAACGTGGAAATAATACATTTGCGTTTGTTTTCGCGTCATTGATTCTTATAAACGGTTGATTCTTATAACCACTGATCACTATAAGCGGTGGTTACTGTATATATATATATATATATATATTTATAATAAATGCGACGATCAATGTATACAATTGATAATATATATATATATATATATATATATATATATATATTTATAAAAAAATCGTAAGAGTTGTATCCTTTTTTTGGATAATATCCAATCGTCTGCTGTAATAGAAAGAAAAAAAAATATTTTTTTGTCTATTTAGTTGTTATGCACGTGACGATAGATTTATTTAAAGTACCAGAAAAAAAATCACGTGATCGGCATTTAATAAATTAAATTCTAAAAATGAATCTTTAAAAATTTTCCAAAAATCAGAAAATCGAGGTAAAGATTCGAAAAAGATTTCATTTTAAAGGAATTTTTATGATCTTTCTCGTGATATAAATTTTATAACCCTCAAATTATTATTTTAAATGCAAACTTAAAAAAAGTTACAAAAACAGCTTAAAAATTTAATTTAAAACAATCTAAGAAGAATTTTTCAAAAATCTTTCTTAGTGCACCCCTACACCATAAGAAGAATCGCCATGCAAAATTTCAGCCCTTTAGGTCCAGCGGTTTGGTCTGTGCGTTGTATGTCAGTGAGTCAGTTACGGAACTGTTTTACATATATAGATTATAATCTATAATTTTTCAAAAAATTATGGCTCGCGATCGACCAAAATCATGTCGAAGATCGATCGGTCGATCGCGATCCAATTGTTGGCCACCCCTGGTCTAGTGAGCGAACCGTGGCAGAGGTAAACGAATGCGTTCGAAGCTGTTCGTTGCTACGTGTACATTTAGCAAAAAACTTCGTTCGTCCCTTACTGCAAAGCTCATGTCTCTAAATTTCCAGATTCTTAGCATTTTAACTCCACCTTCCACAGTGGGTTCATTTACTGAATGATTCAAGTTTACTTGTGGAGAAAAAAAAAGTTAAAACCTCTAGAAATAACTCAATCGCACTTAAATGTGATCTACAATAAATCCGATAGCAACACGTAGAGTGGGAATTGTGAGAGCTTGTAGAGTTCTTTTGACGTTTATTTAAATTTCCTTTTATTTGATTTTTTTTAATTCATTATTTTTGCAGTAGCAGAATCAATAATTAAAATTACTATTTCACTGTATTTTCAGATCCTACTCGTTTAAATAAAAACTTTTTGTTTCCTTTAATGATGGTCTCGTTATAATTGGTTTATTTGGTATTATCATGAATAATTAATCTTAACTTTTCACGGTTTTAAATTTTTAAAAAAAAATGAAAGAAATGACTAATCTATGCAAATTAATGGATTATTTTCCCCTTAAATATTACAATAATATTCCATAAGTTTCGCCCCTCGAAATAGCCTCAGTAAACAGGAAACGGATAATCACTATTAATCGATTAAGCTATTGAGTTATCTTCCACGAGACCATTCTAGGCTGTGCTTTGTTACAACAACAACTGTACACGACATGACTTCATTCGTTTTCATGAATATGGGTTGGGGTACATAATGACTCTTTTATTGTTATTTCTCGCCCCGGGTACTTAGTAACTGAAAAAAAGCAAATTGCGGGACCTCTTGAATCTTTTTCAATTTTTATACATTAGCTAGTTGAATACCCGTACTTCGCTACGGAGTACATTCAAATTAAATACAACGGTCAATGTATGCAATTAATGCCAATATATATATATATATATATATATATATATATATATATATATATATATATATATATATATATAAATAAATACAGTTGAACCTCCATATATCGAAGTAGCAAATTGCGCGAAAAAAGTTCGATATATAGAAATTTTGATATATAGAATTGAGCTTAGTCTTATCATAATTATCCTAAAAAAAAAATAATAAAGCTAATTTTCGTATACGATACAAATACGATACATTTTCGTATACAATGTATGCAATTAATGCCAATACAGTTGATTAATTGCATACATTATATATATATATATATATATATATATACAGTTGAACCTCCATATATCGAAGTAGCAAATTGCGAGAAAAAAGTTCGATATATAGAATTGAGCTTAGTCTTATCATAATTCTCCTAAAAAAAAAAAATAATAAAGCTAATTTTCGTATACGAAACTCCATTTCTAATTTATATGCGAATCCCATTAAATGAAAGTTAACAACTAAAAAATGAATTAATATGAAAGATTTATTGATTACTACATATCTTTAAAAAAGACAATAATGCAGACGGTGGTTACAATAATCACAGTTACATTCTTTAAAAAAAAACTATGAATATCTTGCTGAACAGTTAGTTTTGCGGAAAGTTCAAAGAAATGTTCGCATTTATTCAGTCCACTAAAAACTTCATCAGGGACATTTTCCGCGAATTGAAGTCCACGACGTATTATTTCAAATGCCAAAAATTGGGGGATTTTATTCTAAAGTGGAATAAAATCTCCCAATTTGTCTTGAAAAAAAATTTCGATGTATAGAGATTTTTTCGATATATAGAAACAATTTTTCTATGTAATGAACATGGATATTTGCTAAGAGTTCGATATGTAGAAAATTTCGATATAGGGAAGTTCGATATATGGAGGTTCGACTGCATATATATATATATATATATATATATATATATATATATATATATATATATATATATATATATATATATATATATTTATAAAGAAATCGTAGAGGATATTTTTATAGACAAAATAATGTAGAAGAAAATATTCAAATTAAACACAACGGTCCATGCATGCAATTAATTTGAATGTCTAATATCCATAAAACATACAAATTTGAATTAAATTCTTAAAAAAATTCCATCTCAATTAGTCTAGTGGTTAAATTTTATATTTTACCGTATTTTAATATTTTTTTGTCAATTCATATAGTTGTTATGCACGTGACGCAAAATGAATTTAAAGTTTCACAAAAAGAAAAGAAAAGTTTCACATGATCAGCATTTAATAAATTAAATTCTAAAAATTAATCTTTAAAAATTCACCAAAAATCAAAAAATGGAGGTAACGATTCTAAAAAAATTTCATTTTAAAGGAATTTTTATGATCTTTCTCATGACACAAATTTTATAACACTCGGATTATTATTTTAAATGCAAACTTTAAAGAATATTACAAAAACAGCTTAAAAATTTAATTTTTAAAAATCTAAGAAGAATTTTTCAAAAATCTCTCTTATTGCACCCCTACACTCTAAGAAGAATCGCCATGCAAAATTTCAGCCCTTCAGGTCCAGCGGTTTGATTTGTGCGTTATATGTCAGTCAGTGAGTTTGTTACGGAACTGTTTTATATACGTATATAGATAACAATTTAAAATAAATCATAAGGATTAATGCGATTTTAAATATCTGGCAATGCTTGTGGATGATATCATGAAATTACTTCCATTTTACAGATATTATTTAAAAGTATAAAGGAAGGCATACCGTCTTCATATCGACGTTTTACAAACGCCTGTGACTGAGAAAAACATATAAAACAAAGATGCACTAAAAATGTTGAGCGAATATTTAAAAAATAGGGACCAAAATAACTAAAGCAAAAAAATAGCAACTGGGAATCGAACCAGGATCACCTGCTGACCGAGTAGGTTTGCTACGCTACGTAAGACATCAGGACCTTTGTCAAGAACCATCCCAGTTAAAAATAGCCCCTTCATCACTATTCTGTATCTTAATGTTAAGTAGTACCGGATGAGCCAAAAGTTCGTAAAAACTTTAAAAATTCATAATAAAGTCAGAAATTATGATAAAGAAGTGCAGTTTGCAACAAAGGGCTCACAAGGAAGTCGGATTTTTTTTTAGCAGCAAAATAAAAATTTGTAAAAAGTCTTTGGCAGAGTCATTGGTCCAGCTTTGCGATCACTGTTACTCCCCGTGGACGATTCCGCCACCATATTATTCATAACGGTTTCCACCGCAGTAATGCGGCCGATCCTCAAAATATTCGTATACCATGGTCTTTTATTGCAAGATTAATCTGCATAATTCTGCTGAATCTCTCGCATGTCAGCGCCATCTACCGGTGACTTTTTTAACTTTTTGAAAACTTTTAAAACTTTTTTTGGCTGTTTAAAAAATCCTTGTGAACCCTTTCTTGCAAACCGCACTTCTTTATCATGATTTCTTCCCTTTTTTTTATGAATTTTTAAAGTTTTTGGGAACTTTTGGCTCACCTGGTATTTAAAAAAGCTGTTGCTCGCAGGCCCTGATTTTCCATTAGGCCCGGGCCTAGGGGCCCCCGAATGTTAGGGTCCCCCCAAAATTTTAATTTTAAAAGGAAAAAATAAAATTCCCAATTCAAATTTTTTTATTTTACCTTTTTTAATAGCAATTTTTTTTTACATATCCTTTCATATTTGATTGATTGATTCGTTCGTCATATGTATAGTTAGTTATACGTATAGTTCGTGATGAAGTTAATATGTTGTATTACTTTTTGCTTTTTGATAATGTTCTAGGCTTCTACGCTTCAAATAGCCAATTCTTGGTAAAATGGTACTTTCACAACGATTCATGATTGTTATTATTATTATTTATTTTTTTTTGTCTGTGTCAATTTTGCAAATTTTATGCCCACATCAGTGTTAGGGGGCCCCCATCCCGAGTTGTTCCTATAGTCAAGAATTTTCTAAATCGGGCCCTGGTTGCTCGGCTTTAAAGACAGAAACAAAGTTCGAACAGAAAAATACAAACAATGATTGGGATTAATAGCACGGCAGAAATAAGGATCTCGATATTTTCCGCCTAAAATGGCGTATTAAAGGTGAACTTAAATAAGGCGTACATCACTGCTCTTGATCAGTTCCCGTTTGTGAAAAGCTAAAAGATATTGAAGATCAGAGAGATTTTTATTACCACTTCAACTACTTTAATCATTTTACTACCTTATAATCATTCAACTACTTTAATGAAATGCTGAAAGGTATTTCATTTAGCAGATTAATCATATGCAACATTCATTTCACAGATGAATCATAAGTAAAACATAACTTACCAGACTGTTTATTACCGAGCACATAAACTACCAGCGTACTCGATATAATATACTGTACACTGAACAGTATGGAACAAGTAAAAATTTAGTATACGCAATAGATAACTTCACACATGTTTTCATACTTCTCACCTCTTACTCCACCCCCGATCCCACACATCTATAGTCTTACTTTATTATTATTTTTTATTTACATAGTTTAAAGTTTTACGACCAACAAATACATTCGCAAGCAGCTACTTTATTCGCAATGGCACGAAGACTATTTTGAGCTCTCGATCGTCTGCCGGCGAAAAAACCGTATGGAACGAGAATTTTTTTTTCCTCTGTAAACACTTTCTTTCACATATCAGCAACTTTTTTTTTCTTATAATTATCTTTTTATTTTTTTATTTTTGTTATCAAAAGAAAAACCGCTTTCACGTAAGAATTAAAAAAAGAAAGGAATACTGATGTCTAGGAGGGAAACATTGTATCCGTCTCGAGTTAATTTTACAGCTCTGACTCACAAGAGGGGTTTTTTACCCCATTTTTATCGTTCCATTTGCTACGTGAGAAGAATTCAGAAGCGAAAAAGAAGTCTGAAAAAAAAAATAATAATTCGAGTCATTACACTGCTTAGAGCCATTATAAAATTGCTTGCTAAGTAACCATTGAGGAAGTGCCAGCTTTATTTTTATTTTGCTTGAGAATCCGACAATACCAAAAAAAAAAAATTACCGCAAAGGGAAAAGAGAAAATAATATTTTATAACATACTACCAATGTAACTAATAAATTTAGATCAAAGTCATTTTCAACTTAGAACATAAGAACAGGGGAAACAACCTCTGCCCTCCTCCGAAATTTGGGTCCTTCATATTTTTATGTATAAAACAAAAATAAGCCTGTGCCCCGTCCATCCTTATTGCACACGTTTTGCTGGCTGAGAGCTCGTTTCCAATATTTATTTTCAGTTCATTAAATGCAATACGAGTAACTGCATACTGAAAAGAGAAAAAATAACCTTAGGATATATATATATATATATATATATATATATATATATATATATATATATATATATATATATATATATATATATATATATATATATATATATATACATACATACATACATACATACATATTTATATATATATATATATATATATATATATATATATATATATACATATATATATATATATATATATATATATATATACTGCTGGCTATTAAAATTGCACCACCATGAAGGAGGGATGATACAAACGTCGAATTCGCATGAAAGGAAGCTGGGATATGCAAATGATTAGCATTTAAACGCAATCGAACGACGCAAGAGGGAGAAACAGCACCTCAAACTCTGTATAAAAGGAAAGTTACGAAGCGGGTTTCTCATTCATAAATCGCATCTGAATGTTGGTTGTTTGTGAGAAGATCATGTTATGCCTCGTATAAGAAGGAGAAACGGCTACCAGCACGTGTCAGAATTCGATAGCGGCAGGATCGTGTCGTACCGTTAGTGCGGTTTATCGTTCCGCGATATTGCTACTCGCATTGGTCGGAATCCGAAAACAGTCATGCGAATATGGAATCGATGGGTTCAGGAGGGTCATACTGAACGCCATGCAGGATCTCAACAGCCTCCCGCCACTTACGCCAGAGAGGACAGACATGTTGTCAGGTCGGTCTTGCAGGATCGTACCGTCACATCATGGACCTTGACTCAGGAAATGGGCTTGTTTGAAGCACGAGTATCAACACAGACAGTGCGACGACGTCTGGAGCAGCACGGACTGTCTGCACGGTGACAACTATTGCGGCTTCCCTTGACACTGTAGCATAGAGACGCGCAGCGACAGTGGTGCGCCCAATGACAAAACTGGATACAGCAGTGGCACCACGTCGTCTTTTCAGACGAGTACCGGTTCTGCGTGCAGTATCATGATGGACGTATCCGTGTCTGGTAACACTGGGGAGAACGCACGTGGCCTGCTTGCATTCGATATCGTCACACGGGCCTTGCACCAGGTGTGATGGTACGGGCAGCTACTGGGTACACGACACGAACACCTCTTGTTCGCGCCGTCGGTAATCTGAACAGCCAGCGTTACATTGCTCAGATCATAAGGCCGGTGGCTATGCCCTATCTTGAAGGTCTCGGAGACGTCATCTTTCAACAAGATAACGCAAGACCACATGTTCCCCGTCGTGTCTTGACCTACCTCGACACAGAGGGTGTTCGACTGTTGCCCCGGCCAACACGTTCTTCAGATCTCTCACCCATTGAAAACAACTGGTCATGGGTTGCTGAAAGACTAGGCCGCCACCGTTCTCCAGCCACAACGATTGATGAAGTGTGGCATAGACTTGGTGTAGCGTGGAATGACTTGCCCGTATCTGTCATCCAAGACCAGTTCGACTCGATGCCTAACCGGGTTATAGCCGTTTTAGCTGCCACAGGCGGCAGCTGTGTGTACTAATTTCGGACCCTGCATACCCTTAAATTGCCTACAAATTTAATCATGTTTTTTTCCCTAGTATGCTGTATAAGTACAATAAGTAATTTTTCATTATTTGCTTTCCTTCCTGGTGTTGTAATTTTAATGGCCAACAGTCGGTGTGTGTGTGTGTGTGTGTGTATGTATATATATATATATATATATATATATGTGTAACAAGAAAACGCGTCTTCCTAAATTACTTTACTTTAAAGCGTATTCTAAATTCTCTTTTTAATAAAGTACGACCCCTTTTCCAAATTTGCGACCTAAAAGTAAAGTAAGTATAATTTATACTAGCCCTGCAGATCATTAAGCAGGCATGTGAAGTATCTGAACTCAATAACATCCTCAGATATGAGTGTTCGAAGTTTATGAGATTCCGAATGTCAGTATAGTGTCAAAATTCTTGAAGAGCCCTCGAACTGCTCTGAAGTTATGTCTTTATAACGTCAAAAACCCACTTTGCAAGAACTTTATGGGCCACTTATCCTACGCCCAGTTCAACAGTTCGTAGTTTCTAACAAGCGCGGTATCTAGCAGTAAAGTCCCCGATAAACTGAAGTGGACACGTGAACTCCACGAATCTAAAGTCGCCCAATTAAAAATTAAGTAGTTTAGGCCCTCTGGCGAAAATATCGAAAAACACCCATTTAATATTGCATGAACGCAAGACTTTTCTCTCTCTTCGTTTCTAACTGTTGTTGCTGTCGGACATGCTGTCCGCTCTCTCTTCGTTGCTAACTCTTGTCGCTGTCGGACATGCTGTCCGCTCCTGTATGTTTTTACGTCCCGTCCTGGCATGTACGCCGGACATGTCATGTGGCCGCTGCAGCCTTCGCGATGCTTCACAATTAAATAAAGATGATTTCCTGGATATCGACTAAAATCTGTGTTCCCTTCTCTGGATCCATGTGTTTATCTCCTAAATTCATTTCCGAAGTGCTTCCCTGGATCAACACTACGCCCGACTGCATCTCTCCAATTTGTGCGCAGCGATTTACTGAATGATCAATACCCTCGCCCGACTGCATCCCCAATAAGTGTTCTGCGCATCAATTCAACTTGTGCTAAATTTACCAAATGTGATTATTATCACATTTATAATGTAACAAGAAAACGCGTCTTCCTAAATTACTTTACTTTAAAGCGTATTCTAAATTCTCTTTTTAATAAAGTACGACCCCTTTTCCAAATTTGCGACCTAAAAGTAAAGTAAGTATAATTTATATTAGCCCTGCAGATCATTAAGCAGGCATGTGAAGTATCTGAACTCAATAAAATCCTCAGATATGAGTGTTCGAAGTTTATGAGATTCCGAATGTCAGTATAGTGTCAAAATTCTTGTATGGGATTAAACACTTGAAATCCAGCGAAGTTAACAACATGAAGAAACTGCACAAATTTTCAGATTTAAGCACATGACGTAAAGACACTTGAAAAATTTCTTTTTATGAAAGATATCCGCTGAGGGTTCCAGGACAGGTATAAATACTGCCGGCTTTATAAATGTGATAATACTCACATTTGGTAAATTTAGCACAAGTTGAATTGATGCGCAGAACACTTATTGGGGAGGCAGTCGGGCGAGGGTATTGATCATTCAGTAAATCGCTGCGCACAAATTGGAGAGATGCAGTCGGGCGTAGTCTTGATCCAGGGAAGCACTTCCGAAATGAATTTAGGAGATAAACACATGGATCCAGAGAAGGGAACACAGATTTTAGTCGATATCCAGGAAATCATCTTTATTTAATTGTGAAGCATCGCGAAGGCTGCAGCGGCCACATGACTTGTCCGGTGTAC
Source organism: Dolomedes plantarius (assembly GCA_907164885.2). Lineage (NCBI taxonomy): Eukaryota > Metazoa > Arthropoda > Arachnida > Araneae > Dolomedidae > Dolomedes > Dolomedes plantarius. The sequence continues at coordinate 122,407,927 of OU015500.1, read as the reverse complement.
ATGCCAGGACGGGACGTAAAAACATACAGGAGCGGACAGCATGTCCGACAGCGACAAGAGTTAGCAACGAAGAGAGAGCGGACAGCATGTCCGACAGCAACAACAGTTAGAAACGAAGAGAGAGAAAAGTCTTGCGTTCATGCAATATTAAATGGGTGTTTTTAGATATTTTCGCCAGAGGGCCTAAACTACTTAATTTTTAATTGGGCGACTTTAGATTCGTGGAGTTCACGTGTCCACTTCAGTTTATCGGGGACTTTACTGCTAGATACCGCGCTTGTTAGAAACTACGAACTGTTGAACTGGGCGTAGGATAAGTGGCCCATAAAGTTCTTGCAAAGTGGGTTTTTGACGTTATAAAGACATAACTTCAGAGCGGTTCGAGGGCTCTTCAAGAATTTTGACACTATACTGACATTCGGAATCTCATAAACTTCGAACACTCATATCTGAGGATGTTATTGAGTTCAGATACTTCACATGCCTGCTTAATGATCTGCAGGGCTAGTATAAATTATACTTACTTTACTTTTAGGTCGCAAATTTGGAAAAGGGGTCGTACTTTATTAAAAAGAGAATTTAGAATACGCTTTAAAGTAAAGTAATTTAGGAAGACGCGTTTTCTTGTTACATATATATATATATATATATATATATATATATATTGTAGCGTACTGGAAATATGGTCTTATTTTTTCCCGAGACCCAACAAGAGCTTGAAACACAGCTGCGTATTTTTCAAGGAATGTGTTGCTCGGTTCCACCAGTTCGGAACACGTGGGGGGATTAAAAAATGTTTTCCCCACAGATGCAGCCAGTAAAGCTGTCATCTTAACGTTTCTGCAATGTAATAAAGTTCGGCGTCTAAGAAGAGCTGTCAGCCGATAATCTGCCGGCCCCTCCACCCCTTCTGAAAATCCAGACATGAGGGGAGACGCTAGAGAACGCGACCTGTGCGGATGTGTGTTTTAGGCTACGTGCGTTGTGAATCTGCACGAAATTTTTATTGAGTATGTTGCACTGTTTAAATGTTAATTTGTTGTTAATAAATTGTTGAGTTTTTGTTTTAAAAAATTGTCCTTCGCTTTTAATTAGAACTCTGTCTTTCTTTGTTATGGATCCCATAGTAGTAATTTTTAGCAACGCCTCAGAGAGAATCGCCTTACCTACTTACAGTGACGCTACAATATATATATATATATATATATAAGAAATTTTGGAAAAAATTTCTGAGCATAGGGCATATTAGGGTATATAGGATATTGGCTTCATAACATAGGGCACACGAAATAATTCAATTTTGCATAGGGTATGTCGAGAATAGAATGCATATTTAGATATGAAATGCCTAACAATGAGCAGAATGTCTCTCTGATCACAGATTCCAATGGACACAACATTGGACTACTTTCGAACATCATTGAATTGCTTTGAGCCTTTCTAGAGAAAAATCACTAAGTGCAGCATTGGTGGATGATCGTCCCGCAAGATATTATGGCATCATGATGAAAATGGATAAATAATTTATTGAAAGATTTATTTTCGACTGTGATATTTGTGGCTTATGACACTGTCTCAAAATTAATTTCAGGGCAAAATTTCCCCAGTTGCACTATACTTTTAAAGGGCATATTGTGACCTTATAGTGACCTTATATTGTCACCTTATAGTGACTACCTTCTCTGTACAAGAAATTTCAATAACAAAGAAAAATTAACTGTTCTATTTGAAGCTTTTTAAATTTTGTTTGCGAAAAAACAAAGAATAGGTTGAGTAAAATTTTAAGGATTTTTTAATTTGGTTTTAAATGGTTTTCCAAATGATAATAGTAAGTAGACTGGGCATCTCAGAACTAAACTTTGAATTTTTGACGCTACGTTTTAATTATAAGCTATAATCAGTATTTATATATCATCATTCAAACTAAAATATGGGGCGGGATAGGGAACTGATTAATTTATTTGTGACAACTATAACATATGACGAAACATTTAACGCTCCCCCGAATGTACAGAAATGGTTCAGGGAATTTAAGGTAATCATCCTCTTGCTCCATTAATTTCATTGGGTATGAATTATGCTGCATAGGACTGGGCGATTTAGAGATTTCTTAAATCGATTTATCATCATTCTAACATCGCGATTTAGTGATAAATCGATTTAACTCCGCTGTAGAATATGTCCCTATCTTGACCCCCCCCCCCCCGCACGTATATGTTTTTAAGCTGAAGATGTTAGCCATCTTTTATAACAAAGGCAATATAAATAAATTAATTTTATTAATTAAACTTAGTTGGGGAAATTTCATTTGAAATGTAATAAAGATTAGAAAAATTACTTTCTCTGAATTAAACTATTCATCGAATGAAATAATTTTAATGTAATTATTCTTCTACATTACTTATACATCAGTAATGGCAAATTTGTTGCACATTGGCAAATTTCTTGCCAAGGTTCTACATGTCAGAAAAAAATTTGAAATTTCAATAAAAATAAATAAGTTGCTTTGCTTGATATGCTCAAGTCAAAGAAAAGTGTGAATTGCTTGGAAGAAATAAGCCTCATTTTAAATAGGTGGAACAGGGATAATTTTAAAGAGCTGTTTAATACAGAATAGTTGATTATAATTAATACCTTGAAATCAATAACATACCAACCTGATAGCAAAGATCTTGAAAGTAACATGAAATAAAAAACTTAAGTAAACTGTAACAAATCATAATAGTTTTCTTCAAATATAAGTAAGTACTATTAAAATATTTAACTATTTATTGACACTTATATATTTAATATTGTACTCTATCTCTTTAATTTGTTTATCATTTATTACAAACATACATATTTTCAATTTAGTGCTTTAATTTTGGTACTTTGATAAATTCTATTTGACATCTCTGCTATACATAATTAATAAAATTACAATTTCTTTACCATAACAGTTCTTTCAGAGTTTGAGAAAAAAATATTTCACCTTCATTTTTTTTAGAATTTAATGGATTAAGATAACACAGAATGAATATTACATTTTTCTAAAGATATTGTTCAACATTCATACTCTTAAAATTACTGTATTATTTCAACAAGTTAGATAAGTCCCTTTTTAAGAAATAATATGGAAAGGAAAAAAGAAAAAGAAGCTGACCAATATTACAAAGAATAACAGTAAGAACTTACCAAGGAAAAAGGTCAGAATTTCTTTATGTTTGTGTAACTTGACAGCATACATATTTGTCAATTAAAAAAAAACTATTTAATCAAAAAATCTCCCAAATAAAAATAAAGGGAAAATGTATTAATCATATCATGAGATTATGTATAATGAAAAAAACCTCCAAGTCAGAAAATATATTCTAATTTTTATTTAATTATATAAACACTAATATTAAAATTTTAAAACAGATTAGAAAATTATTTAAATAAAGCAAAAGTGACTAGGAAAATTAAAACATTTCTTTTTAAATCATATTTCTATTTTGAACCAGGAAAACCTGCATTTCAGCATTTTTTGGCAGCAGAGAGGCTCGATTTTTTGTAATCACATTGCCACCAGCACTAAAAACTCTTTCAGAAGGCACGCTTGTGCCTTGTACAGCCAACAATTTCTTTGATATTACTCTTAAAGAGGGGAACGACTCCCCATGTGACTTCCACCAAGTCAGCGGGTCTTGGTTCAACATTGTTTTTGGCATTGATAAGTAATTATTTAATTCAATTTCGACTTTTCTGAATGGGAGTGAGATGTCATCTATACTTTCCTGATTGTTATCGTCGTCACTGTCACTTTCTAAAAGCTTTTCTAAACCACACTTTACAGGATTTTTGTTCCCAGAATTGTCCGAAATAATTTCATTTGCACTATGTTCATAAGCATCTAGCATGTGTTGAAGTAAAACTGTTTTTACCTCTTCTTTATTGCTGGCATAATTTAAACGAAACCTTGGATCGCAGGCAGTTGTAAGGTTTAACAACTCCATCAATTCACTGCATTCAAAGTAATATTGATCCAAAGCAGACAGAATTTCCCTTTTCATTTCTTTCACTAGTTTTCTGTCTGTGTCCTTAGGTTGCATACGTTTTTTGATTTTTTGGAGTAAAGGTACCAGAGATGAAGCTGTGGTATATTTCTCTCCAGATAAATGCTTCGTTACTTCTTCCATTAAGGCTGTAGATTCTACAAAATCTTCTAATGCAGAAACTTCATTTTGCTCAAGCATTAGAAATTTTTTTGACGGATAGTCAAATAAGACTTTGCTGATAGGAATCTGATTGTCTAAAAATCTTTTGCACAATTTTAGTGTGCTCCCCCATCGTGTAGAACATGCACTGGGGAGTTTCAAAGTTTTCACCTTCATAAGTTCTTGGGCTTGTGAAAGATCCCTAGACATTTTCCAACTATGGGCAAAGGAGTTTTGCAATTTCTTTAGCTTTGCCACAGCTTTACTTAAAATTTTGATTTTTAGTGCTCTGTTTATGCCAATATTTATTGTGTGGCCAAAGCATGGCACATGCTGCACAACAGATAAAGAAATAGCTTTTAAAATATTTGCACCATTGTCTGTTGTGCAGGAGCACAACTGATTCATATTGAGGTTCCACTCGGAGAGCTTTTCTTGCAGAATTTCATTTATATTTTCTGCTGTATGATCGTCGTTAAAATGAACACAACATAAACATGGGGATTTAAGTTCCCAATTATCATTAATATAGTGTGCCGTAATGGTAATAAAAGGTTCAGAGCTAGCTGATGTCCAGCAATCTGTTGTGATAGAAACATTATTGTTTTTTGCTAAACATATGTCACTCTCTATTTTCTGTTTTGTTTCATTAAACAGTTTGGGGATCGAAGTTTTTGAAAAATACTTTCGACCAGGTAAATTGTATCGAGGATTTAGAGTTTTGACCATTTCAACAAATGGTTGGCATTCAACAATATTGAATGGTTGCATTGTTGTTGCAATGAATTTTGTTACTGCAGCAGTACAGACTTTTTCAGATGTTGATGATAAGGGTTGAAAATCTAACAAAGTCTTCTGCTTTTTCGGAGGAGGCATTTCACTGAGCCCAGCAGCTGAATTTGGATTGTTATCCTGTATATCATCATCGTTTATTGCAGTTGGTACTGAACGCATGGATTTTGCTTTATTGAAATTAACAAATTCTGAGGCATGATAACTTTTTATGTGTGACATCAAGTTGGTAGTGCTGCCTCCTTTAGACGATACTGGAAACTTGCATAATTTGCAAATAGCCACATTTTCTGCCACTAAATTCCCCTCTTCATTTGCTGGCAGACCATAATAATTCCACACTGGGCTTTTAGATGCCTTTTTTTGGATCAGCTGAGTATATTTAGGGCATTCCAAACCTCTTCTGACTGGATGCATATTGTGAAAAAGATGTGCTGAAATTAAAAAAAATGGGGTTTAATTGTGCTAATAAGTACTTTTATAACATAATAAATCATTTAAAATGTATTTTATTAACTTTATATCTGTCTTAGAATTTCAATGATAATATATCCATACCTCTTAACTTTGGAGAGTGAAAATTAAGATTTTTTTATACACAGAAATCATAAGGCGTTGGTATTTTTGTAGCTTAGAAAATGTAAAAAGGAGTTTTATTTATTTTTTTTATCTTTACAGAAAGTTTAGTATCTAATAAAAAATATTACATTTAGTAATTTTATTTCCTAAAATAAATGATAAATATCATACATAATTCGTATTTAGCAAAACTACTATTATACGTTACTAATGGCATTTTGCAATTTTTTAAAGAAATAATGGGAATAGAAACAAAATAATGATACAATATGACAGTTAGTATCTTTAACCTTTAAAAAAACATGATTTCAGAGATTATTTCGGATTATCAAACAGATCCAGACAGATTTAAAAATTCCAAATAACACTTTTCTTTTTTTTTTCTTTTAAGCAAAATAATTTAAAAGAAGCGGAATAATGCTAAAATATGATTGATTGTAGCTTTCAGATTCAGAAAAAAACATGATTTTAAAGGATATTTTTGGTTATGAAAAGGATGCAAATGGATTTGAAATATCTAACGTTTAATCTCGGGAGATCAGATATCGGCAAATTAATTCCAAACTAATAATAATAATAATAATAATAATATATCGAAATATGAACATTCGCCAAAAGTTATTAATTCACAAAAATGCATTACATGTAAACTAAAATCCGATGTACTAGGATTGAAAATTTCAACGTTAATAAATTATTTTTTTTTAAGCAAAATAATTTAAAAGAAGCGGAATAATGCTAAAATATGATTGATTGTAGCTTTCAGTTTCAGAAAAAACATGATTTTAAAGGATATTTTTGGTTATGAAAAGGATGCAAATGGATTTGAAATATCTAACGTTTAATCTCGGGAGATCAGATATCGGCAAATTAATTCCAAACTAATAATAATAATAATAATAATATATCGAAATATGAACATTCGCCAAAAGTTATTAATTCACACGCACACACACAAAAATGCATTACATGTAAACTAAAATCCGATGTACTAGGATTGAAAATTTCAACGTTAATAAATTATTTTTTTTTTAAGCAAAATAATTTAAAAGAAGCGGAATAATGCTAAAATATGATTGATTGTAGCTTTCAGTTTCAGAAAAAACATGATTTTAAAGGATATTTTTGGTTATGAAAAGGATGCAAATGGATTTGAAATATCTAACGTTTAATCTCGGGAGATCATTCAGATATCGGCAAATTAATTCCAAACTAATAATAATAATAATATATCGAAATATGAACATTCGCCAAAAGTTATTAATTCACACGCACACACACACACACACACAAATGCATTACATGTAAACTAAAATCCGATGTATTACGATTGAAAATTGAAAATTTCAACTTTAATTTTGAACGCAACATCTCTTTGTAATAATAGATTTTTCAATAATAAATGCATAACTAAATCAATAAAATTATCTTTAACTACTGAAATAATAATAAAAAATTACTTACCAAACTTATTAGTTTGTAGAATTACTTAGTCTCTGTTCTCGCTCTCAAAGATTAGCAGATTATCTGTGGAAAAATCTTCTTCTTGCTTCTTAATAAATCGGGTCTCCTTGAATGAACTTCTCTGTAAATCGGAAGTGGTGACGATTTAGCAGACAGGGCCTAAGCGGCAGCTTAAATCGAAGTGGCGATTTAGCAAGTAGTGCCTATGCGGAGCTTAAATCGTCTCCCTTAAATCGGGGTGGCGATTTAGCAAGTAGTGCCTATGCGGAGCTTAAATCGTCTTCCTTATATCGGGGTGGCGATTTAGCAAGCAGGGCGCATGCGCAGCTTACATCGAATGCTGGAGCGTGGGTCGTCTCCCTTAAATCGGGGGTGGCGATTTAGCAGGCAGGGCGAATGCGCAGCTTAAATCGATTTAGTGCGTTATATCGGAATTTCGATATTTCGCAAACGATGTTAGCTCTAAATCGCATCGTCGATATTAGTACTAAATCGATATTTGCGTTACATCGATATAAAGCCCAGTCCTATCCACCAGACAGAACTCAAGATGCAAACTACTTTTATGAATGGTACTGCCATCTATATATCATTGCTGAAACTAAGACTGATTGGTTGAATTTCATAGATGTACTTTGTTGTAAAAAATCAAAGAACTCACTTCCGTACTTTTCTTTTATTTCAATATAATACTTAAAAATAAATGTTTTAAAAGCTTAAAGTACCATTTAAAAGTAATATTAAAATATTTTGTGGGTAATTTAAAATTTTCCCGCTTTTTAAACCCTCAGATTTAGTAAAATTTAATATAGTCTCTTGAAATTCTTTGTCAAATTTCCTTATACTCCACTGTTGATGAATCAGCAATCAAACAATAACAGTATAGCTTGAAATATATATCAGATCATTGATTGATATATCTTTTGATTGAATCTGAAAAATCATTCAAAAGAGTAAATAATGTTTTATCGAAGTAAGGGGAAAGAATGCTTGTAAATTTTCAGTACACAATTTTGGTGTCTTAAAAGACCTGTGAAAAAATCACTATTCAATAAATTTATCCAGACTTCCAGTTTATACCTCTTGAAATGAAAAATAAAAAATTTAAATGAGAGAAAATTTTAAAATTCCATTTCTTTAATTTACTAGCCATGTGTTTTTAAAAATTAAATCAATTGATTTGTTAACAATGTAAGGAGCATAAAAGAGGAACAAAAAGCAAAACGCACCAGCTGCAGCTGGTATAGATCTCTCATTCCACATCGCCCTTTAATTAAAATTTTTATAATAGCAGGGCTCTAGTAATTAAGTTTAGGGCTATAGTAATAATTTCCTGTATTTTATAGATAATTAAAAAGATTAAACTGGTTATATTTAAAATTATATAACACACATAAAGCGTTTAAAAATATTTGTGTGCAAAATAAAAGGAACCACCTAAATTTAATTATTTTACCTCGAAATTTGACAAGATATGAACAAACTATTTCTGGGGGGTAGTATTGTTTCTGGGGGGGGGAGGGGGTTACGACGGGTTCAATTTTAATAACTTTCTAACGAATTTCACCGAAAAATTTGTCCACATTTATTTACCATGAACTATAAGACACCGACGTTTTAGGAAAAAGTCTCTTTCAAAACGCAAACCGAGTTTGTTGGAATTCTGTTGCCTTAATTTGGTGGTAAATGGAATTCGCGGTTACTTACAGTCGACCTCTGGAGAGAAGATCCCTGAGAAACTCGTCACTCGGGGAGAGTTCTTTTTTGATGAGGGGTGGAACGTTAAAGCGAGGGTCAACGAGAGAGGAAGAGATTGTCACCAAACATACCCCACTTTTCGCCAAATATCGGCATTTGTCCCAAAGAAGAGTCGAACGGGTGTTTTTCTGCCTATTGACAATGGTTTAGTCTAAAGAAAACGCAGTGTTTACAAGAAACAGTTGGGGAGAAATGCACATCTGCAGTTTCAATTGAAAGGAAATTTTAAACACTATATTACCTATTGGAACTATTATACCTTTTGGAATATTAACTGCCGTGATGTGCTGTATAATCTGAAATGTTTAAATGCTCAATTCTGAAGTCTATTTTCCAAGGTATAAATTTGCAACCAAGCAAAACATCTTTCCCGTTTTTATTAGCCATATTTTTGGCCAGTTTAAAAGTTAACAAAAACCAAGTTTTGAGAAAATATTTCAAAGAGGGGGAAATTAAAGTTTGAAGAAAATTTTCCTTATTCAAATTGCGGAAAATGGGAAAATTTTATAGTGTTGATAAAGTTAATTGTGAATTTTGATTAGAAGAGGTCATTAGGGTAGCACACTTTAAAGGGCAGGGCCGACCTTGCCAGTTGAACCTATTTGATCTGGAAAATTAAAAATATGTCTAAACTGAAATGGCTTTAACATATAAGCTGTTATTTTTGAAAGTGGCATAAGTCCATTCTTTCACGTATCGAGATATTTAAATGTTTGTATTTGAATGAATTTAAAAATATTGGCAAACGTTAATCAATTCGAGTGATGTTTTTAACACTATACACCTTTAAAATTTTACTATGAAATAATAATTATTAAAATTATTTAAAAAATAAACGATTTTTTTAGCTCCAAATGGACTTACACCACTTTCAAAAATAACATATTATAAAAAATAAAAACAAGTGGAAATTCAAGTCCATATTTTTATATACATTAGCTTCAGTGAAATGGATATTTTAATGTAAACTCTTACTTACCAACATCACTATCAGACCAAATTGACATATTATCGTCTTTTTTATAGGTATGTGAACTCATTGTAACAACTGTATTAAATGTTATTTATCTAAAACTTTGGGGGGCTTGGGGTGCCTTGGGTGGATGACAGATCTGTACTGTTTGTCCGGCATCCTCGAGCCCCACAGCAATGAAAAATGTCACCGAACTTGGGAAATTAACCCTCGACTGCGTATTCAGGTATTGCTACGTAGCGACTGGACTTCAGGTGATTCATGGTTGATAAGCCCAAGAGGCTTGGGGAACCGGTGGAGTATTCTGACTTATCTAAAACTTTGATTTTCTGCTTTAATAAAAATATTTAAATAATACTCGCGCTGCAATCTATTAGTATAAGAAACACAAACCAAACAGTAGGAATTGCGAAAGAAAACCAAACAAAATCAGTGAAATTACTTCTGACCACTTAATCAGAACAATTATACCGTTATCTTGTTAACGATGTTGTTTTTAAGACACTAGCTAAGTAATATATGCTAAAGCGTAGTGTACACTGAAGTGGTACTAATCAATAATAATTGCAATAAGCAAGTTGATTTTATTGTAATTATTAGGAATGGACTTATTCCACTTTAAAAGAAATTTTTTTGCGATAACATTTTATAGCCAAAATTCTTTTGTTTACTTTATGAAAAAATCGTACGAAAAAAAGGTGTCTATATCTTACTAAAATCACCGTTAACTCATTTTTTTAAAGTGGACATACACCACTTTCAAATATTTCATTATGGGGGTGCCATATAAGCGGACCAGCACTACCCACCTATAAAGGGACGACATAAAAGGAGGTATTTTCAATGGCGCAACGCCGGGATTCGATCCGAGCACCCTCAGCACCGAAAGCCAGCGCGCTGTACCACAAGGCCGCCACAGGCCAGTGTGTAATTATATTTTTATCAAAATATCTGTACATTATATTTTTATCTCAGTTTCTGCAGTTGGGCCCCGCAATAACTAAGGCCGGCGCTTTTAAAGTGCAGTTCTATTCCAATATTTGGAGGGGGAAATTGGGGTAAAATTATACTACAGTTGTGTCTTTTTTGCAGTCATTTTTTGACTGATAAAGAAACTGATAAAGCAATTTCTATAAAACTTGGTGAATACGTTTATTTTGATGCAAGGAATAGTGTATACTTCAAAATTTGGTATTTTTAATTGCATTAATTATTTAAAATTAACATGTTTTCAATAAAAAAAATGCATTTTTTCAAAGTTTTGTAATTTTAATTTAAATTTAAAAAATTTAAGTTTTTAATTGCTTAAAAATGGAGTATACGTTAAATATACATTAGTTTTACAACTTTATCAATATTTTTTGGGAATCTAAAACCAATAATTTTGCTACAGTCTGGCGCGCAATGGATGCAAGCCAAAACACAATTTTAAAATTTTCATCAAAATTAAAAAAGGAAAATTAATTAAAATACCACTTGTAGAACATTGAAATAATTATTCTACATACAACATATATTAAGCTTTCAGTGGCAAAAATTTCATGTATTTATGTTTTATAGGGAATGAGAAATAAAACTAAATGTGACATGATGCTAAATTGCACCTTCAGTAAAAAAGTAAAACCCTTAAATGAAAACAAAATTACCGAAAAAGATCGTGTCTCCTTTGGCGAAAGAAAAAATAACAGTTGCAAAACCAAAATACTTGAAATCTGTATCTATAATAATAAATTTTTTTATGATCCAGTATTTATAAAAATAAACATGACTCTAAATTTTATTCAGGTTTTCTGAAACTCCCTTACATTACTTCGGGAAATAGTAAGTAATACGATGCAGGGTAAAAAGTCCCAAAATATGTTGATTACATGAAAATGGAAATCAAAACATGCGATTGTTTCTTAAAGCCTAAATAATTAAAACCTTCATAATTTTCTTAATGCCTAAAGAGCGATAAATTACTTTTCGCGGGAAATGGTACTGGGGTGTTGATTATCCCGACCCCTCATTTTGAGAATCGACCTCCCCGAGCAGCAACCTTAAAACCGGTCTCAGGTCTCTTCTGAAGGGAGGTCTGCAGTACTTCGTACAGTAGACAAATTCTAAACGTGATTTTATCTTTTATCAATCCCCGTTGTCCCTACTGGCATTACTATTGCCATTTCCCCAATGGAAAAAGCAATTTTAGTTAGGTAAGAGTTTTTCTGTTTTTATTGTTATGTAATTCTGAATCCATACTGCAGGAGCATTACTTTTTTTGAGGTTTTGTTCTGTTCTGTTCTTGCTTTTACATGCTTTACTTGCTTTTTCCTTGCCTAAGCGATTAATGTTTTTCATACCCCATCATTCAGAAAATCCAGATCCTTCTATCACTTTCAGGTCTGAGCTATTTCGACCGTATGTCTCCCTCTGGAGTGATGGTTTTTGGTACTATTCGTTATTTTTTTAAAAATACTTTGAAGATATATATCTTAACAATTTTTTTTATTAGAAATTTTAAACTGATTTTATTCATAATGTAGAAACTATTTAAATTTACTGAGAATTAATATTTAATGAGAAATTATTGAAAAAAGCAAGTTTTAAAGTAAAAAAAAAAAGTTCCACAAAATGAAGCATTATTTTTTAACATGAAATTTTAAATAAAATTGAATAAAAACTTACCCAAATGGTTTACAAAGATCTACAAATAGCTTTTATTGTTAAATAGCATCATTTAACAAAATTTGCTTTGGTGTTATATGATTTTTGGTGTGATATGATATTTGGTGTGATATGACTCTGATTTGAATTTCGATTCTAGATCGTTTCCTAAATTTTCATCTGTTAGGTGCTGCCATCTGTATTTTTTTTTTTTTAAAGTAGAAGGCTCATAGATAATATCTAAAAAGATGGCGAACGTTTATAATTGGCAATTTCGTAGTTGAGGGAGTTAAAAGTTGACCCCGAGAGACTCTCGGGCTTAGTTCGCTTCAAAGAAAATGGGAACCCGAGTGACCTCAAAGTGCTATAAGCTTCTGGAAGGGTGTGGGAAAGCTGTTGGTGCTTCCGGTCAGTTAGTGTGTTCAGAGCATCTGGTCCCCTTGGTGGCTGTAATTCCTTTGAACTCTCCGTTAGCGACTTGTTTAACGACCACCGTCAATCTTTTCTTAAATTGGTCGCATATGGAAAGGTTTTTCCTAATTAAGAATGGGCCCAGCGCCACCAGGTGTGTATGCCTTTGACATATGCTGCCTCTTTTGGAGAATGAAATCAGTCTTTCAAACTGATTTCATGATACCGTGGTAGTCCTTTAAACCAAAGGTATAGTAGAGCATCACACCTCTATTAAAAAATCCCCTAAATCTTTGTGAAGGGATATAGATAGCATTTCATATACATAAGTGATTCACATTCCTATCTTTACGAGTAAGTAACTCCATATTTCCATCTGCGTATGAGAGAGTAGTGTATTTACACATAAAACAAAATACTTTACACATTACTATTCTTTACAATTTCCCTTTAAACAATACAAAACAAAGCATTCAACAAATTACATATATATACAAACTAATTTCTAATAAAACTGCAAACCCACATTTAATTAACTTTCCTAGAATACTTTGGGAACTACTCAAATCCTAGATTCCCCTCTAATTTATAAATTTATGGGACCTTAATAGAATGGGGATTTTTCTTTGCGTGATTTTTCATTAACCCACTTGCGGTGGTGGAAAATTTGAACCGGTACAGGTTCAAATTTTCCTTTCTCTACTCTAGTCCTATCCCACATATTTTTCCGTCGTTTTTCAACTACAGTGATTTCCGCTTATAAGAATCACGTTTGTTATTACTGTTTTTGATTCTTATAAGCGGTTGATTCTTATAGCCGAAATTTAGATTTTTGGACAGGCACACACACACACCTATATATACATATATTAGATAATTTACCATAAAATACTCTTTAATTTACGTTAATTATCTTTTACTAAAATTATTTTTTATAATTTTAAAAATACAACTTAATTTCTAGACCTATAAGTAGATACACATGATTATAGTAAGAGAAGAAAAAAAAAATCCAATATTTGTTACAACATACCTGCTTAACAGTTTTAACATTTCAACTACAGGAAGGGAGCAAGAAAAAGTTTTCTATGGTAGTTTGACGTAATGAAGTTTTCAGGAGGCTGTTTCAATACTCTTTCAATACTAATAGTCTCAGACGAAGATTCACCCTCTAGCTTACGTTTCACGGTTTGATAACGTGCTGAATCTACTAATGTCACGTTTGCCTAAGTGATAGTGGACACTTCGCAGAAGATTTATGTGTTTCAGGGTCCAGAAAGTCGAACCAGAATGTGGGAGGTGGGGAAAAAAGAGTCCCTATTTTTGTTTGTCAGTGCAGAAAAATGAAATCGGACCCGGATGGGTAAAGATGCCCCTGGGTCAAACTAAATAGAACAGTGTTGTGCTAAAGCGTTTAAGGGGAAACTATTATGTTATGTCTAACAAAGAAAGGAATGAATTTTACGACTATATTCCATCCCATCTTACCAATCTTTCTTTAAAAAAAAAGAAAGAACTTCGTACCTTTTGAGGGTTTAAGTGGCTTAAGAGGGTTAAGTGGAAAGGAAAGCGAAGAGTTTAAACTGATTCTTAAAACCGGTGGATTGATTCTTTAAAGCGAAAATTTTAACATGGAAATAATACATTTGTTTTTGTTTTCGCGATATTGATTCTTATAAACGGTTGATTCTTATAACCACTGATCACTTTAAGCGGTGGTTACTGTACTTCACTGAGACTTTCTTTGAGACTTACTTCCCTGTCTCGCACTACCTTTTTTTTCATTCCCGTTCTTGCTCTCCAGAATATTGCCGCTTAAAGCCTTTCCCGTCAAAGACTCTGTTGCTGAATGGTCAGCGCACCGGACTGCTGAGCAAGAGGTCCCCGGTTCGAAGCTCTACATTATTTTAATTTAATTTAATTTAATTTAATTCTAATTCTATTTCTGTTAGTTCTAGAAGTTGCTAGAACATTCTTTAATTTCCTGGAACGGCGTTCCAGAATATTCTGTTGATGGATAAAAGAGCAAGTAGCTCAACCTGTGAGTTCAGTTCTGAGTTCTATCAGCTAAGTGTTGTGTGCTAATAAACAGCGTTGTATTCCCTCTACGTGTGTGTTCAATCCATACGACTACCATCTACGCGACATCTTTGGTGGAGGCGCCGGGTACTCAGTTCAGTCTGGAAGCAGAAGAAATACGAAGAAGCCGTAGACTTTTAAATCTTCCTCCGGAATACGGTCTTTACGTAGCCGCTCCACGAAAGCGATTCCCGGCAATGCCTGCAGGAGAAGTCAAGCCACAAACCGTCCTGCTGTCTCCAGCACTAATTAGGGAACCGAGAAATCCGACAATTTTTAGAGGCGATCCTGGACAAGATCCAACCAAGTGGTTAAAAGAATACCTTAGAGTATCAAAATTTAATCAATGGGATGATACTCTATGTCTTGCGAACGTCTACTTTTTCCTTGATGGGACCGCCAAAATATGGTTTGAAAATAACGAAGATCTGCTGAATTCATGGGACTACTTCGAAAGAGAACTGAAAAAAACTTTTGGTGACTCTCAGCTATATATACGGCGAGCTAAGGATTGCTTAAAATGCCGAGCGCAGAGAGCTGGGGAAGCTACACAATCTTATATCCAAGACGTTTTAGGACTCTGCAACCAAATTGACCCGGCCATGTCAGAAGACGATAAAGTGTCCCACTTAATGAAGGGCATCGCAGAAGAGGTGTACCAGGCCTTATTAACTAAGGAGATAAAAACGACAGTCGATTTCAGTAAATGGTGTCAGTACATTGAGGAAATGCAGCAAAAGCGAATAGGACGTCAGAATTCAGTCGCTTGCCGAATGTTGTCCCAATTGCCTCCGTCGACGAGGAACAGGATCTAACCTCACTGATCCGTAAAATTGTCCGTGAAGAGATACAGCGATTAACTACAACCCAAATTGAAGAGCCCCAAACAGGCGTACAAACCATAGAAGCAATTGTGCGACATGAGGTTGAGAAATCTTTGGCTCCCATATCTAGTGGAAGCTTCCGAAGGTCGACTCCCACATACAACCGCAGCATCCACTCGACGTATAACAGGCCGGAGCCGGCACAGGAACAATTACCCCGAAAAACCGACGTGTGGCGTACGACCAACAATCGTCCCGTTTGCTTTCACTGTGGCCGCCCCGGACATGTCGTTCGCTATTGCCGGGATAGAAGAGCAATTTTTAATGCTTACAGAGCTGATAGAGGAAACACAGCCCAGCGACGCATGATCTCCCAGAACACCGCCGACGAATCCAGCCGAACGTTTGAAAGAAGTCTGTCGCCTAGCCCTAACCGAGGTCGATCGCCTACTCGTCGCTTCAGATCCCCATCGCCGTATAGACGTTCCAGTGTCTCACCTGGCCGAAGAAATGAGGAAAACTAAGCAGTGCGACTTTCCTTGGAGGTGAGGCCGCTGAAAAACAAAATCCTCCCGCTGCCGCAAAGATGACGAAGAATTATCTAGAACTACACATTGACAGTCAACCAGTACGTGCGCTCGTGGACTCCGGCGCATCATTTTCTGTCATCTCAGACCAATATAGACGTCAGCTGCGAAAGATTATGTTCCCAATCAACGGAAGCATAATCCTCAAGGTCGCCGACGGAAGTCACGTCCGTCCAATAGACCTTCCCTCTCTTTTATCACCTGGGAATTAGTCATTCGCTGTTGTTTTTCGCCTATATCCCTTAGTTTTTCCAAGCTACTACGAGGAATAATTATTTCGTCTCACAATGAATCGACTACTGCACCTGAAAGTTTCCCATGAATTATCTCCATATTATCCTGTCCTATTGGCACACCGATTGAAACTTACTTTATCGGTGCTCTTACGGTATTACGGAAAGCATCTTTAAGATGGCTACGGGCCTTACTCCCTATATCTTTTTGTTCTAATACATTAGTCAGAAGAATGGCCACTTGCGAACCACTTTTATCAAGTGCCTTTACCTCTTGATCATTAACACTAACAGTTATGTACTGCACCGTTTCCCAGTCTAACGACTGATCTAAACCATTATATAAGTGCACTTGAGCGCAAATAACATTTTCTAACTCTTCCTTCTCTTGATTGATTTTGTAATAATTCGTAAATCATGCCGACCACTGCGAATGCATAAACGACAAGGTCTTGTATATAAGTCACATTAACTAAACAAAACAACTTAAGTTCAAAAATAACATAATTCCTGCCTAGCCATATCCGTGGCAACAGACCCTCTACTTGAAGGTCTAAAACAAATTAAATTTTCGAGCTGGCAGTTCCCAGTTCCTGTCGACTTTTTCCATTCTTTATTTATTTCTGATTACAAGCAAAGTTAAATTACAATACATTTCTTCTTCTCTTTCTTTTCTTTTTAATTTCTATGTGTAACAGTAGACAAGTAGTATTACAACTCATACTACTCAAAATACATCATGTAAAATTAATATCAGAGACAATACATTAATAAATTAACTCGGCAACTGTTTTGTGCTTCTAACTTTATTTGGGAAGGAGGGGGGGGGACGAATTGAATTCACTTAGGGCTCTCCTCAGCCCATTGAATGCCTGGCAGTCCTTAAAATATGAAATATTATGATTCTTTTGAAATTGAATAACAATAGAATTGATGTTTGAGTAGTATTCAAAAGTTATACAATGAGAAAAATAAATATAATATAAATAAAATGAGAAATAAATAGCATCGAATTTTTGTTATGAATCATATCATTGTTAAAAACTATGTTAAGGCTAAAGACGTAATCGGAATCTCCAGATTCATAGTTTGAAAAGGCGAGAAAAAAACCTAATTTCTTAAAAGTTTTCTACATTTTTCCGATTTTGACTGAACTTCTATTAACGTTTTAATTTATTTCAAGTTAAGTTGGGGTGATAAGGCTTGGTGATAACTGCACCAACTTTTAAGCTTGGCGGTTTTTGTCTGGTACCCAGCTAACGGAAAAAGTACCCTTATATCATATTATGCAGACGATAATAATACAATAAAACAAGCTAAGGCTAAACTTGATCATCGCACAATCATATTTCGGCTAAGCGTACAAATGATCTTTCAAATATATTTCGGAATGAGTTCCTATAACATAAATAGTTGCGTAAACCAGGAAAAACAAAATCAAAACAACAGCATTCAGTTGGTTTGTCACAGGTACATTTTTTGTCAATACGCCATCGGAGTAGGGCGGCCATCTTGGAGACCTTTGGAGAACAAAACTAGGAAACCGTATGGAGATTAGCATGCCTCCTTTTTGCGGAGACTCTTACTCGAAACCTATCCATACTTAAAGAAATTCCTACTATGTAAACCTTAGTTTATTTAAAATCTGCGAATTTTGATAAAAATTACGTCTGGACCCGTTGTTTTTAATGAGAAAAACAATTAAATATTATTCACTTTCGAATTTCACTTTGCCAAACACTGCCTAGTAGGCGATAAGCGTATTGAAATAGAAAATTATGATACCCGTGTATGGTAACCTTCTAAATCAGAGATGCCAAATCATTTTGGGATTGTTTAGATTAATTCATTTCCGGTGCCTGTTAGCCGTGTGCAATGACGACAACTTACGATATTTGTTCTTTTTTCAGCGGGAATTTAAATTTAATAAAACGAGGGCAAGATGCTTTGAAGTCTTCCCGCTTACAGTCGTTTTATTACGACCCGTGTGGGATTATACGTGCATGTGTTCATGCATCAATGAAAACTAAAACTTACGATGTTGAAATAAGTTTAATTTGTGTTTTCTCTCTGTCTCAAATCTCCTCCTGCCTATTTAAAAAAATATATGTTCTTTTGATTGACTAGTATTTATCTAGTACTTCAGTTATAAATCTGAATTTTTATAACTGAAACATATCAGATTCCTACACTTGTGATTACTTCTGAATGATTTTCCTGCTGGCTTTCAAAGTAGATAATGATAGTTTATTTTAGTATGAAAATTGAAGTTTGGACACTATAAAACTATAAGATACCCTCGATGACTTAATATTCATAAGCATTATTATTTAGGTGGATGAATTGAGATAACTACGGACAATCAAACTCTACATCGTTACTACAGGCATATCCTCAGCTAGCTAGCTTCTAACTGAAGTTAGTGGCTGATACGCTTTTATTTACTTTTTGTACACAGGTGCTGCCATCTACATTTATATATATTAAATATCTTACAAAAACATGATTAAAAAATTTTAAACTCACTATCGCTAATATGGCTCTTTTCGGAGTACCTGGGCTTATCCAGTGGATTAATTTGAGTAAGGGTGCTCGTGAAATTGGTCAGTAGAGGTTTTTAAGCTATAATTATTGCTGAGTTAAGAGAATTTAAATTTAAATTTTTGTTTTTAATTAAATAAAATGACATACACAAAATGAAAGAAAACGTGCCGCCTTTTGGGGGCGATCAAAAAAGAAATAAAATGGGATTTTATTTAGCACAAAGTGATTCTTCAATTACTGTCCATTAAATATGAGTTTTTCTATTTTAGATCTTATTTCTTTTCACTAGAAACATCGAAAAATCCTTTTTTTTTCTCCCCGCCAAGCATTGGTGTTGTTTTATTATCTGAATTTGAGGGTTAAACTTCAACAGAATACATGACATAATTTATATGAGCATCGTATTTTAAATATTAAGTTGTTGCCTTCCAAAAACAATTTAAAATTCTCCTTATTTTGTTTATTAATGTTTAAATCTTTGTTTTTAGATTATTATTTTTATGCTAAAAATAAGCTTAATCTTCACTGTTCGGTTAAGTCTCCCTACACCTGTGAAGACATCACTAAATTCTTTTACCACTTGTTCTGGGGTTTCTTCTAAATCCCAGAACATTGTATCAAATTTGATACTTTTCCCCTTTATATTTAAAAGCAATATTTTTTATCCACTTGTGCACCTTGTATTAATTTTGAAACATCATAGCAAAGCTTTTAATCACTGTTAGTTATATTTTCGTAGTATAGATGGCAGCAGGAATACAACTGCGATCTCAGTAAAAGATAGCCGTTCAATTCATACCAGACCTGCCTTAGTATTTGCTATATTTTCAGTATTTTAAAGTCAGTTTACATCTTTGAAAGTTTTATAAATATATTTAGAGGTACGTAGCTTTTATAATTATTAATAAAATACTTCTTTAATCTTTTATAAAAAATTCAAGTATGATTTCAATTTTATGTATCAAAAATGATGCATGGTGTGCTTACGCCATTTTTTTTAAGGAAATGGCGGGAAGAAAGTTTTTACACAGAAAGAAATTGAGGAACTTATGAACAGATCGTGGAGTGATCATAGTGAAGATGGATCTGATTCAGAAAGCAATGGCAGCACAGGTGATCCTAAATATAAACCAAACAAAGTTTGTGATGAAATTTTTGATGGTAGTAGTGATTCGGAAGATGAGGTATCATTACTTGATAATAGCGATGTTCTTGATCTGTTTAATGGTGTGAACATGCCAAAAACTAATAGAAATAATACAGGGAGAACAAAGCCTGCAATCAACTGGAAGAAAACTAATTTACTTCTAAATGATGATCAAATTTTATTCCGAGGTGACGAGAATCTCGCTCCTGAATTATGAATTTAAACACACCTCTAAATTTTTTTAGTTATCTTTTTACAGAAGATTTGATTGAGCATATAGTTCAAGAAACAAATTTATTCAGTGTGCCAAAAAAACCAGAAAAGAGTGTCTATAGTGCCGTTTACATGTGCCAAAAACCCGGGTCAAAGCAGGATTGTTTCTTGCTTTTTCACTCTTTCCCTACGGCAGGGAAAAATGCAGAGTGGAATTTCGACCCTGCTTCGACACTAGCTGCGTGTACATGGACAATAATAATACCCGGGATTTACCCGCTAACAGGGAAATCCTTTGAAGTCCGTTTACACGGGACAGCATTTTCGTCCTGCTTTTACCCGTCTTACCGGAAGTAAAGGCCATCACATGATTTGGAGGAACTAGAAGATTGATGCGAATATTAGATATAATCGTACGATCTGCGGGTTCATCGCTAAATTAAAAATAATTAATTTATAAATTTTAATGTTACGTTTAATTATTGATTATACTTATTAAATTTATTAATTTTACCATAACACTTTAAATGAAAATGTTATTGAAATGAAATTTTATTTCTTATTTTACATACCAGATGGCAGTACCAGTCTATTTATAATGTAATTGGGAATGGTTTTTTTTAAAAACTAGATGTGGCAGATCCAGAAATAAATGAAATCCTCCGGAAAAAAATAGGCACATTTCTACTATTTTCTTTAAAATTATGCGACCGTTAAGGGGTTCCAGATCCCTCCATCGATCATTTGGCTGCATTTTCATGGATTCCCACATGTTTAAATCCGCCATGTTTGTTTACTACTAGCTTCCTGCTTCGAAATGCATCATGGGTAATTAGCGGGTTAGTTCGAAGCAGGGTCAAAAATCCACTCTGCATTTTCCTCTATCGTAGGGAAAAAGCAAGAAACGACCCTGCTTTGACCCTGGTTTTTGGCTCATGTAAACGGCACTACTAGGATAAAACCCGCTAATTACCCATGATGCATTTCGAAGCAGGAAGCTAGTAGTAAACAAATATGGCGGATTTGAACATGTGCGAATCCATGAAAATGCAGCCAAATGATCGATGGAGGGATCTGGAACCCCTTAACGATCGCACAATTTTCAAGAAAACAGTAGAAAAGTGCCTACTTTTTTCCGTAGGATTTCATTTATTCCTTGATCTGCCACATCTAGTTTTAAAAAAACCCATCCCCAATTACAAAATAAATAGACTTGCCATCTGTTATGTAAAATAAGAAATAAAATTTCAATAACATATTCATTTAAAGTGTTATGGTAAAATTAATAAATTTAATAAGTATAATCAATAATTAAACGTAACATTAAAATTTATAAATTAATTATTTTTAATTTAGCGATTGTACGATTATATCTAATATCCGGAACAATCTTCTAGTTCTTAATATTCCTTTTTTCCAATCTATTTCTAAATTTCTTTTAAAAACAACAGAAAAAATCGCAAGCGTTCCATGATTATCAACAGAGTCTGACATGTGCTGCATTTAAATAATAAATAGACGCAGATGTAATTGTGTTTTAGAAGAGGAGTACCTTCGTCGTGTCGACTTTATCTCCTGTGAGCAAGATATATGTAATCAAGGTGGGAGTGCTCAGTAGTTAAAATTTTAAGTAATGAATTAAAATATTAGGGTAAGACTAACGCGGGTAAAAGGAAAACAAATTTAACAGTAAAGTTAAATTAAAACAAAAAAGTTAATTTTAAGAGAAAAAATATAGAGTTACAAGTTAAGAAAATTTAGAAGAAAAATTAGATAAGACTAATGATCCACGGAAAACAAAAAGTAATAATGTTAAGAGGCCCAGAAAAGCAGATATCATAAGAATACAAAAAATATTTTTGTAAGTTTTTCATTTTTTTGGATTTTTAAAGTTTTATGATTTTTTTTTGGTTATTTTTAAAATTTAAGAATACGAGGTCAAAAGAACAGCAATTGAAAAAATAAAAGGCCCTCCCCAGGACCATACACTTCGTAATGAGATAAATGCGGAGTTCGAAGGGGGAAAGCTAAAAAATCGCAATAGAGGGAATTTGGAAAAGTACGACAACGGCTGGGGTCGAACCCACAACGCGATTTACAAGGAATGATGGTATATGATGATCACTTCCGCCGAATCATGTGATGGCCTTTACTTCCGGTAAGACGGGTAAAAGCAGGATGAAATTGTAGACCCGTGTAAACGGACTTCAAGGATTTCCCTGTTAGCGGGTAAATCCCGAGTATTATTGTTGTCCATGTAAACGCAGCTAATGTAACGAATTAGAAATTAAACAATACATTGGTATTTGTATAAGGATGTCTATTGTACATGTACCAAACACTAGGGCATATTGGTCACCTGCCATAGGCAATGATGTAATAAAAGAATGTATGTCATTAAAACGCTTTGAAATATAAGAGAATTTCTACATTTTAATGACAACAGTAAACAACCACCACATGATGACCCTCAGCATGATCGTTATATAAACTTCGCCCAGTTGTAAACGCTTTACTTGAAAGATTTATACCGTCCCTATGGAATCGCGTTTTTGTGTTTAAACTTATTTATTGTTTGTTATTGTTTTAATTCACACGGATTTATATCGTGTCATTAATTTATTTTTGTTGGTGATTAAATAATAAAATTAATCCGATTAAAAATTATGCTAGGTAACATCTAATCAAAATAATTAATTTATATATTAAAATTTTTAATTTTAATAAAATAGAGAGAGAGAGAGAGAGTTGGTTGAAATAAAAGAGGGCTGCAACTTTTTGGCGTGACAAAAATACACTAATATAATCAATAGAAATCTACATATTAAATCACGTTTAGAGTTGAAAAAATAACGTAAGGAACTTCGTTCCTGACGAGGGTCCCCCGACCGCACATTTTTTTTAGCCATTCCAATATTATTTGTATTAAAAGAATTAAGAAGATTGATTTAACTGCCTTTAAACAAGTGCATTAAATATTTTCTTTTGGTAATGGAAACTCATACAGTCCACTCCGATATAAAATTACATTAATAAATTAACTGACCCCCATCGGCATTTCCTTCTTTATCTCTTCTTGAATGGCTTTCATCTCTTCTTGACCTGCAGACATTTCTTTCTTTATCTTATCTTGACCTGCAGATACTTCTTTCTTTAACTCTGTCGCAATTTTGTTTTGCATAGCCATCATAGCAGCAGTCATCTGTTGAAATTTATCTTCCAAATCTTGAGCGGTGACAGTCTGATCAGCCATTGATCTTGTAATAGGCATTCAATCTCTACCCCACTCCTGACACCAAAATGTTCCGTTTTCTTGGTTCGATGGGATTGAACAAATTCTCTTCAGAAAGTGCACACAAAATAAAATTTATTATTCTGTAAATACTTCAGGCGCATATACAAATTTTATACAGAAAACACGTAACAACTGTCTTATATACAGCAGAAAACTCTAAAAACACAAGTCAGGATAACAGAATCTTCAATGCAATACTCGCCTAGCGCGCTTTCAATACATTCAAGTCTCAGCAGAAAAGAACACTGACTTAAAATGTCAATCTCAGGTATACTTATAGACTTCCAAGCGCCCTCTAGCGGCCGGCCACCTAGAAAGTTCCAGAACCTCCTCGAAGGTCCAGAAGGTTGGCGGCCATTTGGTGCCATATCGCCAAATTTGGTGACCAAAATAAGTCACCAAATCCATCGCCAATTTGGCGATAACTCTCATATTTGGCAAAATTACAATAGACTCCTAAAATCCGTAACAATATTATATTTATAATGAAAACTGGTTGCATATTTGAACAAGAGATGGCGCCACAAAAACATCAATAGGTGCAAACGTGCTGTATTGATCCACTCCTCTTCCTCTAAACCAGAGGATCCCAAACTTATTTAGCCTACCGCCCCCTTTTCAGAGAAAAACTTACTCAGCGCCCCTTCCCCGCTTCCTTGATAATTCCCTTTATAAGTGAGCAAACACAGATGCACTGACATATTTGCGTCCTTTATATAACCATATTTCTACCTACGTCCTAGAACATAATAAAAAAAAGATGTTGTAATCAGACACCTTGAAGTTTAAAAGTATAAAATTATTTACTAAAATCAACCATAGTGATATTCGCATTACACACATAAAAACAAGATACGAAGGATAATATTAAAGTAAAAATTACAAATAACATTAAAACTAATCCTAATGAGAAGGATAAGTTGATGCACTACTATAAATTTTTTAATGTTCGGCTTTTTTTATCAACAGCTTTCTTAAATCACCGCGATCAGGTATTTGTAGTCGATTTCTGTTTAGAGTCCTGTTTCTGCACAGATTTGTGATTGCACTAAAACCATGTTCCACTAAATGTAATGAAGGAAATGCAGCTAAAAACTTTTGTACAATAGTCCATATTCCAGGGTGTCGGTACGTTTTTGCAACCATAACTGTTGATTGCTGTGTAGAATTTCAATTCCTCATTTGTTTGTTACTTCTATCAGTTCTTGTATTTTTGGAGATTCTCCTGTGTTTGTTTCTTGAAAAAGTGTCCAAAACCAAATCGGAGTATGTTCCTATTGAGAATGTCTTCAAATCCTTGATTGAAGTCAGAATGGAGAGCTTACAAGTGCTGACAATATATAATCAAGTCTTCATGATGTTTTACTATTGTTGATAAATTCTGAAACTGGCTTAATTCCCTTCGTCCTAAATTTCGTTACAGAAAGAAGTTTTGCCACAAACAAGGAAATAACAGTTTTAGTTTTGATTAAATTCAGCTCTTCGACTTTGAGTCTTTGATTTGTTTCATTAAATTTATTAAAGAAGTCTATCAAATAAGCTATGTCATATTGGAATCGGTTAAGTTGACTCGTAAAGCATCATCTTTGTTTTCTAAGAACTCTAGCACTGAGTCATGAGTTTTTAAGACAGATCCAAACAGACACATTTTGATAAACAAATAAAACTTCTGTATGAAGCAGCAGGCGATTGAATTCTTCATCGTTTTCAGTACAAAGTTGCCCATATAATCCAAGGAACTGTGTTAAAAGACACATGCTCTAATTGTTCACTCAGATTTTTGGCAACTAAATGCTCACGATGAATGACGCAGTGTTCAACGAATACATTCGGAACCACTTTTTTTTAAAAAGTGGTTCCGAAAGCAAAAGGAGCAAAAGGAAACCACTTTTTTTAAAAAGTGGTTTCCTTTGCTCAAAGGATTTTCTAGCTAATATCAAACGCTGACTTGTGTAGCATAATGAATATTTCTTCACTTATAGTAAAAAATTTCATAACACAAACGATTTGACAATTTTTGCGTACAAAATAACGTAAGGAACATCGTTCCTGACAGGGGTCCTTTCCGACCGCACAATTTTTTTTAAAATAATTGAAGTAGGATGAACAGGTCTGCTTTAAATTCCGATGACTGCAGTCAACAGCAAAACAGCATATTTAATAAGGAGGGATAAAACAGATCTGTACTACACCAAAAATAATATGATAAATTGTATTCAGCTTTTGATATAGTGCAAAATACTTTTAAATTAAATACGACGGTTGTAAAATGAGAAAATAATAATCGTTGATGAAGAAAAATAATAAGTAAAATTTTAAACGAAATGTTTTATTTAAGTCAAAAACCAGAATATTTCAACTAACATCTGGCGCTATACCCGTCACCTCAACATAGTATTTATGCCCTAGTGAGATATTTATCGCCAAACCAAAGATTAATCTGAAATGTACAAAATCTTCGCACTGGCAAAAATCAAGCCAACTCTGTGCCAAATGTTTGCGCCAAAAGTGTAAAACAGCCGATTTCCAAAGAAACTTTTCAATTTCCTTTAAAATTGCGGTTGGAACACTATGAAAAGTATTTTTAAAATTAAGCTGACGTTCTTAGTATACATTTCAATAGGATTTAAGAGTTAAAAACATATTGGCTTTTGAAGTAAAAAATCCTCGACAATTTTCCTCTATGGACGTTAACATGGGAGCGATTAGTTCTGGTCTCCAACGCCAAAAAATAGCATCGCACTCCGATGGTATATTACAATTGTGATTACCTATGAAGGACTTGAATTTCGGGGATGTTGTATTAGACCAAACTCAGTGGTTAGGCAGAGTCACATCATAAAATTAGACATGAAAATAATGTTGCTCCTGGGTGCAGTGCTTAGAGAAGGCTGCATTTGAAATTCCTATTGTTTTATTTTAGATATTGTGATTTAG
Source organism: Dolomedes plantarius (assembly GCA_907164885.2). Classification (NCBI taxonomy): domain Eukaryota; kingdom Metazoa; phylum Arthropoda; class Arachnida; order Araneae; family Dolomedidae; genus Dolomedes; species Dolomedes plantarius. The sequence continues at coordinate 122,381,273 of OU015500.1, read as the reverse complement.
TAAACTTCTTTCCATAAATTTTTACATTTCTGTATTTCCTTTCGTTATCGTTTTTCGATAGTGAATCACTTTTCACTTAATTCTACTCTATTTGATTCTTACTTGCTTCAAATAATTCCTTATTGACCTTTCACTTTTCACAATAACTGTATTTAGGCGCATCATAAAAATAATGATTGGAATTTTCGAAAATTATTGCCACAATAAGTTGCAATAATTTTTGTTTTTCATTGCAGTCAATTACATTGCATGTTTAAACTGCAACTTCGATTTCAACAGTGGTTTGTTTTGAGCGACTTGACGCAAACGAACGCAACCTTCGAGCGAGCCGATCGCGTTCATTTAAATCCTTTTTATGTTATATTAATATGTTTACTATGCCTGGGTTTGTTACGTGGTGGTCCAAACGAAGCGTTGGTCGTTTCAGGTTTGTGTAAATTGCAAATAAAACATATTTTTTTTGCATAGGATGATATATATACGTATGTACGTAGTGGAGCGTTTCTGGTTTTGATTACTAGTTTGCGATCTGTACTAAGGGCGTGTGTTCATAGTAGAAAATCGTTCATATGCTTAAATATGGCATAAGAGCGTTTAAGAATTAGTGCTATATTAAGCCTTGAAGGTTAATCATCATCATTTATTTATCTTATTGAATTTTTAAAATAATTCCTGACAGAATTTGCCTTTGATGTTAGCTACATTACTTTCGGTCTGTAGTTTGAGTTGGTTGCCATTTAATTTTTACTGGGTGTTTTTACTTTACAATATGGAGTTAAAATGAGAAAGAAAACATGTATCCTTTAACTCATTGGCTACTGAAAAGTGCATTGTTATGCTTGTAAATTTTCCTTTTTTTTAAAATTTTACCCAAAGTACTGTATACTTGTTACAAAAATGATCAAAGAGAATATAGTTCATATTTAAACAAGATAGTTTAAACAGGTCTAGTTATGTTTCTAAAACATTATTAGCTATTTGTTAGGGTAAAATATAGGAATTTTTTTTAAATTAAAAATTTTTTATACATTTGAAAAGGAGATATTAAATTGAAAAAATGAAATTAGAGGCCACGATCGGTTTCTGCATTAGCATTCCAATGCATTTTAAAGACATTGTTACATATAGCATTAGTTTAAAACTGAGTGCTTTTCAAATCATGTAGTTGCTGAAATTGCATGAATGTATTTCTATTGAACATTTGAAACTGTATAAATGTCATTTGGTCTGTTATGGATCTTTGAAAAACAAATATCTTGTTGACAGAATAAAGGATTTAAATTAAATGGTTTGTTTTCCAACAGCTAGATATTGGCTAGAGATGTTAGAGGATTAAAATTATAGTTTAATATATTCAAGAATGTTTGACTTAATTGCTGTCCTAATTTTTTATATGAGAGTACTTTATTTAAAAATAGTAAATATTCATTCAAAGTTCTCTAGTATTTTCTAAAAATAAGGTTTTCAATGATTGGAGAATTTGATGTTTCCTTAAAAGATTCTTTTTAAACTGGATTATAAGTTAATAGTTCTGTCAGTGTTATCTTTTAATCTTTTGCCCATCAATATAGGTGCTAATTCTGCATATATATGTATAACTTCATATTCAATACTGCATAGGTGCATTATGTACTAGTTACAGTGGAACCTGCTTTAAACTGCCAAGTTCACTTTGGGGGAATATATATATACTCAGCTGAAAACCCGCGCTTCGCTACGGAGTACATTCAAATTAAACACAACGGTCAATGTATGCAATTAATGCAAAAAAAAATAATATAGATATATATTTATAATAAATACGACGATCAATGTATACAATTGATGTAGAAAAAAAAATATATATTTATAAAAAAATTGTAAGGGATATTTTTTATAGACAAAATGATGTCCAATCGTCTGCCGCATTAACAAGAAAAAAAAATTTTTTTTGGTCTATTTAGTTGTTATGCACGTGACGATAAATTTATTTTAAGTACCAGAAAAAGAAATCACATGATCAGCATTTAATAAATTAAATTCTAAAAATTAATCTTTAAAAATTTACCAAAAATGAGAAAATGGAGGTAAAGATTCGAAAAAGATTTCATTTTAAAGGAATTTTTATGATCTTTCTCGTGATATAAATTTTATAACCCTCAAATTATTATTTTAAATACAAACTTAAAAAAAGTTACTAAAACAGCTTAAAAAATTAATTTTAAAAAATCTAAGAAGAATTTTTCAAAATCTCTCTTAGTGCACCCCTACACTATAAGAAGAATCGCCGTGCAAAATTTCAGCCCTGTAGGTCCAGCGGTTTGGTCTGTGCATTGTATGTCAGTCAGTGAGTCAGTTACGGAACTGTTTTATATATATAGATAACAGAAATCTGTTCAATGAATAACTGATGGTTAAAAAAGATTGTCTTGTAATCAGAGGACGCCACATCATTAAAAAACATTTTTACTCTTTATACTTTTCTCATATCTATTGCTTTATTCATTATCATTTCTTAGATTCTATGACTAACCAGCCATGAGAAATGTTACTATTAATACTTTTAAAAACCATAAATGTTTTCATGTAAATGATATTGCTCATTGAAAATTCTTTTAAAACTGATGTTATAAGCATGCATGTTTGTATGTCTGAGATTTTTAGTAATGCCAAAATCATTAAATTACCCCACAAGAGATTTTTAGTTTCTATACTTTTATGTTGTGATAATAAGGAAATTAATTTAATCAAATGTACATAAATACAGTCTTCTTGAAGTAAGAAATCTTATTTTAATAGATTACCTGTAAAGAGGAGATACTATTTAATATTTTATTTGCCTTTAAACAAGTTAGATGTTATATAATGTAACTTTTTTCTTTTTTTGGTGTACTAGTGCCATTATTATATTCTTTCTGAGAAATGCTTTACTTCATAATGCTTTAATTCTCCATTATTCTTAACATATACATATAAAGAAGCATTTTTGTATTTTTTCTTATATATATATTTCTTTTTTATCTGCTACTAAACACATTTTACAAATTAGGATTTTATTACCTTTTGTTTACAGCAGAAATCAAGAGGAAAGTGCTTTTATTTTAACAATGTTTTTGTATTACTGATTCAATTATCATGGGATCAAAGCTATCAAATCTAACTCTTGTGCATTTCTGAATTTAGTTTTTGTATTAAATTTTTTTTCAGGATGTTGCCATACAAATCCTTTGATGGTACCTGGTGGGCGTGTATTTGTGTGGCCTGTCATACAGAGAGTACAAAGGTATTTTGTTTTTATGGATTCGTTGCAGTGTGAACTTATCATTTTACCTTTTGTGGTCATATATAATGAATAATTTTCTTTTATATTAAATAATTATTAATATATTCTATTTTTCTATTTTATTAAATTTATAAATAATTATTTTGAGTATTGTTTTATATACTCAATAATTATGTATAGATTAATGTATTCATTTATTTTTTGGCTGTAAAGATTACTTTCATATATACAGAAAATTAACTCATTTGTAATTTTCTATTTATTTTGTTTAGAATTACTCTGAACACTATGACTCTTACCATAGAAAGTCCCAAAGTTTATACTCAACAAGGAGTCCCTATTTCAGTCACCGGTATTGCACAGGTAATTTCTGTCATTAATTAAAAATAATAAATATGGATTTAAAGTAAACATTCAAATTTTTGTCATATTTCTAATAGTTTTAATATATTTTAAATAATTTTTCATCCATAGTATAGTTAGCTAAATGGAATCAATATATATATATATATATGCATAACTTTTCTAACTATATGTTATACATAATGATTTTTCAAATTTTGTATGCATGAATGTCTTTTTACATGGAAAAATGGAACAGATGTGTCAGACGCACCCCCCCCTGGCGATAAGTTGGCACCAACTTTTCCCGTTTTTGCAGCCATGTTAGGCTTAAAGTGCAAAATGTAAACAAAAACATCAATAGCAACCAAGAAATAAAAATAAGTTGAAAACAAACTTACCGCTGGCTGTATTAAACTTCCAAAAACATTTCAAAAATCCTCACCCGCTGGTTTGAAGCAGCAATAAACATATCTTCTGCTTTCTGTATTAAACTTCCAAAAAAATTTCAGAAATCCCCAGCAGCTGATTAGTAGGTGTAAACACCAATTCTCCATACAAAAACCTATTACACACCTGTTTCCCATAAAATACATCCTAAACAACAACCTCAATTCAATCATGTCACTCATTTTGCCACAAACTACACTGTACAAGACACAAAACATTTACCTTGGAAGGGAAGAAATTGATGAATCTAATTACATGTAAAGAAAATTTCATTAAATTACTCAGATGTATTAGAGATGTATTCTAAACCGCCACATTTTAAATCAATCACAACGTTTTCAAAAACTCATAAAACAACCAACATGTAAGTCCATCAAATCACATCTAAATTAACCATTTAAATTCACAGTTAATTTCAAATAAGCTGCTAAAACCCTCATTTAGCCAATAAATTTGCTAGATTACAAAATAGCAGTGACACATGTGTAAGAAAAAAGCACAACAGTAATAGCCCAAAAAAATACAAAATATTGTTCAACACTTTTAATAGAAATTTTAAATTCCTCCCACTTTATATCCCTAACAACCCCAACAGTATACCTATGTCTTGAAAATCTACATCTAATACTATCCAAAATATGTCATTGATATTTTGCAATTACATGGCCGCCATAATAAACCACGTAATAAACAAACAATCGCCACAAGCCCGCACGACTAAATAACCATTCAACTGGGTTGCCACAAGAAAACAAAGTCTCGCTAAAATCTCAGGGTTACCACTCCATACACAAAAATGCCAAACTTGGCAGGAGGGTGCATCTAACATATCTGTACCGGAAAATAACAGAATAATTGTAATAATTAATTTTCTCTGCTTTGCTAATTTTTTTAAAGTATTGTGCAGTATACATTACTTAAAAAGGTTATAAATATGATTTCTAGTTTTTTGAAATGTTTGGAAAACTTATAAACATAATTCTGATATTAAGAATCACATATATTTAATAGATTGCTAAGTTTTTTTGTTGTTATAACTTGAATTTTACATTATTGGCATTTTAGATGAATACTAAACCTAACACCCTCAGTTCAGTCAAATTCTATTATAGTTTTTTTTTTATTACTTTTGTTTAAGTTTCAGTAATTTTTTCCTTTCTTTCAAATTAAAGGTGAAAATACAAGGACAAAATGCTGAAATGTTGAGAGCTGCTTGTGAACAATTCCTTGGAAAGAGAGTAACAGAGGTCATGCATATTGCTCGTGAAACTTTAGAAGGCCATCAAAGGGCTATTATGGGTACTATGTCAGTTGAGGTACTATTAAAAACATCTTTTTCTTTTATACATCTCACCTCTTTATCCTGAAGGGCTCAGATTCCATTCAAAATACATCTTCGGAATTTACATATGTGGTGAAACTTCTCAAAAAATCACTTTATGAAAATAGAAACTTAATTTATTTTTACGATATATTAATTTTTGTGTGGGGAAAATTTTAATAACTAATGAAGAAATGTGCATTTGTAGCCCTCTTTTATTTAGAAGTGATAATTATAGGTCATTTTGATGTAAATAAAAATATTTCTATATTCTGTTCCGTATTTGAGACATCCGAATTTGGGAGATTGTACTGTATTTTGATCTATGTGCATATATATATGTTGAAGATGTAGTCTTTATTTTTACATTAAAAATTGATAGTTTCTTTAACAACCTGTTCATCAGTTCCATTTGTCTGTTTGAGACTGTTCTTATCAGTGTGTTGTATATGATTTTATTTGACTGTCAACCCTGTAATTAGTGAAATATGAAGGTTAGACTGGCATAAGATTTAATTTCGAATTGCCTAACTTTTGCAAAACTGAAATCATTTCTTTCTCTGGCTCCCCAAAAACATCAATAAAGATTATTTTTAAGAAAGTGTATGAGACTAGAGTATCAATATTTATCTTATGGAGATTTTATCAATACTTTAATTGTTATTGTCTTCTGTAGTAGTAAGATTTGAAGAAAAAGGATATTGTTTTTAAGAAGAGAAATCTAATACCTTATGTGTAATGCTGGAGGCTGAATTTTAGGTTTCAGACACTTATGAGTAATAGTTAAATGGCCAGGGAAAGTTTACAGTAATAATACTAAAGTAACAGCATAGTACTGTACTGTTCTTATAAAATGTTAATTTTTGTTCATTTAGAAAAAGGTATTTTATTAGCTTTTTAAATTGACAAATTTTGTTCACAAGCTTACAAGGTGGTATTATTGTAAAAATTATGAAAGCACAGACTAAGCAAAGTTTGTATATAAATTGCTGTTGCATGAGAAAGCCTATTAATTTCCATTTACTTATATTCTTCTTTATTTTCCCTTTATATTAATCATTTTAGGAATATATAAAGACAGGAAAAAGTTTTCTAAACAAGTGTTTGAAGTAGCATCATCTGACTTAGTGAACATGGGCATACAGTGGTATCTTATACCATCAAGGACATAAGTGATGAAGAGGTAAGTGGTCTTACCTTAATTGTAATTTAAAGATATTTATATCTTGTTGTGTTTAAAATTTAATTTTTATGTATATTATGGTCTTTACCTATGCATATCTTTTCTATGAAGTATAATTGTTATATTAATTTTTTAACTGTTTTTGTTTTATTAATGAAGTGTTAAAATTATTTATACATTCTATATTAATTAAAACCATTATTACATATGCTATATTTTTCTTGAATAAAAAAATTTATTACACAATTTATTTGTTAATTTTATAGGGCTATTTAAAAGCTCTTGGAATGGCAAGAACCGCAGAAGGAAAAGAGATGCTAGGATGGGAGAAGCAGAAGCTCGCAGAGATTCTCAGATAAAAGTATATTATCATAACATGATTATTTAATTTTATAACTTGTAACAGCTATTGTTTATGTTAGTCTCTGTATTATATGCTTTTATTCTGCTTGATTCTTACAAGCAGTTATTGACTCGAGAAATTATGATAATTTTAATACAATGAACTTTGGCTGTTACATGCTTTTGGAGTGTATATGTATAAAAATTAATTTTTATGTTGCATAGTTTCAAATCTTATTTTATTTGAAATGCATGGAAACTTCAAACATGGAGTATAAATTAAAAAAAAAAAGGATTTCTGAACCTCCATGTATTTTGTAATTTAAAATCATGCATAAAATGCAGATCAGTTTGTTTTGTGTTTATAATCTGTTTGGCATTTCTTTCACACGTGTAATAAAATACTTAACATGACCATATGTGCAAAGGTACTCTTTATGCAGTTTAAGGATTATTTCAAGTGTTATAGTTGTTCAAACTTCTGCATGTAAAAATGTCTAAAATTACTCATCATTTCGTTCAATTTTGAACTTAAATGGCACATAGTAACTTCTAATTCAAAAGCATTAGTTGTGCATTTGTTACTAAAGTGATACTTTTTATTGTTTTGTATATTAATTTATATTCTTTTTTTGTGCAGTAACAAAAATGCTAGCAAACTATGTGCATGGTATACAATCACAGTATCAATATTTTACAGTCACTTTTTAAATAATGTTTTGCTTTGTATTCAACAATTGTGGGAATGATCTATGGTAGTAATGATTTATTATATTTATTACAAATGCCCAGAAGATTGGTTATGACGCCATTGTAATAAGTAACAAGCGGTAGTCATAGGTGTAGCATGCTTCTAACTTTTTTTTTTTTGGGGGGGGGGGGGCACGAACTGAATTCAGTTAGGACTCTCCTCAGCGCATTGACTACAGGACGTTCTTAAAATATGAAATATTATGATTTTTTTTAAATTGAATAACAGAAGAATTGATGTTTGAGTAGCATTAAAAGTTATACAATGAGAAAAATAAATATATAAATAAAATGAGAAAAAAATATAGCCTCCAATTTTTGTTATGCCTCATATATTGTTAAAACTATGTGAAGGCTAAAGACATAATTGAAATCTCAGTTTCACAGTCTAAAAAAGGGAAAAAAAAACCACACTTTCTTAAAAGTTTTCTACAATTTTTCAATTTAAACTGACTTCTATTAATGTTTTAATTTATTTCAAGTTAAGCTGGGGGGGGGGGGGCACGTTCCCCCCATCCTCCCCGATACTACGCCCTATGGACGTAATAAGTATATGTGGTAATGCGTATATTATAACAAAGAATAAAATAAAGTAGCAGAATATTTCAGTTTTATATTTCATATCATTAGTTAAATTTTTTGCACAATCATATTTCAGTATATACTGTTAAAATTATTTCTCTTGAAGTTTGCAAATACAGTCAAACCTCGATAGCTCGAACTTGAAGGGAAGAGACAAAAAAATTCAAAATATCGAAAATTCGAATTATCGAAAATCGCCTGTTATCAATATTAATAGAGAAAAAAAAGCTTGTTTTATATACCTTTTTAAAAAGTAATCCATATTTATTTTAATAAACACTATTTACAAAATTCTTTAAAAAAAGATTCATTGTTGTTTGCTTCAGAGAAGAGTCTGAAATTTTATCTATTACACTTTCTAAGTGGACAGTGGCTTTAAATTGAAATTTTATCTATACACTTTCTAAGTGGACAGTGGCTTTAAATGTCTCTTACCTATTTGGTTGACTTAACATATCTCCTTAAAGCATCCACTGCAAATAGTCCTTCTTTGTTTGTCACATTTGGTGGCAAATGGCGGATTTCGTCCTGCTCTTCTTCTGATAATACACAAGAAGCTTTCGTCTGACTGATGATGTCATTGTCCTCCCACTGACCACACACTATTACTGTATCATCTACGATGACAAAGTCATTAAATTCAATGTTATCAAGGTGCATGAGCATCGAGGCACTAGCTTGAATGCAAGACAGCACAGGCATTCATTCACACCTGTAGTTTTTTCCTTTCACTCCTTCTTGCAATGATAAGAAATTCTACAATCTTCTTGGAAGCCACCCACCTCTTGATTTTTGTTCATGCCTTCATTTCCTATTTGTTAAAACCACCCCAAACCCTCTAGAAAGTAACCTTGGAGAATAAAAGGAGAAAAAATAAAAGAAAGGGTCGATGGTCACTGCATATGCATGGCAACTAACTAAAACGAGATAAGAAAACAATAAACAAGAATTTCAACTCCCATCTTGGAGGGTCAAGAGAAGTTGTCATTTCATTGTGTTATCTTCCGTCTTTATATCCCTTCTTTTTAAAGTTTATGCAGGGTTTTACCACTGTAATGTTTGAATAGCTTTCTATTTTTTAGAAATTTCTATTTTTTGGATATTTTTTTGTTTTAGAAAAATTTTTCTTCTCCATTTATGGAAAAAAATTCAAGTTATCGAGGGATGAGCCAAAAAAAATTGCCAAATCAAGGTTTTTTAACATTGAGTGCATAAGAAATTTGAAGGGAATTTTTATTTCTTCGAGTTATCGAAAAATTCGCGAAAATCGAGGTTTGAGTTAGCGAGTTTTGACTGTATCATGTAGCAAAATTATAATCAGCACACCTTTTGTCTACTTGTATAACTTTATATCATCTGAATGATTTCATGAATAGAATACACGATTAAATGCAATTTTTATTTACATTTTTCTCATAACTGTGATGATTAGTAACTTAGGTAATTTTCAAAATTATTTTTAAGGAAGCAATTGCTGAAGAGGAGCGAATGGCGGCAAGATATCTGAACGATACTGAAATTGCCAATCCCAAAGAGATTTTGAGTTGAAAAAAGCTGCATATGATATGGGAAGTCAATACAAAGGTATAAACAACAGTTTTGAGTTAAATTAATACTAGTTAGTTTTTTTAAACATTAATTCCCTAATAAATTTTTGTTGTTTATAGAAGCTGAATCTGATCTTGCATATAATTTGCAAGCTGGCAAAAACTCGCCAACGTATAAAGGAAGAGCAGATGCAAGTGAAAGTAATTGAAAGAACACAGGATATTCAAGTTCAAGAACAAGAGATTATGCGTAAAGAAAGAGAGCTTGAAGCAACTGTCAGACGACCTGCAGAAGCTGAAAAATATAAATTGGAGAAATTAGCTGAAGCTAATAGGTATTCAGTTGAACACTTAACATAATTTTGAATCTTTATATAAAAAAAATTCTCTGAAGTAATCTTTGTTTGTCCTTAATTTAATGATTACATATATTAAATTAATGTAATATTACAGTGACATTGTTTTTTTTTTTTATTAAATATTTGGGTATTTTCAGTTTAATATTTTATCACTCCTAATTTTTAGAAACCGAGTAATTATGGAAGCAGAAGCTGAAGCTGAAGCAATCAGGGTAAGTGTAGGAACTTTTTACTAGTATAATTTTTATTGACTTGATTTTAACAATGAATTTTGTGATGCTTGTATTTAATTATGTTTTTTTGCATTATTATGTCTGTAATAATATTTGTATCTTAAAAGAATGAGTCAACTCATTAATTGTCATCGACCAAGTGCCTTTCTCCATTAATTGTTACAGTGAACAATTTGTAGAAAAAAATAGGCATTATTTTATTTCAAAATATAAAACTAGATGTAATTTAAGGATTATTTGGAAAATTGACCAAGTCAAATTAAGCTTACTGGATTATGCATTATTGAGCTTTCAGGAACTGTCAAACTATTGCCTCTTCTCTTCTGAATCATAATTACATCACTTAATGTGATAAGTACTATTGATATAAAATGTTGACTCTTAGTAAGGCATCTGGTGTCTTTAAATGTTATTCATTAAGAGACCCTGCTTTTGTCAAAAGCTTACCATGACCTCCTGGATTTCACCGATAGTATGCTGTATGCTTCTAGAGTTTCATTACATATCCAGTTAATGCAAATTTTGAGTGCATGCTATAACATAAACTATTACTTAACAATATTTAATTTTTTTTTGAATACAAAGTTTAGGTTCATATAACTTAAATATTCACTCAACAGAAGACGATTAGGTGGTTTTAGACTTTAAATTTTGAGATTTTTAGCAAACATTTAATTTTGAAATCTTATCAATGAATTACTGGCACATTGGAAAAACATCACTTTACGGTATTGTTAACAGTGTCACTACTTTGTATTCACACACCACCCAAAATTTGGAAAATGCTTAATCTATGTAATGGGTTCTATGTAGACCACAAAAGTGCATAATACGATCCGATCCGAGGTTTGTAATGAAGCAGCACAGTCTAGTACAAAAATTATTTCTATGCTACCAGACATCACAAACAAGGTAGAATATTTATAGTAATCGCATGTGCTCCATGCTTTATTCCATGTCTCCAAACGCCCAATTGGTAAAAACAAAATTGCATACCAATGAGAATAGAGGGCATTTGCCAGTGCCATTTAGATTGGTCCTACATTTTAAGGTCCAAACGTACTAAGTCCTTACTATACAATATTATTTACAATATATTTAGAAGCTGTGAAAAAAAAGTTCCTGTTGATTTTTTTCTATAAACCTTTAAAAGTATTTTCAGAAGCTTTTTATTATTTTTTTCATCTCTGGTATACTTTCTTATCTACTTAAAATTTTACTATTGACAATATTAAACACATTCTAATATAGTATATTATTGGTTACCTAATAAAAAGTATAAGGAGTTTAAAAAAAAAGGATTTTTTAAAAAACTTTAGTTCATTTTATTGCTATATATATATATTATATATACAGGTAACTCTCTTATAACACCTTAGATATGTTCCTAGAAAATGCTGTGTTGTGTGAAACCGTGTTATGAGACCCAGAGACAGTTCAAAAAGGGGGTACGTTCTGAAAACTTTTTTTAAAAATTCCATATAAGCAACTTAATTTTTATTAAAATTATAAATGTATGTATAAAACACAATGAAAAGAAACAAAAAAAATTATTTTCATTTAATACAACCTTAATTGAATAAATTTCTTCCTCATCACTGCGCAGTACAATCAAACAAGAACATTTTTTTTGGTTGGACGATATCACCTCACTTTCAGAACCTTTTTCTTCATTTAGATTTTTTGCACCTTCTATCCTCTTTAAAAAAAATCTGTAATTTTGGTTTATTTTCTGGTTCTTACAAGGGCATTGAAGATTCATTGGTATGGAGATAGACAATTTTGCAGCTCCTGTTTGAATTTTCGGCTTCTTTCAACAGAAGGTCTGCATTCAGGAAAAATGATTCAAAATTTTAGCTGAGCTTACGCCTTCTTTGTAATTTATAGAGTTATAAATGAATAAATTATAATTTGTTTATACATTTTCATGTAAAGCCACTATAGTTCACTATTCCTTCCCGTCATTATTTAAGGTAATTTAGTTTTTTAAATGTGTTAAATAAAATCATGTTATTTAGGTGCTATAGAATACAGTGTTGTACACAGGTTTTCGCAATTTTTTTATCGTGTTAGAGCGAAACCGTGTTACAGGTTGCAGTGTGATACGAGGGTTCCCGCAATTTATCTTATCGGGTTAGAGCGAAACCGTGTTGTAAGATTCTGTGCTGTAGGAGGGCTACCTGTATGTATGTATATATATATATATATATATATAAATATATATATATATATATGTATATATATGTACAGTCAAACTCCGTTATAGCGAACCTGGTATATAATGAACTCACGGATATAACGAATGAAAATTTTGGTCCTGCCGTTTTCCTATTGTACATAATTTGATTATTATTGTGTCAGTTTATTGTAATCAATTTTAGTTGATTTAATTAATTAATGATCACTTTTAATACATTTTATCATTTTTTAATACATCATTATTGAATATACATTGCAACTAATGAGTTATACATTTTGGGAACTCTAGCATTTTTCTTAACAGTTCGGATGTAGCGAACCACCGGATAAAGCGAACAAAACCTTTGGTCCCTTAAAGTTCATATAAACCGGTTTTCGACTGTGTAATATAAATATAATATATAACTTACCATAATTTGTTGTAAAATATGTTATCAGATATGTTAAGTAAAAAAGGCATTTTTGCTATTGAAGTGCTCTTCAAATAAAATCCAAGCATAATTTCAGTGAGAAAAAGATTTAGTAAGATTAGTTAAATATGTAAAGTACTTTTGCTATTGTAGTGCTCTTGAAATGAATCCAATCCAATTGTAATTAAATAAATCATGACTATTATAATTTTTGTCTTAATTATATTATTAATACAGGAACATACAGATTCTTTAAATCCATATTAAAAATTGAAGTGGTGGCAACTAGTTTCAAACAAATGAATTATTCATCATCAGAAGGATGCATTGTATATGATAGTCTCTATCTGTATCGACAATTCTCAAATGTAACGATTATCAATCTATTTGATATAAATAGAGGAGATGACAGAGAATTTCTATAACTTTGGGGGAGATGGTGAAAGGAACAGATGCTTCAAATGAAAAAAAATGTCAAAGGGGAGGAATTTTATGACCGCTAGTGTACATATGGGTCTCATCTCTTAACAAAGCTAACAAATCAAGTTTTAAATTGGAAGGAAGGCAAGAAAAGAGAACAAGATGCAATGACAAAAATGATTAAGAAATGAAGGGAAATTAATAATAATTCGAAAAAAATGATGTAGGGACTGGAAATTAAATAGACTTATTTATTGGCAAATATATTTCCAGGCCAGTAGATAATGATACGTAGACCTGTCAATGACTAAAACTGCGGAATTGTATAAATAGCAAAATTTCTCATAAGTCTAATTAGATGCAGAAGTTTAGTGTAGTGACACAGTTTTTATGTCAGAAAAAATGAATGTGTCATTTCCCAGGAGTGTTTTGCTATCATTACCTTAACTCTTAATTTTTGACATCCCTGAATGCTCTTTAATGTGCATGTCTGAGCATATTTGGTTTGATATATAGGATAAATTGCAATTGCTGCAAGGTATGTTATAAAAAAACCCCTCATGAAATTCAGGTATTGGGTTTTAGGGGAGAAATCCCAATGCCTAAATTTCACAAGTGGGGATTGATGACCCTCACATTTGTGGATTTTCGTAGAGGCAATCACACCTAATACTTTTCTGCTTGATGAGGAACTAGTCATTAAATCAAAAGCAACTGCCACCCCTTTATTTTATTGTGGATTTTAAGAAGCTGTGTGTTTCTGTGTTGGATTTTCTACAGTTTTCTTGCGAGTTCTATTATTAATATCTAGTTACTTTTTGTGTTTAAACCTGTTTATAGGCAGCTCTTTTAATTTGAAGTAGTTAATTATTCAAATAAATATCATCATAATCATTTTCATTAATCGACTTATTTTAATTAATTTACAGTTGTTTTTGCTTTCAAATCTACTCCTGTAAACTGTATGCAAGTGTATACTTACTATTTTATTGAACAAATTGTATATATATCACTGATCGATAGAGCAAACATAAAATGCCCTCAAAAGTTTTTGATTTGTCTGAAAATACATCATCTTTGTTGCTAAAAAAAATTAATCTTTTAAGTGTATTTAAGTGCATTCTGAAACAAATAATTGTTTGTGGACATCTCCCTTTAAGAAACCTGGTAAAGGGATGGTAAATTTTTTATAGCTGTTTTCAAGTTTTGACAATAATTTAAAAAATAATACACACACAGACATTTTTTAAATATATATCAACAAACAGAAAAGTAGCACTGAGAAGGAAAAACAAAAAAACTCATTTTAAGGAAATGCATGACTATCTAAAGCCATGAAACAATATTTTTGAATTGTTAAGCACTATCCCTATCAATATGATGAATTTCATAGAACATAAAAGTTCACCATGTGGAAACTAAGTTAAAATGTATGATGTAGGAAAAAGTCTTATTTAATGTCTAAAGTTTGTCATTTCAATAATTTATTTATTAAAATATTTATTAATATATCATTATTTAATAATAAATTTTTAAAACAATGATGTGCAGTTTTTAAGTTACCTCTTTTTTAACCTAAGGAACTCTAAACTAATTCATGTGTTCACTAAAGGAAGTACGTAAGTAACAATTTCTTTATGTCATCTTTTAATAAACCTTTACTACTTGGACTTACTGCAATGGATGAAATCTGGCTGTTTGAACAAAACTATTCCAAATTGTCTAACTCTCCCAGGTATATGGGCTCATTACAATAAGTCTAAAAAAATATTAGACTTACTAGAAAGTTGTAGATTATTTTCTAATTAGCCAGATGCATTGCAAAATGACAGCGCTCTTTGCACTATTCTACCGTGCAATATTCTACCGTTAGTAAGATTATTTAAATATGTAAAGTACTTTTGCTATTGTAGTGCTCTTGAAATGAAATCCAATCCAATTGTATAATAAATCATGACTATTATATTTTGTCTTAATTATATTATTAATACATGGAATATATTAATACATGGATCTTATTAATACATGGAATTTGTCAATTTGCCTATGACATAGATATATTATTGAATCATGGAATAAATTAATAAATAAATTTTATATATAATATATATTACAGTTGAACCATGTCTATCGTCTTTTAAGGGATCTATTACACTGAACAATAAATGCAGGAAATAAAGAAATATCATCAGGACTGGATTAGTAAACAAACACATATGGGGGAAAATAATTATTTTGGGAATGATCGATCGAGGTTCTATTGTATATATGTACAGAACCTGCCAACTTTCCAGATTTACCCCGGCAATACCGGATTTTTAATGCATCTTCCGAATTTCCGGAATGGACATATTATTTACCGGATTCTGAAACGTAAAAAATAACGCTGGTTTTAACCATCCCTCACAGTAATGCAGAGTGTGAGAGGATTTTAGCTACGTAACAAAAATAACCTACTCAGTTCAGGTCATCTATGTCAAGGGAAACCTTAGAAATTGCTAATATGCAAATCGAACCCACAAGGACACTGTTTTATGAAGAACAATTTGACCATGAATTTTTAAAAAGATAAAAATCAGCTACAGTAAATGTTACAAAAATTCCAAGATTATCTGCAATAATTAAAACAAACATAAAGAAATAGAAGTACTCAAAATATAGGACTGCTGGTCCCTGCTAGTGTAAATATGATGTATATTAAAATGTACGATTACAAATTTCAAATACAGTGGAATCTCGATCTATTCGTTTTTCAAGGGACCATTGAGATGAACGATAAATGCGGGAAAACGATAGATACAGAGACAGAACAAAGCATATGATCGTTGGGACTGGATAAAATGACGACACAATAGGGAAAAATGATGGATCCGAAAACGATCGATCGAGATTCCACTGTATATAACTGTATATAACTGTGTTAATATTATAATTTCAAGCTGAGCTGAACAATAAGGAATATTTTTAAACTATTGTAATGTTATTAAAGAGATCCTATAAACTATAAGTAAGTATACATTATAATTCTTTATTATAATTTTTTACTATACTGTTTTGTGTTATTTCGTTATGCCGATTATTTTATGCATGGTAGAATATTGCAGGATTTTGCTCGTATGAGGTTGGCAGGTCTGTATGTATTAATAAAGTCATTGGATGTGAAACTGAGTTTTATTAGATTTAAAATAAAAATCTAATGGAGGCAACTGACTTATAATATAAGGATATAATATAATGTAATGCCTTGTGGCAAGCTTTAGATAACAAATGTATTTATCTTCTTCATGAATGCTCGCTTTGAGTGCTCAGCTCAAAAGGGGCTACACTTCAGTCAGTTCGTGCAACCTGCTCTGACTTTTAATGTAACGATCAAAGGAATTCGATACCCCCACCCCCACCACACCACGAAGTTCTAGTGTACATGGTTGCTCAACTTGTTGTGCTCTTTCAGTCACTGACTACTGAATGTTCATGTTACATTACATTGTATTACATTACAGCATTTTGTTATAAGTCAGTGACAGTATTAAAAGGTTTTGTGGGACATTTATGCATCTTAATTTTATAATTCTTGTAATATTGAATGTAAGATTTTTTAAAGTAACTTTAAATATGGAGGTGAATTTTTTTCCAACTGAATTAGACTCCATATATATTGACTTGTTTTTATACATTCTTGTTTATTATATACTTGTATTAGAGTTAGCAAATATTTAGATTTGTAGCAACTTGTGCCTAAGTTGAAATTAAACTTGAAATCTAAAGTGAGTGGGATTTATTAAAGGTTTTGAAAAAATTTGTCTAAGTATATTTTTAGGTATAGATACAAATTGTTATTGTATTTTTATTTTTTTATTTTTGAATTAGCCTAGTTTATAAAGAGAAAAATGAGATGTTTTTCATTTATTAGAACCATTTTATGAGCAATATTTAAATAAGTCTATATGCTTCCATGTCTCTAAAACTTAAGACTTTTATATCATATATAGCTTAGAGGAGAAGCGAAGCATTTGCAATGTGAAGCCAAAGCAAAGGCTGAAGCTGAACAATGGCTAAAAAAGCTGATGCTTTAAAAGAATACAAAGACGCTGCAATGTGTTGATATGTTCTTAGAAACTTACCAAAGGTAATTTTTTAATAAAACATATGTATCTAAAATACTGTATGTAAAATAAATATTAATATGAATCATATCTAATTATATTGGCAGCAGTATACCAATGGGTTTCTGGAAACCTTGTGTTACAGAAGAGTAATAAAATCTTATGTGTAAGCCTTTTCAGATGGAATGGAATCCCAGTTCACAGTTTTCATATCAGAATAAGGGGAAATTTAGCTTGTGGGGTTACTGAATTTTTTTTTACAGAGGCAACTTGTTAGAAATTTCATTCACATGTCTACATATACATCATAGTATTGGTTATGAGCGTAGTTGATATCTTAGTACATATTTAATTTTTTGATAGTGTAAATTACTGTAGGTATATATGTAAAGCAAACTCGAAATTACTTACTTCATATTAAAACTTCTTAATTTTTCTCCCAATTCCCTTTTATCTTATAGTAATAAAATTGAAATTTTTAAAAAATTTGTTGGTATTTATAACAAGAAACATTAAAACATTTTTTAGAACTCAAACTCTAACGTTAATTTTAAAACATAGCTTTTATGTGTATTAAAAATAATATTTTTTTAAAACTAATTTGATAGGGAATTGTTTTCTTTCTTATGGCAGTTTTCATCTGTACTGTCATATAAACCAATTTAGGCTTAGACTTGGTCATTGCTTTTGCTGCCATACTATTTTTTCATTTTAGGCATATCAGTCATATAAATTATAGAATATGATGACAATAATTTTAAATTTTTTTAAAAATTCTAACTTAATTTTCTTCTCAGAATACCACAAACAAAATGATCCAATTCAGTACCTAATTAATTTTTGTTTAAGTACTGTGTTTCTTTTTCTATTAGATATCGGAAATGAAGCTCTAATGTGTTAGAAAGTTTCAGATGAATTGGTAAAGAAATTGAACAGCCTTTAAATGTCTGCATTTTTGAAATATGGTCATCTTCAGCATTTATATATTTTATAGATATACAGGCTACATATTCTTGGATATTAGGAATAAAATTGTAAATTTGAACACTTTAACTGCAGTGAAAAAAATTTCTTTTTTCTGGATAAAGGAAATTATTTATTGGAACCTATATTCCCTTGATATCACGAATTGAATTCAGTTAGTGTCCTCCTCAGCACATGACTGCTGGGACGGTCCTTAAAATTATGAAATATTATGATTTATTGAAATTTAATAACAATAGAATTATAAAATGAGAAAAATAAATATAATATAAATAAAATGAGGAAAAAATATAGCATCAAATTTTTGTTATGGATCATATCATTGTTAAAAACTATGTTAAGGCTAAGACATAAATCTGAATCTTCAGTTTCGTAGTTTGAAAAGGCGGCAAAAAGCTTCTTAAACCCCTTTTCTACATTTTCTAATTTTAACTGAACTTCTAAGTTTTAATTTATTTCAAGTTAAGTTGGGGGCATGTTCCCCCCCCATGCCGCCTCGACGCTATGCCTGTGTCCACCATATCTTATTTGAACTCCTCGACCACAATTCTTGTGAGAGGGATTTCCTAAAAGTCTCTCTAACAAGTAACTTCAGCGAGTTGTAATGAGACCTCATTATTAGAAGTTGTAGTGTAGATGCACCCTTTTTTTGCCAAGGCATCGGCCAGCTTGTTGTCCCGGATGCCACAGTGGCCTGGTATCCACTGGCAGGGCAATCTCCCTACCGTTTTATAGAGTTTGTCCAACAGTAATGGCACCTATATAGTTCAGATGACTTGGGGACACTGCAGGAGTCGTAGCTTGAAGAGCTGCCCTAGAGTCGCTTAGGATGATAACTTTTGAGAAATATTCATCTGGCATAAAAGTTGGTCCCAGAGCAATACAAATGCTGCAATCTCCCATAAAAGGCAGTTTTAAGTGTCCCTACAGGTGCCATAAAGTGAAACAATCTCAGTGAACCCATGTACTTACATTCATATTGTCTTCATATTTTGAGTCATTAGTAAACACTCGAAGCCAGTCCTCCTCATGATATCATGAATTGACTGTTTTGAAGAACAAGCATCTTAAAATGTCTTCACTAGTATTACCCTTCAGTACCCTTTTGACAAGATGGACCAAATAGTCCTATTTTTTATGAATTATGATCATGCCAAAATGTATTATGTTTATAGGTATCAAGTACCACAATTTTTAGATAATGATTTTTATTTATTTATTTTAACCTTTCAGTGTCCTTAAACTGAAAATTAAAGAATTTTCTTGAAATTCTTAGATTTTAATAAATTTGTGTAATTGCTATTTATTATATATAAATTCCTTAAAGACATTATAATGGGATTACAGTGACTTTCCAGTATAAAAAAAGAGTTCTGGAAATAGATTTTCATATATATATCAGAGAGCAAAAAGTATGTTTATGTATATAAATTGTTGTGGTCTTGATTTAAAACAATAAATAAGATGTGGTAGATATATTTAAAACAGAGCAGAATGTAGCAGTGGGCTGAAGCAGCAGCAAGTAAAAGAAGCAGTCGTTCTTAAAACAAAAAAAATGTAGGTTTATTTCTCTTTAAAAGATAAGCCACCATAGAAAATAAACTTAAAATAACATCGAGCATCAACAATACCTTTCTGTCTGATACAATGCTGCGACTGACCCATGAGAGCTAAGAAAAGCCAGCACGTTATATACATTCAACAAACCATGTGTGCATTCTGGCTGATTTGCATAAATGTAATTACATATGCAGAAAAAGTTTACGCCAAATAAACATCAATATAATTGTCATAAAAATCTAATACTTCACTTACAATAAATAACAAATATTACAAAATATATAAACACCAAAAATAGAATGTTAAATTTAAACATCGCAATTAGCGATAGCAACTGAACATCACAATTTGCGATCGTAATGAACGGTAACATTATGTCATTCTTGAAGCTTGTACATTGTACGCTGTATGGGAAACACAACGTTTAATTTCCAAATTGGAGAGACAGAAAGTGGGAGAATCCCAACAGAAATAAAGATAAGCATATCCAGTGGTTTGAATTTATTGCATATTTTTGTAATGGACAATAATCATTTTTATGAATATGCAGAGTATATTATTTGTTTCATTGAAATTTCAATTATAGTATATGAAAACAAAAGAATAAAGAGTATGTATATAAAGGTAGACTTAAAAACTTGAGCTAAAACGCAAAATAGTTCCTACAGTGTTATGTACTAGAACAGGGGTGGGCAAATTGCAGCCTGTGGACCACATGCGTCCCGCTACCGATTCTTTTGTGGCCTGCCAAGACAGCCAGAAAAATGGCCAAAGACAGCCAAAAACTACAATACAGCCAGAAAAACTGCCAATATTTAATTTAATTTATATTTATTGATTTTTATGATAATTTATATCTTTCTGAAATGCAAAGTTAACTAATAATACAATAATTTTAAAAGGTGCGGCCCTCCGCTAACCTCCACTTCCACAAAGCAGCCATTGCGCCAAAACAATTGCCCACCCCTGTACTTGAATCATGTTATTACTGAGCATACGCAGTACCATTGGAATGTGCAGAAATATGCTATTTCATGGTTATTGGAGTTTACCCTTTTACTCTTTTAGTTTTACAACAATTAATTTAAGTGTTTGTTGTTTACAAATGCCAGACATGTCGCTGCTATTAGTTTACAAATATATGTTCTAATCTAATTAAAATCTTTTAGTACACAGCATGCATCTAAAAGGTATCAAAGAGCTGTAGTACACTAAGCGTTATTGAGGGTTTACTACAACTATTTGCTGTATGTTGACCCTCCCTTTATTTCTGTAATCTTTAATGGGCAACATACTGCAAAATAAAATTTCATATTTATATTAATTTCTTTACTCTTTACTATCATGTGCTAGATAATTTATTATTTCAAACATCTAAATTATTTCAGTGAACTAATATAACTTAATTAAAATTTTTTTTTTTTTTTAAAGCTTAGAATGTTGTAGAATGTTTTATGTATTAACTTAATATATCAGTATCCATGGATTTATCTAATTATAAAATCCTTTGGCTACCTACAGTAAGACTGTGTAGAATTTTTAATGCATTTTAGTTTCTTCTACTTTGAATAATGTATGAACTTGAGATTTTCATTTTATTTAATAAACTGATATTGGAGGGTCCAAGAGGTAAAACCACTTTTTCAGCCACTTTAACGAAAATGAGTTAGCAGTGCCATCGTGTAGCTTTCAAGGAGAACTAACACCACATGCATTGATAACTGGGGCAGAACCACTTTAAAGCTATTAAAAGTAGCGATAAAATTTCGGTGTGCAGGGGAAGAAAACCACTTAACTCCAACTTTCAAATTCGTTTTTTCTCAAATTGAAGTTTTGGTATAAAGTGGTTTTATCCCTGGACCCTTCATTTGTTGAAATAATAAAACACTAGTGCTTGGTTTATGTCAAACACTTTAAACATTCGTAGGGTTATATATAATTGTATATGTTTAGAATATTTTGCAATAATTTTCTTTTTCTCACCTTTTAACAGATTGCCGCTGAAGTCTCTGCACCACTTTCTCAGTGTAAGAAAGTTACTATGGTATCATCAGGCAAGAGTGAAATTGGTGCTAGTAACTGACTGGAGAAGTTCTTGATATTATTGCTAAAGTTCCACAAGTTGTGAGCCAGTTAACTGGAGTGAACATCACACATGTAAGTATTCTTTTATAACTTTCTTCCTGGTTGGTTTGAAAACAAAAATGGTAATAAAATAAATTTTTGTTGTATATCTCCATATCTTATGTTAAGAAAATATTTATAATTTGGTACGTTATTGTAATGTATTCCTGCTGTCTTTGTTTCAGGGTGACAAAAATAAATTGGTACAAATATAGTTTTTTAATGAACTTTTTATTTTTTTATATGCTAAGTCATTAATTTGTTACTGTTTCTGTTGCTACCCAAATCATAATTTAAAGTTTTGAGAGTTATGTTTTCCTATTTTTTTTGGTTTTTAAATTTTGTGCATGGAACTATTTTGTGTAGAATTTTTTTTATTTGAATAAATTTTTCAATTTGCTGTTTATTTTCAAGAAAAATGTCATTTATTTTCAGAAGGAACAATTCTAGAAATTTGTTAATACAGTGTCTTAATCTAAAAGTCAGTAAGTCGTAAGTTCCAGTCCTTTTTTTTTTCTTTTTAGTTCCAGTACAGCACTTATTGTAGTAAGTTTTATTCTCGTGTAAAACTGTTAAGCTACTTAATTTTTGCACCCCCTTTTTTAAATTTTGTTGCATAATGCTATTTTATTATGATTTAAAATTGCATTTTTGTTATTTTATTATACATTTTATGTTTAAGCACTTCTTTCAATTATTTATGAAACTGTGATTTTGGATTATGAAAATAGAGAGTATGTACTTAAGTATGTTCTTATATTCAGACATAATGGGAATAGTAATATTTGATGTACCTGTACTGTATTTTATATAAAAGGCTTTGTCCAAATATTGCTAGTTTTGAAATGACATGAAAAAATATTTTTAGAATAAAACAGAATATAAGTATTAAATTACTTTATAAATTATAAATACACAAGGCAAAATAATAGTTTAAGGAACACAATACTGTATTTAATAAATACTATTATGATCAAAAAGTACCTGGAATGGTGGCATAAAATAAAAATTATCAATTTATTGCATCTCCTTCAAAATAATCTCTCCTGACTTTAATGTACTTCTGCCAGCATTTTTTCCAATCATCAAAACATGCCTTAAAGTCGTTTTTGTGAAACCCTTTCAGAGAATTTTCTTTTATCAAATTAATGGACTCAAAATGGTGACTACAAAGAGGCAATTGCAACTGTTCAAATAAGAAAAAGTCACACGGTGCCATATCAGGTAAATACGAAGCTTGTGGAGCCATATTTGTTGAATGTCTGGTTAAAAACTTACGAATAATATTTGCACTGTGAGAAGTGCATTATCATGGTGCAAAAACCCATGAGTTTTCTTGCCACATTTCAGGCTGTTTTTGACGAATTGCTTCACAAAAATGGCATAAACACTCAAACAATATTTATTGACTGTCTGGCCAGTTGATAGGCATTCATAATGCACAGCACCACAACAGTCAAAGAAAACAGTTAACATTACCTTGATTTTTGAGCATGGTCTTTTCGGTCTTGCTTCAACTTTCAAGCTTAATTCACTTGATTGTTGAACTGTTTCTGTATCAAAAGCGTACATCCAAGTTTCATCACCAGTAATAACGTGTTTTAGAAGAGAATTGCCTTGAGAGAGCATCTCTTCGGCCACTTGAACACATTGTTGTTTTTGGAATAAATTTAAAGTTCTTGGAATAAATCAAAAAGCAACGTCTCGCAACCTTAAATGATCTTTTAAAATTGCTTGTTCTTGAATTCTTTATTGAACTTGTTCAATAATGTCTCTTGTCAATGACGATCACCAAGCACCAATTCTCTGACCTTATTGATATCTTGATCATTAATAAAGTGGATGTTCTACCAGATTGTGGATCATCTACGACAGATTCTCTACCATCTTTAAACTTTTTATACCAATCAAATACTGTTGTTTTGATAAACAGTCATCTTTAAAAGCTTTTTGCAACATTTAAATTGCTTTTGTAGCAGAAATTTGATTGCAATAACAAAATTTAATGCCTGTTCTTTGCTCAATAATATTTGTCATTTTGGAAAATCAACAGAGTGAAAATTCTTATCTCATTAAAAACAAACTTATTTTCAGCCGGTAAAATGAAATAAATCCCTGACTATTGCCAGATGTTTATAGAACTTATTGTCATAAAAATGTTTGATAAAAATCTGCACACAATATCTAGTATAGATGTATTTTAAATGAAGCATTCCGGATATATTTTGATCACAGTAGCATATAAATACCTGTGCTACCTGCTCCAGTTTTCTACACCTGTTTTAGATTGTTTCTGATACTTAATTTCATGAAAATAATGCCTGTAATTAGTTGTTAGACATGAATTCAAATAATAAAAAATCATTTTGTTGTGAGCAGTTTCTATAACCTTGTTATGTGTAGTCAGTTTTTTTTGTTATTTTAAGAAATATAAATATAAAAATTTAATCCTTTTCATAATTTTTTTTTGCCAATAACAAAAATAAGTTTTTAAACCTGCGAGTCTATAAAGGAATTACATGGAAGAATTGTTTTCAAATTATTTATTATCGATTTCAATCATTTGTACTTGATTTGTCAAAGATCTAAGTGGGAACTTCAAGTTTTTAATATTATCTTGATAAGATCATGATAGAAGTCAGTTTATAAAAAAAATTATTCACATTTATGAAACTTTCAAATCATTACCATTTATCTAAAAATGGAAAATTCCTGTACCCATTATTTTGCAAAAACAATTTCAGTTATATTTAATTAAGGCTTATGAATTTTAAGATTTCTACATAGAAGATATCTAATTAGGAAAAAGGGACTTACAATTTAATAAGCATAAATAAGTATTATTTTATCCAGATCTGAATTGGAGAAATTGCATTATATATTACTGGGGGGTAACACCTTGGCTACCTATGGTGCTCCTACTTCCCTCCATTGGCAGATCACTCCCCTTTCCATCAAATCATTACCATTACCCTGTAAATATTCGTCTTTAGGATATGTGGAAGAAATAATGGAAGAATAGGTAAAAAATTAAATGTAATATAAAAACATAATAGAAAAATATGACTTAAAAAGCTACAGATTTGAGCTAATTATTGTATAAATATATAGGATAGATTTATATGTTATTTGTCTTACAGGATATTGGTCTTATAATAGTGTCCAAGTAGGACTGTTTGTATCATAAAAGATGTTTTCGGAAGACATGCATTATTCGTAATGTTTCTTGACCTAATGTTTAGCAACTTGGTCCAATAATATGCTATCTATATATTATTGTTATGATTGATAATTTTAGATTGTAAATTAAATAGTTAACTGTATTATGGGGGCATGATGAATTGTAATTTTTATCTGTATGGTTGAAAAAGTTACAAAAAGCATAAAATCTCTAATATTTACCATTTATCTAATATTTTCTGCCTAAGTATTAAATAAAAATTGAATAAGGAAAATCAGGAAACACTTCATCATTTTTTATGTTAAGTGTAGTTGTATAAATTATACTTCTCATTTAATAAAACAGAAGTGCATAAGCAGATGAATTTTTATTACGTGGTAAATGTGTAACACTATTTCAAACAGAGTTATCTGAAATTTACTTTTTGCCACTATTTTTATGTTTTGATATTTTGGTTTCTGTAGTCATCTGGTATGTCAGCCTTGAACTTTTCATTCAACCTTGAACTTCAAGAAATAGTTGTTGCATTATTTTTAAAATCTTTTTTTTCTTCTCATTTTAATATTCTCATTAGTACACCTAATTCTGTTTTTACACGATAGATACGTTCCTGAAAAATATGTGTAAAAAAAAATTGTGTAAAAAAAAGACGTATAAATGGTAAAAAAGATTGGTTCCGGGTCTAAAATATCAGTAAAAATAATTTTAAAAAACCATATGAAGATATTCGTTTTAAGCTTATTATTTTACTAGTGTCCTGTCACCACTTTGTCAGAGTTGAACAATTATCTATCTTAATATATTAGGTAGGTATAATTTATTTTAAAACTTAATTGTATACCACATTTTTCATTTTTTTTTTTGAGGTTTTAAAATAAATTGATTCTCTGCATTTCCTGACCTAGAAAGACCTGTTGAACTTGATTAAAAGCATTAAAAAAGATATGGTAAATAAATATATATATATATATATATATATATATATATATATAGCAGAATGTAGCAGTGGGCTGAAGCAGGAACAAGTAAAAAGAAGCAGTTGTTTAAAACACAGGAAACGTAGGTTTATTTTCACCACAAAGTAAACTCGAGCTAACATTTATCATCGACGATAGCTTTCAGTCTGACACAATGCTCCAATTGACCCCAGCAAGAGCTAAGTGAAGCCAGCACGTTATATACATTCAAACCACGTGTGCATCTGGCTGATTTGCATATGCAGAAAAATTTACGCCAAGTAAACATCAATATAATTGTCACAAAAATGTAATACTTCACTTATAATAAATAACAAAAATTACTACACTTACAATAACAAACATTACAAAAACAAACACCGGAAAAAAAAATGTTAAATTCAAACATCACAACCAGCGTTCGGGAATGTCGTCCGAACATCGTAACTTGTGATCGCAAAGAAACAGTTACATCACGTCATTCCGGAAGCATGCACGTCACTCGCTGTACGGGAAAAACAACATAACGTTTAACTTCCAAATTGGGAAGACAGAGAGTGGGGAGTATCCCAACAAGACCAACATATAATTGTCCATGAGTAAAACAATCTTCCCATAAGTCAAGTCCAATATATTTGTATGTTTCACCTTGGGATTTGTTGATGGTGATAGCAAAAGAAATTTTTATTGGAAACTGTAACATCAGGTACTGAATTGTGTCCGAGGGTCAACCGCATGCCGATTTTGATATGATTCGGCCCTATAGCCTATCTGCTACAGTGTCCACACACCAAAAAACACGAAAAAAGCATCAAAAATGGCACAAAAAATTTAATAACTTTTTAAAAATTAAAAAATCCAGCTACGTCATACACTGAATCATGTTCGAGGCTACACGTGTGCCGATTTTGGTACGATTCGGCTCCATAGTCTCGCTGTCAACGAGGACAGCCGCAGAAGCTGTCAAAATAAGCAACTTTTAGGGGGCAAAATCATTAAAACATTAATTAAAAAAACTCTGGGAACCAATTTTCAAAAAATAATATGCCTATGTTTTAATCTGAACTATCAACGATATTTATACAAAATTTCCGATCAATTGAAGCTTTTTCACTTATAAAGGAACAAACATAGGCCTATTCTAAATAATCAATAAATTTCACAGTTTCAATGAAACACACAGATTTTTGAATAAAGTTCAATAATTTAAGTTTGATTTATGCAAATTGTGCATAAAATTGTACATAAATTCAAAAACAAAGTTTATAAGTTAAATAAAGTTCTGTAATATTATACCAATAAATTTCCAGTTGATAGCCAATAAATTGTAAATATTTTTTTACCTTAAATGTCCAATAAAAAGCATAGTTCCGAATATAATTGTCTTCAATAAACCCATAAATGTTGCCAATTTCAAAAATCCTTTTTGTATTTATCAATACCTCCTCCACTTAAATCTTTAAAATATAAAATGTTTTACTGATAATAAATGAAAATGTAGTTTGATGTGTTGCTATGGTTACTTGACTATGGTTGATAAAGGAAAAATTGTAAAGGTGAACATTTAGGCCCCTCAACATTTAGGCAGCTCAACATTTAGGCCCCTAACTTTCTTTCTACTGATCATATATACACAATATATATATATAGCCTATGTTCATCTGGAATAATGTACCTTTCAAATAGTGAAAGAATTTTTCAAATATGTGCAGTGGTTCCAGAGATTACCCTCCACATACAAAATCCTCTCTCTCTCTTTATATATTAGTATAGATTTCAAGAAAATACACATGTAATAATATGTAATGAAAATGCAAAAAATTCATCAAAGAAAAAAAAATCTGGTTTACACATAAATTTTTTTATTAATTTTCCCTTTCTGACAATAAATGCCACATGCGTTTGCGTACGACTGGAATATCACTGCTATCACTAGAAATGTTGTGGACATCATCTTCCTCTAGTAATGAAATTCTTTCTATGATCTCTTGAGCAAAATCAGCATGAGTCTCCTCTGGTGATGATGATTCACCGGTTTTACGAACGAATTCAGTTATTAACCGTTGTGTTTGTCTTTTGGTAAGGCTGTTATACGATACTCTGTAAGAGGCTGTCAACAACTTCAGTTCACATTGAAACTTCCCAGCACGTTCCTCATTCAGGGGATGTTTGACAAAATGATTACCCAATTTTTTGGTCAGTTCCAGACCTTCTTTTATTAAATCTGCATTTAGAACAAGATCATTTTCTTTCATTTTCTCCATTTTTGACAGAATAAAAGAAGAAAGTGTTTTTGTGGGCTGAATTCTTGAATCAAAACAGAACTGGATACACTATCGTCAAAAATAATACGCCACAAATAAAATTTTCTTTTCTTAGAATTTAGGCCAAAAATAAAATAAAATTGAGAAATTGGATTGGACCGCTTGTGTTAAATCAAAATGACTCGCATAAAAAGAGAATAAATTATTTTTTTAAATTCATGTTAAATCAAAGTCGTGTAAAAAAGGTTCGTTCATAAACAGAATTAGGTGAACTTCAAATAGTATTTTCTCTCTAACTTCCAGAGAAATCACAAGTTACAGAAAAATTGTACACTTTGAAAATAATCCACAAAAGTGGAGAAATTAGAATAATAGGTCTTCTTACCTGAAATAAAAATGTTTCTTATTTTAAAACAATATAAAGAAAAATTATTAGAGTTGTTTGTGTTATTAGATATGTTTAATTTATCATAGAATTATTTTTATGTGACGTGCACTATGTTATGACTATTTCACATTATTTATATTCTATGTTACGATTATTCATATGTTAAGATTATTTTACTATCAGCTAGCAAATTGCATCACCACCCTTTCTTTGAGTATCTACTTGTGACAATTTGTTTTTGTTGTCATAATCTGGCATAATCTTTTTTATTCTGTAGTATTTTATTAGAATTTTATTAATGTAGATAAGAAGCTGAGTATTCTGTCAAGTGTGGAGAAATGCTTTAATAAATTTGATATCACATATTTCTGTTATTTGCAATTGTACAATGTCCTTAAAAACATTTGATTATAGCTGGAGTAAAAGTCATGTTAGGTTCAGTGAATTTGGTTCGCATTCTTTTCACAGAAATTTTCTGTATTACAAATATGGAAGGCTTTTGAGTTACATATACAAGCATAGCCTCCCCCCCCAAAACTTTTAAAAATCATTTTGTTTTTGTAACATGATAGTTGCAACTTCTTACATTTTACACTAACCAGATTAATTTTGCAGAAATTAATTTATTTCTATAAAACATAAAATATTTATTTTATTATAAGCTAGATTGTTTTTCTGTGTATATGGATAAAAGTATGCTTTCCAATGATTAAGGTTTAAAAAAAAAAGTTTTAGTTTTGCTTTGGGTCTTAATGAAATGGGCTTTTATTAGTTCTGATACATACTTAGGGTTCACGTTAAATGGTTAAAATTCTTCCTGTTTATGTTATGTGTTGAAACTGACTAGCTGATATTGTTTCCTCTAGTGCAAACGAAAACTGTAAATGTAAGTAAACCTAAATGTAATCCTAGTACACTATTTTTTTTGAAAAAAAGTAGTAGATATAATATCTCTCTTATGAATCAATTGGCTGTAGATTCTCCTAATAATAATCTTACATGAAACAAAATTTTCTGCAGAATCTTATCTTTACACAAAATATATACATGAAAATTTATTACTTTATTACATTTTTACCTGGTGTGTCTAACCCACAGTTGGCATGTGGCCCTTGACTGTAAGTTATGCCACCCCATAAGATCTAAAACTTTTAGCCTTATGTGCTTCACAATCACACTTTATTCATGTAATTGCTGTTTTTGTAGTATGTACTTTTATGATTAACTAGCTGGTTACGCACACTGCACTATGGAGTATATTCAAATTAAATTCAACGGTCATTGTATGCAATTAATGCAAAAAAATATATATAAATATATATATATATATTTATAGAAAAATCGTAATGGATATTTTATAGACAAAATAATGTAGAATAAAATATTCAAATGAAATACAGTGGTCAATGTATGCAATTAATTTGTATGTTTAATATACATAAAACATCCTTATTTGAATTAAAGTCTTAAAAAACTTCCTTCTCAATTAGTCTAGTGGTTAAATTTTATCTTTTACCCTATATTAATATTTTTTTTCAATTTATTTCATTGTTATGCACATGATACAAAATTAATTTAAAGTATCACCAAAAGAAAAGAAATCACGTGATCAGCATTTAATAAATTAAAGTCTAAAAATTAATCTTTAAAAATAAACCAAAAATCAGAAAATGGTGGTAAAGATTCGAAAAAGATTTCATTTTAAAGGAATTTTTATGATCTTTCACGTGATATAAATTTTATAACCCTTATTAAAAAAAATTATTTTAAATGCAAACTTTAAAAAATGTTACAAAAACAGCTTAAAAATTTAATTAAAAAAAATCTAAGAAGAATTCTTGAAAAATCTTTCTTAGTGCACCCCTACACTATAAGAAGAATCGCCATGCAAAATTTCAGCCCTTTAGGTCCAGTGGTTTGGTCTGTGCATTATCTGTCAGTCAGTTACGGAATTGTTTTATTTATATAGACTATAAGATTGAAGCAAAGAGTACAGTTAGATAAAAAAATTTTGATGAGAACTTTGAGAGCTGACTACAGGTTAAAACCACTTTCACTGATCCGGACACTGATGCTTTGGTTTCATGTAATCCAGGCCTGTATTTCAGGAGATTTGCATTTAAAATGCCCTTTTTAATAACGTTAATAAAAAAACTTAAGAGTAAAGGAATTTTTGCTGTTTATGTATATCAACTATATCATGTATTTTATTTATGGCCTAAGACAAGTTGTCTTCACTCAGTGTGTCCCAGGCAAGGAAAGAGATTGGACACCCATGATTTATACTGTTTCTGTGTAATCAAGATTTTTCTGCCTAATGAAAATTTTAAAATTTTATATAACCTTTTTAGAGATAGAAAAATTTTGTTTGTTAAAAATTTTCTCAGTTTCATTGACAAATTACTTTTAATAAGGAACCTATCAGACAGAAAATTTTATTATGATTAGGTATGTATGTAGAATACAACATATGTGAAACTCTTGAAAAATAATATATCCAAGTTTGAAATTTTGGATATTGTCTCTATCAATTTGAATTTTAGTTTTATAGGAAATTAAAAAAAAATTCTTAAATTTCTCATGTATATTTAAATGTATTTTATTAAATTTAGAGCAGTATGAATGCAGTTTCATAATTTTATTTTGTTAGTTTTAACACATTTTCACATACTTGAATGCTTGCTATTTCATCAGGTAAAAAAAATAAATAAATCAGTTTTTAAGCCTATTTCTCATGTTAGTTAACCTCTTTACTGCTTTAAATATCTTTAATATTTATGTTTTCCTTCATTATGAATTCTTTTAATGGAATAATGGGACCTGGTTAAATAGAACCTCTACTGTACTTTAAATATCTTTTTAACAGATACAACACAATTTGAAGTTTGGTATATTCTGTTGTAACTATATAAACTCTTCTATATATTTGTAACTGATATTAATATAATAAAATGTGTAGTTTTTATTAGTTTTATGCTAATCTTCAAATATCTCTTCTATTATTATTTCAGTCTGTGAAGCTTGCCCAAGCAGCAATGTGAATATTTTTTCTTCCTTGCTGAGCCATCTGGAGACATATTTTTACTTGCTCGTAAAAGTGTAAACCTTTATAGCATATTTTATATTAATTTTTAAGTACTTGAGTGTAGATAAAAAGCTACTGTTTGAGATTTAGTTTTCAGTATATCAATTTTTTATATGGACAAAAGATAAAAAGCACACCATGGTAAAATTTTATGATGTGTAAACCTATTCTACTTAAATGGACAGTTTTGAAAGACTGAATTTAGATTTTCACATGCATTATGTGTTGAAAAAAATAGATTTTATTATAGAGGATAATTTTTTCTTTTTACATTTCATGATTTCAAATATGAAATCTAATATTAAATTTATGTTCACTTTGTTTATGAAGTATTTTCAGGTGAAGTTAACATTTTTATGAAGAATGTCATTTAAAAAAATTGTGATCCAGCAGGCTTATTTGAGAAAGTGTCTAGTCAGTTTCATCTTTGTTTTTACCTATAAGGTTGTAAGTAAAATTAGTTGAATAATCTGCTTCAGTTAGAATATGTGTTGTTCACATAAAAAATCACTTTATTATTTAGGAATACAGATTGAGTATCCCAAATCCAGTTTATATGGGATTAAAAAAAATTGCTTTTTTCCTGAGACTAATGATGCTGCTAGTTACAGATTTCAGAATTTAGGGTTAGGAATGCTCAACCTGTATTTGAATGAGAAATAATATATGGTAGCATTGTAAAAGCTTAATAAAAATCAGTCCATTCTTTTCAGTTGATAATAATTTATTTCCCTGCTGTGGCTATAAGTGGCCAAACAAAAACTAAGAAAGAAATACTTGTGATTTTAATATATAGCCTTACTTAATTTTCCTGAAATATATTCAGTCACATTATAAAATGCCATTTATCATGTGCCAAAGTTAGATTCGCATTCAATGTCATACTTATTGGTAATAACTGTTGAAATTGTATGCACATGTAAGATAGATAAACAAGCAAACATACATCTGATGTATGCATTTTAAATCGAGATTTCTACATAAAATCAGGACAAAAGCAAAACTTGTTGAGATATTCCCAGTGCATTGTACATTCCATAGTTTAAAATAGTAATATATGAGTGTGTGTGTCAAGTTTGTAAAATAAGTGATGTATATTTTCAAAATTTCAATGGCTAGTAAGTATTCTGCATTTAAAATTAATAGAATAAAATAATGTATTAAAACCATGCATTTAAAAACACGTTTTATACTATACCTATTCTATAACCATATTTTTAATAGTTAAGAGTATCCTCTGGGTCAGGGATACTCAAACTGCATCTTGCGGGCCACATTTGGCCCACCAAGCTTTTATGTACAGCCCAAGACACTCACACTCATTATCAGACAGGTGCATTTGGTAAATTAATTTTGGAAATTAGTGCCTGAAAAATACAAGATTGTACAAAATGGGCCACCTGTTGCTCATGTTGTTTGCATCAATGTAACTTTTTAAATTTTCAAATTCCTAAATGAAATATAGGAAGAACGTATATAAAAATCAACTTACTGATTTTTACCTTAATGACGTATTGAGAGTATCATGTAGCAAGTTTAAACCTGATTTGTCTAAAATAGTCAAAAGTTTACATAAAAAAATACGCATTTTTAAATAAAATTTGAATAAATTTAGGTTGAGTTTTATTTTTTGCAATATTATATTATGACATAGTGTTCTATGTAGTGGCCCGCCTAACATAGCAAACATATGCATGTGGCCCAAGAGAAAAAAAGGTCGAGTTCTGGCCCATAACTCTATGTTATGAACTCAAAATAATAGGATTTCTATTTTTAGATCAATTCTGAAATTGATCTCATTCTGAAATATTTGGAAATTCTCTATTTTAATAATTTATATTCGGTTGTTAACTAAAATCAAGATAGATGGCAGCACCACACAATTACTACAAATGCTTATAATATAGTTGCATCGTATGTTATTTAATTGAAAACATTTACAGAAAATCGAAATTTTAAAACGATTTACGTGTAGTAAATTGAATATTGTTCAAAGGTATCAAGTGTCTTTGGAATTTTTTTTGATCGGGCACATTACTGTAGTCAAATTATTTAAATTTCAGTAAGATTGCAATTTATTTAATTTTTCAGCATTGAATATGGTGTATAAATTATTTGTTTATTGTTATTTTTAATTTTTCTTGACTATGTTCCTTAACAGTTTTTTTTTAACGTGATTATAAACTTCTATTTTCCCCAAGTACTTATTTAGGTAATGAATGCAGAAATGTGTGTATGTTGGATTAATCCTGCTGTTATATTATAGCCCTTACATTAATGTTTTGATGTAAATATTTACTAAACTTTAAGATATTAATTTTATAGTGAGGTCTAAATTTTAATTTATTACATTAATCTTTTTTTTTTTTTCCAAGTTTTACATGAGATTCTTGCAAAAGAAGTTTAAAAATAAAATGCTTGGAGAAACATTAGCTTTGCTGCTGTTGATGTTTCTACATAAATAATTCAGTTCTTTTTAAACTTCTGTATCTAAAATGCTGCTGTAGTGTTTGCTTTCTAATGAACGTAACCAAAAGCTCATTAAGCCTTGTTTATATTGCTGCTATGCTCTCATAACACCAGTAGTCTCCTGATTGGTGCTAAGTCACTTCAAATATTAAATTTATATATAAAATTAAGTTTTCACCACACACTGCCTCAAAATGTTATCATAATTGAAAACTTAAATAAATTTATATTTTATTTTTATTTGATTGCTTTTATATATATTCTTGTGAACTGTCAAGCTTTTAGTATCTTCACTTACAACTGCTTTTTTTGTCTATGCTTTGTCCATAGTAATTTTACTAACAATTTTTTGTATAAGACATGTAAATCCTTTAAAATAGCATTAAAAGGCCATACTTTTAATGTAGAGAATTTGTTAACAGTTCTTTAAAAGAAATTTCTGTATTAAATAATTTTTGAATCTGACTGAAGCAGAGTATAATATATCTCTGAGTTGCTTTTATTCTGAAGCTACAGTTAAACAATACTGAGGAAAAAAAAATTCATTGAAAACAAAGCAAAAGTGCTGCAATTTCTTTTAGGACTTACAATTTGAGTGGGTTAAAATTTGTATAGATTAATGCGTAGAGAGATAATTGTACTACCACTCAAGTACAAGTATGTGTATATATTTATACCTGCGCTATCCTTGCTTTCTTTAAATGTCATAACAATTTTGTATCTTAGAGGCTCATCAATGCTAATGCAGTTTGTATATTACATTTTTCTGTACATTTAAAACATTAAATTTCTATTTTGTGCCTTTTCATATTGTTCATTTTTTATATGCTTCATCATTTTTTTGTGATTCATACAAAAAAATATTAGCACTTTCTAACTGTAACTCATTAACAGGTGTGTATTAAATACATATTTTATACTGCCTATACTATATTTATATAAAGTACTTTCTCAATGTGATTTTTTTTTTTAAATTATTCTTTCACCTTATCATGTACATAGAGTTATATAAATATATATACTATATATAAAATTGATCTGCAATGGATTTGTGTTGATTACAGATTTTTGCAATAGTGATGAAATTTTTATTTCACTAAAAGTAGCCTAATGTGGTTCAGATAGTTTTTTGTTTAAGTTGTGCTTGGACCAAATCTGATTTTAAGCAAACTTGTTCTTTTTAAAATTAGCCATTGCACTAGAACATATGGGGTACCTGGAGTTAGAAAAATTACTATATCTGTCATGACATAGATATAATCTAATCACTGTGATAATAGCCAACTTATATATTATAAATATGCATATTAGTCAATATCAATTCATCTGCAACTGCTGAACGGCTCTACTCTAACTTCACAAATACCTGCCATGAAAAATAATTGTTAAATTAATTTAACATTATTTGTTTTATTTACTGGGAAAATTTCTGAAGTGGAGATAATTATATGTTGATTTTTTTTCTGGCTTATAGTCTTTTGTGGAATTTTTAGTCTCTTGAAAAAAATATTTGTTAAAATCCCTTTAATTTTATGCTGATATTTATGTTTTTGGAGACAGTTCTGTGATTAGTCTATATTGATTATACTTTTTCCCCTCTTGTTCCTTTGCATAACTTTTTTTTAGGTATCATTTGTTAAATGAATGCATTCAATATTAAAATAGAAATTAAAATTTTGTACTGCCTGGAAGCATTAAATTTTCCTTTCATGGTAGTTTAAAAAGTTTCTATTAATTTCTATGGATATTGAAATGTTTCTCACTGTGCTAATATTTTAATATCATATGCTTTCAAAAGTGAAGTATCTTTGGAATCTTATAAAGATATTAGAGAAATTATTTTATATTTTTAACCAACCTTTTATGTATGGGTAAATAGATAAGATTTACAAAGCAAAGATATTTCTCTCTATTTTTATGAGCTTATTTATGTTCTTAAATTGAGCTTTCTCTTGACATTAACAATGCTCTCATTGGACCGCATGTTACGTTTCATTGTATGATGTATTTCTTTTTGTTGTTAAAAAGTTTTTGAAGATCAACAAGAAAATAATCGAACTTACATATAGATTTATCATTCTTTTAGTTCACTCACTATTAAAGAGAATTTAATTTTTTTCCTGCAGTCCTATTTAGTTTTTTAATATGAAAAAATGTCTTACCTTACATAGTGGGATAGCATGTATCCCAAGAATGCTGGCCCAAGAATCAATATATATCTATACACACTCTTATATATATATATATATATATATATATATATATATATATATATATATATATATATATATATTTATATATATACATATTTATTTATATATATATATATGTATATGTGTATATATATATATATATACATATATGTTATGCTAGAAGCATAAACTATATTTAATTATATTAATAAGTGTTAAACGGTAATTTTCTAT
>OU015500.1:122039333-122336833 GCA_907164885.2 Dolomedes plantarius | reverse complement strand
ATTTATGCGTTTGTGAGACGATGAGTAAGTCAAAGGAGCTTAGTGACTTTGATCGTGGCATTATAGTGGGATGACACTTTGGTGGGAAATCATTTCGGGAAAATTCGGACATTCTACAGAAGCTAAAATGATAGTGAAGACTTTGACTTGTTTGAAACTTTTTTCGAAGTATCAGATTGACGGCTTTTAATATATAGGAAAGCAGTTGATGAAATAAATTGTATATAATATATTTAATGTAAGTAACTGTTGTTTGAACCTACTTTTGATAACCATTTTTTGATTATATGAACAACTTTTATACATTTTGGTTTGTTTTCTTACTTCCTCCTTTGTACTACAAGTGTTCTTCGGTATATTATGAGATATACATTATACGTACAGGTATACATAATTTATTATTTATATGGGTTATGAATACTATACGTATCTAATTAAACAGCACACAAAGTGATTAAGAGAGTTACAGACCATGGAAACGAAACTTGAGTGACGAGCATTTTACAAGCGAAATGTTGAAAAGTACCCCTAAAATTCAAAACGCTTTAACTATTTACCTGGTGAAGATAAATTAGCATAATTATATAAATTTTTGAAGGAAATTTTTCGCTCTACAACTTTGTATATCACGAGTTTTCTGAGAAATGGAAGGGGAAAGAGTTAGAAGAGGAAGTTTGACGAGATACCTGAACCGCTACCACTTTTTTTGAAAAATTTTCATATTCAACGGCTCATATCTCGAAAACGTTAACACTTGGGTACAAACATGGATATATCATTCGGAAGGGAATTTTATAAGCTTTATTTTTTAAATTTGACAATTTCCTGTGCTACGCACCGTTTTCGAGATAAACGCCAAAAACTAAAAAAAGGACCTTTGGACCCCCCCCCCCCCGCGGCGCCTGAAATCGAGGGGACTTTATTAGGCGTTGCTCAGGGTACCAACCCCTACACATTCCTGAAAAAATCTCAACCCCTTCATTTAATGCATGATTCTCCGCCATTTTGAGCAAATTTGACTGGACTATTACTATGAAAGAGTAGTTTTGAGCAATCAGTGCAAAGCGTAAACCTAATTAAATAATATATGTAATCAGAACCAATGGGGGGGGTTATAACCCCCATCAACCCCCCCTTGCGTACGCCACTGATAATTATATATATATATATATATATATTATAATTATATATACACATATATATATATATATATATATATATATATATATATATATATATATATATATATATATATATATATACACACTGCTAAACAAAATTAAGGGAGCAGGAAGAGAAGTTAAGAAAACCGTGCGAGACAGCCACGTATTGGCATAAAATGGATAGTACACGCGTATCAGTGCGCAATACAGAAAAAAAGACGTAAAATTATTTGTAATTAAGCTTTAATTCTTTGAAAATATGGAAAAAACATGAAAAGATGATTTAGGGCAACAATTTGGTTACATGTAAACGATAAAAAAAAGTATTGTTTAGAAATGATGCAAGATTTTTAATATGGTGTGTGGTCTCCTCGAACAGCTAAGACTGCTGCACACCTGTTTTCCATGGATGTGATGATGTTATCGATAAGACTTTGGGGAATACTGTTCCACTCCTCAAGAAGTGCAATCTCCAAGTCTCGGAGAGTAAAAGGAGGCCTTGGTCTCGCAGAAATGCGTCGTCCGAGCATGTGCTAAACATGCTCGATTGGATTCAGGTCAGGAGAGCACGCTGGCCATTCCATACGCTGTATTGTCCCAGCTTCAAGCATGTTCTCCACAAGACGAGCTGTATGCGGTCTGGCATTATCATGCTGGAAAACAAAGGAATCTCCAATGGCTGCAGCGTAAGGTATGAAATGAGGTCTCAGTATCTCGTCTGCATACCTTCGGGCCGTCAAAGTACCATTCCGAATGATATGCAGGTCCGTACGTCCACCTATTCTGATTCCACCCCATACCATAAAACGAGCTCGTCTGTATTGTGACCTTTCACGAACGAATGTGGGGTTATTTCGAGTGCCCCTTTCCCTCCATACCAAAACACGGGTGTCACACTCCAGACTGAATCGGGACTCGTCTGTAAACAGCACTTGGCTCCAATCATGTTGCTCCCAATCTCGATGTTCAGTAGCCCATCTTCTTCGGGCCGCACGGTGGCGTGAGGTCAACGGAATGCAGACCATTGGCCTACGTGCATAGAGACCTCCCTGATGAAGCCTATTACGTACTGTTTGGCTGGACACCCTTCGTCATCTTGCCAAGAGCAACTGTCTTTGCAGCTGAGTAGCATTGTCTGTTCCGTTTCGACGAGCTGTTAACAGTATATACCGGGCATCAGTTGCTGTAGTGGCGCGTGGCCGACCTTGCCCTGGTCGAAGTCTAACATTCCCTGTTTCTGGGAATCGATTCCACAGCCTTGCAACGACACTTCTGGTGACTCCAACAGCGTCCGCGACACTACGTTGTGTTTGCCCGGATTCAAGTCTGCTTATAATACGCCATGCCATGGATTCCGGTAAATCACGTTGTTGAGACATTTTCAAGTCACCTTTTCTCAAAAAGAAAAACTGAGGAATCGAATTTCACAGTTAAGGCAGCGAAACAGACGTTTCTGCAACATCCCGATTTCCGCCCTTATGTTCTTTTTCTGATTTTTGACGTCATGAACTTTGATTTGCATATGAAGTTTTCTTCTTCTGTTTCCTGCTAGGCTTTAAATTATGGATGATTTATTTTATGTTACTTATCGGTGTAAGTATTTGTGTAATTTCGTTAAAACCATGTGCTCCCCTAATTGTTTTGAGCAGTGTATACAGGGTGTCCCAAAAGGATCGCATAAACTCTGCACAGCTAGATTCCTCGTTGGGAGTACATAAAAACTGCCCAAAGAAGCGTTCCTGTACGATCCATAGTTTACGAGAAAAATACGAAAAACAAAGTATGACGTCACTGCCAGTGCAAGAAAAAACACTTTATTGAACATATCAACAGCATGCACAATTTAAAGCAGATGTTCAAAGTGTCCGCCGAGCATGTCGAGGCAGGCTTGAGCACGCCGTGGAATGGCTGTCATCACACATTGCAGCATCGCGGGGTCCACCGGAGTACAAGCAGTATGCAGACGAGCAACTAAGTCCATTTGTGTTGTCACTACGTCTCGATACACCAGTTCCTTGAGATGGCCCCATAGGAAAAAATCCAACGGTGTAAGATCTGGCGAATGTGGCGGCCATAGAACCGGACCCCCACGTCCGATCCAGCAGCCGGGGTATTCCATATCCAGCCAACCATGTACAGGAGCACAGAAATGCGCCGGAGCCCCATCCTGCTGGAACCAAAGTCCCTGTATTGCCGCTAATGGTATGTCATCGAGGAACTCGGTTAAGACCTCATTGAGAAACACCAAGTACGACTGTTCCGAGAGCCGTTCAGGCAACAGATATGGTCCAAGCAGGAGATCCCCGAGTATGCCGGCCCACACGTTTAGAGACCAACGTTCCTGATGTTTCTGCGGCCGGATTGCATGCGAATTGACCTGGGACCACATATGGCTGTTGTGATGGTTGAAAACCCCATCACGAGTGGAACATGATTCATCAGTCCACAGGATATGTGCAATGAAACCATTATCTGTGTTCTGTTGCTGCAACAGCCATTCACAGAAGGCC
This sequence comes from Dolomedes plantarius, assembly GCA_907164885.2. Classification (NCBI taxonomy): domain Eukaryota; kingdom Metazoa; phylum Arthropoda; class Arachnida; order Araneae; family Dolomedidae; genus Dolomedes; species Dolomedes plantarius. The sequence continues at coordinate 122,333,160 of OU015500.1, read as the reverse complement.
ACGCGTTTCTGAAAGTCATCTGGTTTCAGACCTTGCACGGTTATGTACCGAAATGGGTGTAGCCTCTCAGACCGTAAAAGCCTGTGCACAGTACTTTTACTCGAAGTCATCTCACGGGCTAATGCGCGTGTGCTTACCTCGGGCGTCTCTTCTACCCGCTGCAGTATTGCATCCGCCTGTGCTACCGTCAGGCCGCTCCGCGGTCTTCCAGTATCGTGAAGATTGGCTGTTGGCAAGACGCTTCTCGTATTTCGCAGTCTGTCGTCCAGCCTACGGATGACGTTGACATCGGGAGGACGGATATCGATGGGCATACTCCCTAGCAGTTCGTAAGGCATTTCCATTACATCGGCCGTACATCAGGTACATGTCGCAGTAGTCACGAACGGAGTACATGGCCACCATACGAAGACTACCGGTAGCTGCAAGATGCAGCCTTTTAAATACCAGTTCAACGGCGGCTTAACGTCATTCCATGGCGCGCGTGTATGCATGACGCGATATGCGCAGCGAACGTTTTAAACATTATCGTCTGGAAAGATATGCAAATATTGTTGTTGATATGTCCAATAATGTTTTTTTCTTGCACCGGCAGTGACGTCATACTTTGTTTTTCTTATTTTTCTCGTAAACTATGGATCGTACAGGAACGCTTCTTCGGGCAGTTTTTATGTACTCCCAACGAGGAATCTAGCTGTGCAGAGTTTATGCGGTCGTTTTGGGACACCCTGTATATATATATATATACATACACATGTGTGTGTGTGTGTGTGTGTGTGTGTGTGTGTGTTTATTTCTATATGGATGTGTTTATATGCGAGTGTGTCTATCTATCTATTTATCTATCAATCTATCTATATATACATATATAATTACACTCACACATATACATTGAAACTTCTCTATGGCGACCACTCGTGGTTCCGCAAAAAAGTGGCCGTTTTGAGGGGTGGTCGCCAAAAAGGGGTTTCTTGCATAACGTAGGCCGTAAAGTGTCGAATCGGTTCTGAACAAAATAGGACCGTTTAAAGGGGTGTCCGGCTAGAGAAGTTTCACTGTATATATACGTAATACATAACGAATGCAAATTTTTCAGGTTAAATGTAAGAAAACCTAGAAGACTGCAATCTGTGAAAATAATTTTGAAATAAGATTGTTAATATCACGAATTTAGGAGAAATTATCGTAAGCCTGTTTGTGATCCTAAAACTCAATTTAAAGTCTAAACTTTTTGGAACTAAACCATACTTATCAATTTTGAGATCCTTGAAAGTGCCACCCGTGAAATCTTTCACCTTGTTCCTCACTGGTGTCTCCGAAATTTTCAGGAAAATGGTCTAAGTGGCTGTGTAAATAGTGCATCTTAATGCTGTACTTACACAGCCTCCAACACCCAAGGGATCTGAAACTGTTTAGAATCTCGTTTACCAGTTAAACATAGTTTTCAGCTTTGCATTTGCCCAGAAAATTTCCGATAACTGCAACAAATGAAGTCCTGGCTTTTTGTTCAGACTCCTTCACGGAATTTACGAAGGCAGGATCCTTAATGAGTTGTCTTATTTGTGGGCCGTCAAATATTCCTGCTTTAATTTTTTCCGTACTCAACTTAGGAATTTTTCCCCTTATATATGCAAAGCATGATTCGTTCATATCAAGAGCCTTTACAAACTGCTTCATTACGCCCAGCTTGATATGCAGTGGAGAAAAGATGATTTCCTCTCGTCCAACTAAGGGGTCGTTAATGACATTCTTTTCCCCAACGTCCATGTTTTCTCTCTTAGGCAACTCTTTTCTAGCCCAGTGGTGTGCTTTGTCTCTGCTATCCCAGAGGCACACGATGCAAGGATATTTGGTGTAGCCACTTTGCTGTCCAAGGAGAATGTTTACCATTTTTAAGTCCACGCAAATCACCCATTGATGTTCATGATACTTTATCTTCTCCAAGACCAATAGGCCAGTAGGCAGGAGTTGAATTCGGAAATAATTCAAACAAAAGTGGAAACTTTTTTACTCAATTTATTTTAGGTCAAAAACGAATAGTCTGAGTTTTCCCCCTTCGACGAGGCGATCGCTGGTGGTTAGGTAAAAAAATTGAGTGAAAAAGAGGTATTTTTTTCAGTTTTTTCAAAATAAATTAAAACCGGTTCATCCAATCAAAGAAACCGTAATATAAAATTTTTAGAGCATTAAATTCTGCGTAAAATGAGTACCAATACATAAAAATTACTTCGGTTATAAAGTTACTAGCTTCTCTCGAAGTTGCCATTATTTTAGCAACATTTGCTAGTAAGTGCAATTTTCACTATACTTGTGTTTTTCGGGGTAAATAGGCAAAACTTTTTTAATCGCTGTATTTTATGTCAAATATGAATATCCTGAGTTTTCCCCCTCCGCCTAGGCGAGCGCTTGTGGTTAGGCCAAAGGACATCCGCTAGGTTCAAGGTGACCAGTCACCTCAGCGGATCGTCTTCCAGTAACTGCCAAGTTGAGATTTAGTACGGTTTGTGTCCGCTGTTGTTCCGTATTTTTCATATTGCCTGCGTTATTATTTCATTTCGCTACTTTACGTGTCTCACAAAGTGTTCTAATAAGTACCAACAATGTCGGACTTTTGTCCAGTTTGTGCAGAAAGATTTGAAGAAGGTGAGACAATATTTGTGAAAGAATGAGGGGTTAAAAAATTGATAGAATACAGCAAAAAGAGAGGTGATGGTAAGCATAATCTTTTAAAAAACTGTACGACTGTCAAAATTCCTGTTAAGTGCCAAAATTTTACACAAGAGAAGCATCCATTGCTGCCCCACAAAAGCAAGTATTAGTGGTGCTGGTGCTCGACGATTTAACGTACCAACATTCAATTTCCAAAAGGACTGTTTTTTGTGTGCTGAGATGCCTCAGAAGATTTTCAGAAAACAAAAAGCAAAACGTGACCGAGTAAGTCTTGTTACAATCACAGAATTCAAGAAAAATATCCTTGAAAAAGCTGTGAGAAGAGGAGACAGATGGGGTTAAGATCGAGTCTTTCCGTCCGCCATGTCAGCGACTTGATTGCTAGTGACGGTAGGTATCACAATTCTTGTTTGAGAAGGTTCCTGGCCGATGCTACAGAATATGACACATCAGGAAGACCTGGGGAGGAAAATTTGACAGCTGCATTTCAACTTATTTGTAAGCAGTTGGATGAAAATCAAGATGAATGGCAGTTTTCCGTGCGTGGATTTTATTATAAGATTTCATAGGACCTAATCCGTTTGAAAAAGCTCTCAAGAGAAGACTGGTGGAAAAATATGGCGATGATATCATTATTGCAGCAGGATACAATAGACAACCCATTATATGTTTTCGCAACACTAGTTACAAAATTTTGAGCGCAAGTTGGTATGGATCTCGAAAAAATGAACAAGAAGAGCATTGTTAAAGCTGCTGCAAATATAATAAGGGAATACATAAGATCCAAGGTGTACGACATTGATAAGTACCCTGATCAACAAAATACTGAGCACAAATTCAAATTGAGAATGCTGAGCACAATATTCCAGAATCATTGCAGTATATCCTAAATTCAATTATCATGAAAAGCAAACATGGAAAGACAAATAGAAAATGGAAAACCAAGTTAACTGCAATTTCACACTCAATAATATTTGCAACAAGGCCAAGATCTTTTATTTCATCAATACAAGTAGGTACTGGCGCACTTTTATCAAGGAAATATGGATCTAAAGATTTAAGATGTATAGCTCATGCACTGGGCTTTTGCTGTTTTTACGATGCAGTCAGAATGTTTGAAATGTCTTGTCTACAGCATCCAAGAAGCAGTGCATTGCATGGGTCCTGCTCCCAATTAGTTTTTGATAACGCAGATATCAATGTAGATACTTTAGACGGATCAAACACATTTCACGCAATGGGTGAAATTCAGTGCATAACCCCTTCTTCTTCTCTTTCTTCACAAGGTCCAATCGCAAAAGTGGGAGTGATGCCAAGCGCTGGTATTGTAGGGAAATCTGGTGCTATCCCATTGTTACCTTTTCAGAGCAGAACAACACTGAGTAGCATCATTATTGAAATGTAGATTTATAAAAAATGGCAATGCGATGAGACCCCAGGTTGGAATGGCTTTATGGAAGACATTAAGTGTTCAAAACAGAACTGTAAATCACAAATTATGTTTCTTCCTTTCATCAGTTCTCCTCCCTCAAACTATGACACGTATACAGTGCTCTTGTCAGTACAGCTAATGAACTTAAGACATTGGAGCATAGCGATTGTTTTGTGACCATCGATTAGCCCCTTTACTGAAAAGCTCGGGAGATCATTTCCTCAAGTTCCGTAAAATCTGAGCTTGGATCCGTAACTGTCTGTTTGGAGAGCTTTCATCTACTAATGTCCTTCATGAGAGCAGTAGGATACATCTTAGATGGCAGTGGATTGCAGGATTTACTGAGCATTGCCTATGAAACTGATGACGGGTCATGCATATTCGAGGTCTGTCAGGGCTCACATGATGTGCCACTGGGCAATTGCAAAGATCGTTCTTTTGAAGATTGAGATTTCAGATAAAGAGCGAGATGCCATCAGTGACGTAGATTGTTCTCTTTTTGAATCAGATACTGCTGTACGAAGTTTTCTGCAGAAGGTTATTCAAAAATTTGGAGAACTGGAAAATAATGGACCTACCGCAAAACTATGGGGGCAATATTTTCGAGTGGTAACGTTGATAAAGCAATTCATCCAAGCAGAGAGAAGTGGAAACTGAAAGCTTCATCTACTTTGTGTGAAAATAATGCTGCCTTACTTCCATACGAGTGGCCATTTTTTGTACGCAAAGTCTGCAACACTGTACTTGCAGGACATGCTTGTCTTACAGAATAAGCTGACTCCTTCAGAATACAAGAATTTTGTAGAAAATTGCTTTTTTACCATCCGGCGTTCTGAAAAATACACATTGAATGCAGAATTAAATGCTCCACAACATTTAGTTAGAGCTATTTTCTCTTCAAACATGTACTTTCCCCTGAAAAACACAATTATACCGAAAATCGCACTTACCAGCAAAAGTTGAAAAATGACGGCAACTTCGGGAGAAGCTAGTACCCTTATAACCGAAGTAATTTTTATGTATTGGTACTCATTTTACGCAGAACTTAATACTCTAAAAATTTTATATTACAGTTTCTTTGATTGGATGAACCGGTTTTAATTTATTTTGAAAAAACTGAAAAAATACCTCTTTTTCACTCAATTTTTTGACTTAACCACCAGCGTTCGCCTCGGCGCAGGGGGAAAACTCAGGATATTCATATTTGACCTAAAATGAAGTGATTAAAAAAGTTTCCACCTTTGTTTGATTATTTCCGAATCCGGGTTATTTTCCCCCCTGCCTACTGGCCTACAAAGCTATGGTGTCATATTCTTCTTTCATTTTTGTTGAGTGAGGAATTGGTATTGAACCATATATTTTATCATTGTGTAGATGTAGAAGGACACATTTCAAACTTTTCTTTGAGCTGTTAATAAATAGGCGCCAATCATCTGGAAAATATTCAGGAGTCAAGTTTCCCAGGAGAACAAATCACCCATACTTGAATGTATTGAATAGAAAAAAAACATAGATAAGTGGATACATTGATAGATAAGTGGATATACAGTGAAACCTCGTTTATCCGGATCAGATTTGTAGACATTATTTTTATTTAATGTTCACATTAGATAATAATTTTTCACTATGATAGCAAGAACGAACTACAAGTACGCTAAAATTCGCGTTTTAGTTTGATTCAATGTACAGTTCCTGCATAGATTGTACAAATAATTATGGTAATAAAATGCTTTTTGTTGAGTTTTAGAAAGCTTTTCTAGACTTACCAATTGTTTGTTAAGAAATTATATGAAAAGTTTTTTTTTTAGATTTTTTAATGTCTTGTAAACAATACTATGTAATTTTGTTACAAAACAAAGTAAGTCTTAGTTAAGTATTTTGTATTGCTTATTACCCATATAACCGGATTATCTAGATTTTCGACTGCCCGTATTGCCTATTGTCCTAGTTAGTCCGGATAAACGAGGTTTTACGGTATCTAAAAAAGTAGAGCTGATAGAAAAAAAACCGATTTCATATTTAGATTCAGCGCCCCAAATATAGCTAAAATCAGTTCTAAAATCGCAGGCACCATTTTTTTTTCATTTTTTTTTGGTAGCTCTGTGAATCAGTACGTGATTGATATCATGACACTTATTTTTGTCTAGAGAAAGTTACAGAACTCTGTTATGATGACCGTATTCTTCTATGCTCATATTGATCTATAATATCTATAGGCAATGTTCTTGCTGTATGTTATGAAACATAAACATTCAAGTTTTGTTAGAGATGCATGGTGAAGTATGAAATCCAATTATTTATGCTTAAGGAGGTATCGCTTGAGGCAAGTTGACCCTCACTATCTAGCAGTAATCACTGTTAATACTTCAGTAAATGTGCATAACGCTATACGGATATAACAGTAAATGGTTCTCAGGGATTAGAAAAACCTTAAAATACTCTCCATAAATAACTGACAATAAAAGAGCGAATTTCGAAAGTTCATCTTCGTTTCACGGAAAGCCGAAGCTGGAAATGTGACCGTTTTGCTTGCCTTGTCTTTCGTTAATATGTCAGTATCATGAACTATAAATTTATTTTCCCTTCTGGGTACTGGAAACCTTTTAATGTTCTCTTAACCCTTTAAACAAATTCTATAATAAAAATATTCTAACATTGCATCATCCTCGACTATAGACATCCTCAATTTTTTACACTCATGCGCACCTTGGCACAGAGAGTCAAAGCAGGCAACAATTAAGCCGCGGTATTAAGGCCTGTTCACATTGCAGTTCGTTAGCGTAAGCGTAAAAGGAAAAATAGAGGGAAATAAACCAATCATAGGTTTAACAGTTTCGTTGCTAATCGTTTGGAGGTTTGTCATTGGTTAAATACATTTCAATACTTTTACGCTTATGCTAAGCAATGTGAACAGAGCCTAAGGGCCTGTTCACATAGGAGTCCGGTAGCGGAAGCGTAAAAGGAAAGATGGCGCTGAGACGGAAATATACCAAACCAATCATTGGCCTTGGCAATTTCGTTGCTAATCGTTTGGAGGTTTGTCATTGGTTAAATATATTTCAATACTTTTACGCTTACGCTAACAGACTACAATGTGAACAAATCCTAAGGACCTGTTCACATAGGAGTCCGGTAGCGGAAGCGAAAAAGGAAAGATGGCGCTGAGACGGAAATAAGCCAATCATAGGCATTAAAAATTTCGTCGCTAATCGTTTGGAGGTTTGTCATTGGTTAAATATGTTTCAATACTTTAACGCTTCCGCTACCGGACTCCTATGTGAACAGGCCCTCAGTGTCTAGCTGTTCTCCGTTGCTATTGAGGACTGAATTTGCTTTGATAATTCGCGAATTGAATTTGATTTCCTGTTACTTATACAGAGTATTCCAAGTCCCTGACTTATATAAAAAATTTTGGTGCTTTATCGCTCCCCCCCCCCCTCCAACGCGGCAGGTACTTATTTACTGTTGTGAATAAAGTTGCTTCATACATCATAATATTGCAGGTTTTACATACTGTCGATTTTCTTATGTTAATAAGGATTTTCACGCAACGTCACATATGCAACCACAGGAAAAAAAAGGATAAAAAATGGATACCATGCGTTTTGAACGTGGAGGTCTGGTACTGTCAGTCTGTCAATATAAAGTTGTCAGAGCTCAAAGGGCAAGAGATCTCCAGTAAGTAAGATAATTATTTTCAAGATACATATACTCAGTAAAGCAAACACAATTTAAAATTAGGCCCTCATCAAATAAAAATTAATTAAAAAAATATTAGGAAAATTTTAAAGTGGTGGAATATTGAAAAAGTAGAAGGCAATAACAAAATGTCATCAACGAGGTCATGAAGTTATTCGCATTGTAGCGTACTGGAAATATGGTCTTATTTTTTCCCGAGACTCCACAAGAGCTTGAAACACAGCTGCGTATTTTTCAAGGAATGTGTTGCTCGGTTCCACCAGTTCGGAACACGTGGAGGGGATTAAAAAACGTTTTCCCCACATATGCAGCCAGTAAAGCTGTCATCTAACGTTTCTGGAAGGTAATAAAGTTCGGCGTCTACGAAGAGACTGACACCAACGCTTGCCGACTCCCTCGCTGGGTGAGAGAGACGCTAGAGAACGCGGCCTGTGCGGATTTGTGTTTTAGGCTCCGTACGTTGTGAATCTGCACGGGATTTTAATTGAATATGTTGCACTGTTTAAATGTTAATTTGTTGTTAATAAATTGCTGAGTTCTTGTTTTAAAAAATTGGCCTTCGCTTTTAATTAGAACTCTGTCTTTCTTTGTTATGGATCCCATAGTAGTAATTTTTAGCAACGCCTCAGAGAGAATCGCCTTACCTACTTGTGGTGACGCTACAGCATAACATTAACTGGTGCTCAGCGGAGGGATCCGTATCTGTTTCTTAATTCCGAAAGCAGAGTTCAGTATGCCAAATAGCGGGTCATTTTCTCGGACCCATAGAATGTGTAGATTTTATTACGCCGCCATAGCGGGGGAGTGACTGCGCTCTCCGTGGAAGTTTCAGCTTGAGGTCATCGACCCAGCTTCGCAGTAGGGGAATCGTGATAGTACCCCCGATGCTCCTGTGCTTTTCATGGTGCGGTCAAGAAGAGGGTGATTTCAGAGGGCTCTGGCCGTGTTTTCCCCGGCGCAGTGAAATTGAGAATGTTTCGCGTCTGATGTAGAGTTTCGTTTTCTGCGTATTTTGTGTTGTGGTCTAGATCTACTGGAAGTAAAAGTGTATTAAAGTGTCAACAGTGTGAGCTGTGTTGTGAGATGACCCTTGCGCTGATGCGTGCAAAAAGCTGTAAGTACTGCTTTTAGATACTCAAAGTTACATTGTTTTTTTTGGATAGGTATTTTTCGGAAATAATTTTAGGTTTTAAGTTGTGATGAATTGCTGGAAAAATACATATCAGTGCAATTGTTTTGTGGGGAAAAGTAGTGTATTTTGCAACCGTAGTGTTTATATGTAACGTGTGAATGTCTAAGTTAGCAATGATGCAAGAAGTGGTCGTAACTCTTGTGGAGGGTAAAAACTACCCTGGTTGTATTGCTTAAGATGTTTAAAAAAATAGATACAAGTGGTATTTTTTTTCTCGGTAATTTTTTTGAAACAGTTCTTATCGAGTTTTTTGTTATATTTGTGGGTAAGCTACCTGTCGCAAACTGTTTGTTTTAAAAAATAAATGCAGTGGTATTTTTTTTGTTTCTCTCAATAATTTTGTTAAAGCATGTATTGAGAGTTTTTGTAGTTAACTAACGTTGCTAATTAGAAAGTTCTAATTGTTTCCAAAGGTCGACTAAACTAGTGCCTTTGTGTGTTGGATATACAAACTGTATATTCCGGTTAATGCTTGTAGCGGTATAAATGTTGATTAACGTTTGCTACTTGGTTATTAATTGAGTTTTTTTAAATAAAAGGTTGACTAAACTAGTGCCTTTGTGGAAAATATACAAGCTGTATATCTCAATTATAGTAGCGGGATAAACGATAAATTAACGACTTGCTATGTAGAAGTATTCTTTTTGTGTGTTATCGAATGTTAAAAAGGTTAATCTAATGTTTTGATTTTGAAAAAGTTATTATTGCAATTTGGAAAAGTTAAGCTAAAGTGTTATATATGAAATTTTTGGTATTTTGTTTGTTTATGTGTATGATCCCATTGTAAAATACATGGTTTCATGAAGAAAATTTAATTGAAGTATTAATTGAAGTATATTTAATTTAGTTATTTTGAGTTTTTTTTAAAATTTTCCTGACTTGTGCTTATAAATTTGTGATTGATTCAGTATGTAAAAATGGCTTATCTCAGCAGAGGGAGAAAAGCAGATTTGAAAATTTTGGTGATGAGGTTGGGTCAACAACCCGCCCCAAATGCATTAATAATCCATCTAAAAAAATTAATAGAGAGTAGTCCAAATTACGAGGAGAAATTTGTTAGGGGTCTTCTTGAGACCATTATGCAAGATAGATTACAGCAGGAAAAAGCGGCTAGGGAGAAAGAGGAAAAAGATAGGATTTTGGCTATGGAGAAAGAGGAAAAAGATAGGATTTTGGAAAAGCTGGAAAAAGATAGAGCTCTCGAATTACAACAATTGCAGATTATGTATCAGGCCCGTTTGGCGACCCTAGAATATCCCCAGAATACGGTAATGGAAACAGTGAATTGCGATTCTGAGAAAATTGAAGAAGAGAAGAAAGAGGTAGATTTTAGCTGTGAAAACAGTCGGGGAACGGCCCCTGCTCAACGATTTTGGGTGGAGGCGAAAGAGGAAAGTCTAGTTGAGTCGGGAAAAATTACGACAGAGGAAAATGAGGGAGTAACCGTGCTGCGTTTTGAAAAAAATTCAGGGGCATCTGAAAAAGGCCAGCAGAGTTGTGGGGATGGGAAGAAAGAGTTACTGTTAGGGCAGGAGGTCGATGAACCCGACTCACGATTGAAAGAGAAAAACGAAGACTTAGGAGAATTGTTAGTGATCCCGGGAGAATTAGAAAATTTCGGAATTGAAAAAGGGGAAATGGATATGAGAGAAGGTGAAGAACATGAGGGTAAAAGGGTGTTCAGTTTGGAAAGGAATGTGGGAGAGGAGATAGCGATAGAGATAGAGATGGCGAATTCAGTGGTCGTTTTAGAAGCTGAAATTTCGGTTAAGAGATCAGGGTTACCTGCAAGGGCCAAATGGTCCAATCCTGAGAGTTCCGGTTTTTCTTTCGGGTTAGGAAGTAAACATCTTGCGTCGGGAGAGGTGATGAGGAAGTGCAAAGAGTTGATTTCGGAGGTAGATCGGTCGGGGGAGAATTTGAGTGACTTGTACTTCGTTTCGGGTTGTAAGCCTGGAATGAGTTGCACTATGCATCCACCTGTGGTTCACATGGGCATCACGTTTTTGTATTTTTTAATTATTAGTAAGTGGATAGCCCATGTTGAAAATCCTGATTAAATACACAGGAGGTTGATTTACCTTGTATTGCTTGTATGTGTTATTAAATTGATATTTTTTTCATGCAATAGAAAGGTATATGATTGTTGTATTTTGGTATGTGTATTTAAGTGTTTATTAGTATTATTTTTGTTTCTTATCAGTGAATGAATATTGATTTATGGAATTTAAGTGTTTTTATTGAAAATGACATCCCGTACAAAATAAATCCACTGAACGCGAATTTAATAGGTTATTAAATTTTCAAAATTTTGGTTATGTGCTTTGTTTAATTTTGGTTGCAACTTGAGTGTTAAAGGTGGTGCTGGCTATGTGTTTTTGTTTCAATTCCTCTGTATGCCGGTGCACAAACTGTGCTATTTGGGGTGTAGGTGTGGTCGACTGACAAACTTTTTCTTCTGCGAAGAAAAAGTTTCCTGAAGCGTGGAGGAGCTGTAGCATACTGGAAATATGGTCTTATTTTTTCCTGAGACCCTACAAGAGCTTGAAACACAGCTGCGTATTTTTCAAGGAATGTGTTGTTCGGTTCCACCAGTTCGGAACACGTAGGGGGATTAAAAAACGTTTTCCCCACATATGCAGCCAGTAAAGCTGTCATCCTAACGTTTCTGGAAGGTAATAAAGTTCGGCGTCTACGAAGAGACTGACACCAACGCTTGCCGACCCCCTCGCTGGGTGAGAGAGACGCTAGAAAACGCGGCCTGTGCGGATGTGTGTTTTAGGCTCCGTACGTTGTGAATCTGCACGGGAATATGTTGCACTAATATACAGATGGGGGACAAAATAATACGAACACCTGTGAAATAATGGAAAATCTTTATTAATAGGTGGTTGGACCACCCTTTGACTGAAGTACAGATTTAATGCGACGTGGGATAGATGCATAAAGGTCATGGACAATATTTAAAGGAATATTAAGCCATTCCTCCTGCAGAGCGGTCTCTAATTCCGAAAGTCCGGATGGAGGTGGAAATCGGGAACGAAGTTTGGACTCCAAATATTGCCATAAATGTTCAATAATATTCAAGTCCAGAGACTGAGGGGGCCAGGCGAGATGTTCAACTGCATCGTCATGCTCTTCGAACCATTCTTGAACACACCTAGCAGTGTGGATAGGGGCGTTGTAGTCTTGAAAAAGCGGTCGCTCTCCAGGGAATACAGTCTGGACAAAAGGATGGACATGATCCCCTAGAACGCTTAGATAGTGATTGGATTTGATCCTCCCATGCAGAATAACAAGTGACCCAAGACCGCGCCAAGATATCGCACCCCATGCCATAATGGAGCCACCCCCATGCTTCACAATCAGCAAGAGGCATTCAGGATGAAACGCTTCTTTGGGCGTTCTCCAGACATAAACGCGTCCGGTCGTCTGAAATAGGGTGAATGACGATTCATCTGACCATATTACCTGTTGCCACTGCTGTGGGGACCAGCCTTTGTGATCTCTGCACCACTGGCGTCGCTTGAAAGCATTAGTTGCTGTCACCAAGGGTTTACGAATTGCCACTCTGCCATAAATGTCCGCAGCATGAAGTTCCTTTTTGACAGTTTTTGTTGAAAAGGGGTCCTGGAGATGACTGTTCATTTCGGATGTTATCTCGGATAACGATTGCTTGTGCTTTCGGGCTACTATACGCTTCAAGACCCGTCTATCCCTATCAGCAAGCTTGGACTTTCGGCCACTGTTGTGCTTTGAAGACGTCGTCTTACCCTCGTTCGTGTACGCTGTCATAACGGCTGATACCGTATTCCTTGCAAACCCCAGAAGGTTTGCTGTTTCCGTAACCGATGCTCCACTTAAACGCGCTCCAACTATTATTCCTCTTTGGAACTCTGACAGGTCTGACATTTCAACTTATCACAGACAGTTCGATAGAAGCATGCAACGTAGGTGACTGCTGTTGAGAGACTGATACCTTCCTCTTCACGCTCACTAGGTGGCAGACTTCTGTTGCAGGTGGCGCGGCTGTACTGCAGGTGTGAAATACGTCATACTTTTTCACAGGTGTTCGTATTATTTTGTACTCCATCTGTATGTTGTTTTAATTGAATATGTTGCACTGTTTAAATGTTAATTTGCTGGTAATAAATTGTTGAGTTCTTGTTTTAAAAAATTGGCCTTCGCTTTTAATTAGAACTCTGTCTTTCTTTGTTATGGATCCCATACTAGTAATTTTTAGCAACGCCTCAGAGAGAATCGCCTTACCTACTTGTCGTGACGCTACAGCATAACATAAAGTTATGCTGTATGCACTAGTTGAGGTGCGATATCCTGCGTGGAACTGCTTTATTGCCCTATCAACTTATGTTAGTACTATTATTTACCAGGCTACAAGGAGAAAACAACATAATTTTAACAACTTAACGATAGAAGTTTTTATATGCATGTATAACCATTGATTTCTGGAGCACTGGTTTTAATTTTAACTCTTGCTGAGTGCACGCCGTCCACACAACTCAACTGGAAATTATATCTGTCGAAATCTGATTTTCTTTTTTCAGTCATCAGTCTTCCTGCTATATAAAATTTATTAAAAGCCCACGATAAATAACCTCAAATGATTTTTCCTTAAAAAAAATCTTTTAGCATTCTAATCTTTAAAGCTTTTCTAACTCTTTATAAAAAGTTCATCTCGATCTTTATTGTTCTGTGAAAAGGATCGATATATGATAAAAATTCAGTGGAACGTATAATTTCAGACAGAGAAGACATCTTTGTCAGACTTACGAATCCAAAATTATGGAGTACTGGAATGACCCATCAATTTATCTTTGCGGTCTCTTTTATTGATTTGAAATCTTCTCCACGCATAAAGACCCTCTGCTGGGTCTTTTTTGCATGCACAAACCTGCCGGTGAATCTTTGTTCCCCTTTCTGGAAGTGATAGGAGAGATGGTCACGGTTCATTATCTTAAATATTTGATGCATTATTAATGAGACTTGATGATATTAAAGATTGTATAAATTTTTCATATGACTGCAAAATGTGAAAAGAGGATTGAAGATGTTATCGAGGTTTTAATTTAATGACTTAAAAAAAAAAAAGGTGCATGTTGGAAGATAAGGCTGGAGCGTGATAAATTCGTTAAAGAGTATAACGAGAGGTTTAAATATTTCGTTAAATACGTTAAAGAGCAGCTTGTTGATTAATTTAATTTTTGCAATACGGGGAAATTATTTCCAGTTTCTAAACACGCGATAAGGAATATATGTTGCAGGTCAGAAATTAATTTTTATTTCATAGACTAGCGGCCCGTCCCGACTTTGTCCGGGTTGAACAAAATATTATACCAATAAATTTCCAGTTGATAGCCAATAAATTGTAAATCTTTTTTTACCTTAATAATAACCTAAATAATATCTTAAATTAATTTTATGTTAGTTAATAATTAAAATAATTTTTTTAAAAGAAAAAGGCGTGCCGGAGAACGGCTAGGTTCGAACCGCTAGCGTCAGAACAGAAGCCCACCGCGATAGCACCACGATAAGGATCGTTGAAATCTTCGGAACAAAAAGCGGTAGAAGACAGTAGCGGAAACAATGGAGATAGTTAGGATTAAGCCCGTAACTTTATTTCTACTGATCAGATATACATAATATATAGCCTATGTCCATCTGGAATAATGTACCTTTCAAACAATGAAAGAATTTTTCAAATAGGTACAGTGGTTCTGAAGATTACCCTCCACGTACAAAATCGCTCTCTCTTTATATATAAGTATAGATTATACGGAGGTTTGATTAAAATTAAAAAATAAATAAAATCTATATTTTGGACATTTGATGGCTAAAGTAAAGGGTGGGGGTATCCCTTGGCACGGTTTGACGAAGTTTTCAAAAGTCACCAAAATCACACTAAAGATGACTGTTATTACAGAGAAGTTCATATGCAGGAAGATGTTGAAATCATTACAGAAAAGGGCTCTTTTAACAGGCTCCTTCAGCGGGCGCGCCCGGGTATAGAGTGCAACATTTTTGTAATTTTGAATGGTTTGTTTTTACATGTAAAGTTTGAATGTTCTAAGCAGTTTCTATTTATAGCTACACCCTTTCTAATGCAGGTCTGATTTTCTGACCCTTGTATTCTTATCCATTCATTGTTAGTCGTAATTTAACCGTGGTAAACCGTCGATTATACTGGATTACGATACGACAAAAGCAGGAGTTAATGAAGTCGATCAAATGTGCAGCTATTACACGGTATCCCGCATATCACGAAGATGGACAATCGCATTGTTTTTTAGGTTTTGGGACATAATAGGAATCCATTCGTAAGTTGTCCTTAGATCCAATAAACAGGACAGTTTTAAAATAAGGTGATTGTGTATGCATTCTTTGGCCTTTAATTATCAATATATCTCTGTGGGATCTGAATATTCTCTTATCCAATTGTTTACTTTAATTGAATATCAAATAAGGCTTCTTACCTTGTTCCCACGTGGTTCTTTTTTGCTGCTGGTTATCCGGTACTTCAAGTTGCTATATTGTTCTTAATGAATATGAAAACTGAAGTCATACTAAAACGACACTACGAATGAATATTATTATATTTTCCTTGGTTAGATACTTTACATTACATCACGGACATCAAAAGATATACAATTTCTAGGCTAACTATTTACGAACATTGAATATTAATTAAGGGAAGATTTTCATCTCTGACTGAGACGTCTATCATGCTTCGCGATCAAAACAGCTCTAATCGTCGTTACATAAAGTCCCGGATGAGCTGGGAAATTGTCTGGTGATGCTGCTGTTACGTCACCTGATCGCGTTCTTTCGAATTCGGCGACAATCTCATTCGACTGATGAGTTGTCAACATTTTATATCTTGTCATAAAACTCAGAATTATTATTTTCAATTTCAAAAGAAAACGTCTATTACAAAAGGAATAATCAAGGCTGAAAGTGACGTTGCACTTTGTGCCACGCGCGCCTGTTGGTGTTCCAAAAATTGACGCGCCCGCTGAAGGGATACCCTTTTTGGATACCCTTTTTGACGTAGGCGATGAATTTGGCGAAGTTATAGCTGTCTTATCCATTGAATGATAAACATATAACAGGATTGCATTTAACGGATTTATCTTTAGTGGCATAGATGCCAAGTGTTTATTACTGTCAGTTTAAAATTAGCCTTCGACTGATGAGTTTTTTTTTTTATGAATGATTGTTTTCGTTTTATTGTTTGCATTACAATATCCTTTTCTTTAGACAGGATGCTCCGCTCCGAAAGCAACGTGAACAAGACCTTGTGCAAAATTACAGAAAATGAGATCAAAAGTATATTTTAAAATTATAGAAAGACAAAAACAAAATAAATTACTGGAAAAGTTTGCCTTAAAACTGAGATTAAATTCAAAAGTGCAAAATTATAGAAAATGAAATCAAAAGTAAGTTTTAAAATTATAGAAATACAAAAACAAAATTAAATTGCCAACTGAAAAAGTTTGCCTAAATTAAAAATGAGATGAAAATAACAATAAAATAAAATAATAATATAAAGTAAATAATACAATTAATAATCTATACTAATAATACAATATAAAATAAAAAATACAATTAATTAATATAATTTTAAAATTAAATTACTAAAAAGTTTTTATAGAGCTTATGAACACCAACAGAATTTATAAATTCTTCCTATGCTTTGAAGATATGAAAATAATGCAGATATTATCAAATTATAACGGTTATACTTTAGTCTTAAGTGAACGCTTTGTTTACTATTGTTAAATTATGTAGCTTGGCAGGTAGCACACTAATAACTATTTTTGTTATTTATATTTGTGTTAAATAACTTTATTTAATATGCGCATCAATTTTAATTCACGTTTGCTTGCAGAATGGCAACGATTTTTTTTTAGTAAAAATTGAAATAAATGTTGTAGTATAGGATTATTGTTACTGTCATTATTATCTGCATTTGTTAATAATTCAAGATGACTAATACAGGAGCTACAAATGGCGCCATTTGGCGGACGTTAGCGCCAAATGGCGCCAACGAATAGAACCAAATATTGCATAAAATATTGAATAAAAATTTTTCTAGAATAAAATTTTAGATTCGGGCTTCGAGGGGCGCGTACTCATCGTCTGAACTACCTCTGTGCCAAATTTCGTGGCTGTAAGTGCCATAGATTCGTCTGGAGGCCGCACACGGACAGAGAAACACTTCCTTTTATTAGTATAGATAAAATCCAATTTTCCTTTCTTTTAACAAAGCTCTTGAAGGACGTCAGTCGTGGTTACATTAATCTTTCTGTGTATAGCAAAGGAAGTCCGTTCAATCGTGATTGTGTCATGGTATATCTTAAATAGATTTTTAAAATGCGTAAGGTAGAAAACGATCTTTCATTCATGCAGTTATCGGAAGCGTTGCAAATATTTTTAATAAGTTATAGATGCTAGGATATATCATTTTGTCCCACTTCGAAAATGCATCAATGGTATTTTTGAATGGAGCTATTGAAAACAGTTTTAAAATTTTTTATACGACAACTTGAATTCAGAGTTCAAAACTGCTGGATTTGTAGAAGACATAACATTCACTCAACTGACGAAAATCTTCCATTGCACCTGCTGTTGGAGCATTTTTTTCCATTTGGTAAAAGAATAAAAAAATATTTCAAAATGTTGCGTTTCCGAGATAAACGTTCATGAAGTTAAGTCAATATTTGGTCATAGAGTATGTAGAATAAAATAAAGTTCGTCTGAAATATCGGTTGGTATATTAAAATTGGACCTTAATGCTTGTAACTCTCCAGAGATGGAAATCTGAGATTGAAGATATGCTTTCCAATAAACTCAAAGCAATATAGCACAGAATACGAACGATGGGTAGCCGATTTGACAGAATACGTAAGCTACGCATAAGACATATAAGGGCCTGTTCACATAAGAATCCGGCAGCGGAAGCGTTAAAGTATTGAAATATATTTAACCAATGACAAACCTCCAAACGATTAGCAACGAACTTTTTAACACCTATGATTGGTTTATTTCCGTCTCAGCGCTATCTTTCCTTTTACGCTTCCGCTACCGGACTCCTTTGTGAACAGGCCCTAACTTCGAACGAAGTACTACATCCTTCGCCGTGCAGTGGCGTAGCAAAGGGGGGGGGGCAAGGGGGTCTATCATGCCCCGGGCGCCACTCGCAGAGGGGCGCCAATGAAGATCCATATATTATATTACTATATGTTTTCGAGGTGGATGCCAATATAAGGTCTATATATTATGTATTACTATATGTTTTTCAGGAGAGGGCCCCAATATAAGGTCTATATATTATATTACTATATATTTTTCGGGGAGGGCGCCAATATAAGGTATATATATATTATATTACTATATTATTTTGTGGGGGGCTCCAATATAAAATCTATATATTATATTACTATATGTTTTTTGGGGAGGGCACCAACATAAGGTCTATATATTATGTTACTATATGCTTTTCGGGGGGAAGTGCCAATATAAGGTCTATATATTATGTTATTATATGTTTATCGAGGGCGCCAATATAGGGTCTATATATTATATTACTATATGTTTTTCAGGGGGGGGGGGCGCCAGTTATGCTCGCTACGCCACTGTCGCCGTGTGTTCTCGGCGGCCGGGATAGAGAGCAGTAAGATACTCCCACATTATATGACAGCTCATTCATAAATAGTTTGGAAATAGAAAATACGACCCTGCATAAAAAAATAATTAACTAGAAAAATATTTTTAGAATATTTTCTCGTGTTTTTTTTTTTTTTTTTTTGGGGGGGGGGGGGCAGGGCCCTTTGCCCCCTCTCCCACTCCTTTGGTTGCGAGATTAGGTCCCACTAATTCTCAAATAGCAGCTCTTTATTCAACTGATATTGGATAAAAATTTCAGCGGTTATAAATAGAATAATCACAAATTTTCCGTTTACTGGAAAGGCAAAAACTTCGAATAATAGAAGTAATCACTCTTTAATACGGGTTATAAAATCTATCAGCTTACGTAAACTAATCGAAGTTGAAGCCAAAAGCTAAGATTGACTCTCTGGCATTAAACGGTTCCTTTTTCTACGCTCTGATGAAATTTTCAGATAAAGAGGTTGCGAGAATTTTCTGCTGAGTTCTATCTAGAGTCTAAATTTGTCTCAAGTACCGCCAAATTTATCTCCAAAGGCTGCCATATCTTCCGCTAAATCGCTGAGATTTTACTTTTTTTTTCACTTTCTGGGGTTCGCAGAAAAAAAAAATTATATTTTTCTCCCAAATGTGTCTTTGTTTAAAAATCATTAATATAAAAAAGGCTTGAAGAGTGCGGAATTTTCATTAAAAAATTTACAATGAAAACATTATAGCAAGTTTAGATACATCAGATAAACCAGAAATTCTATTCTCAGAATTTATTTTTGTTCGCTTTTATAGATAGGGAAAGTTTGAGAAATGTGTTCAAGATTTATATATAAAAAAATGTATTTATAAAATTTTAAGTTTCTTTAAAGGAGAAAAAATTATTTTTTACTTTGAGAGTAGGCTCTGTTTCGGTGAAAATTTTTATTATTCTAAAGTCTCTTTGATGAAACCAGACCGAAGAATGCTGCTCAAAATTTCAAAGATATATATTGCAAATATTTTTAAATGCAGTGATACTTCTCTAGCCCTTATTTGACGGCCACCTCTCTCAACGGGCATATATTGTTCAGAACCGATTAGACTGCATAGACAGACCCTGATTTTCCATTAGGCCCAGTAGGTCCCCGAATGTTGGGCCCTCCCTCCAAAATTTTTATTTTAAAAGAAAAAATTCCCAATTCAAAATTTTTTTAAATTTTACCTATTTTAATAGCAATTTTTTTATGTATCCTTTCAAATTTGATTGATTGGTTCATCATATGTATAGTTATATGCATAGTTCATCATATGTATGTTATCTATATATATAAAACAGTTCCGTAACTGACTCATTCACTGACTGACATACAACGCACAGACCAAATCGCTGGACCTAAAGGGCTGAAATTTTGCATGGCGATTCTTCTTATAGTGTAGGGGGGCACTAAGAAAGATTTTTCAAACATTCTTCTTAGATTTTTTAAAATTAAATTTTTAACTTTTTTTTAAAACTTTTTTTACGTTTGCATTTAAAATAATTAAGGGTTATAAAATTTATATCACGAGAAAGATCATAAAGATTCCTTTAAAATGAAATTTTTTTCGAATCTTTACCTCCATTTCCTGATTTTTGGTGAATTTTTAAAGATTAATTTTTAGAATTTAATTTATTAAATGCTGATCACGTGATTTCTTTTTCTGGTAATTTAAATAAATTTATCGTCACGTGCATAACAACTAAATAAACAAAAAAATTTTTTCCTTGATAATGCGGCAGACGATTGAACATTATCCTAAAAATTATTAAAATACAGTAAAAGAAATGTTCTACAAACTGCACTATATTAACTGTACTATATTTTTTAGTATTCCTTATATTAGATTTAATTTGAATATTTTCTTCTACATTATTTTGTCTATAAAATTATCCTTTACGATTTTCTTATATATATTTGGCATGAATTATATATATTATATGATAAATACGATTACATTGACCGTTACATTGTACCATACATTGACCGTTGTATTTAATTTGAATGTACTCCGTAGCGAAGTACGGGTTTTCAGCTAGTAGTGTATATAAGGGATTAATAAGTTTTTCTGGTTGCATTGTATTGGTGTTTTAATGATGAATTTAATATGTTGTATTGCTTTTTGTTATTTGATAATGTTCTAGGCTTCTATGCTTCAAATAGCTAATTCTTGGTAAAATGGTACTTTAACAATGATTCATGATTTTTTTTGTGTGTGAATTTTGGAAATTTTACGCCCACATCAGTGTTAGGGGGTCCCCATCCCGAGTTGTGCCTATAGTCAAGAATTTTCTAAATCGGGCCCTGTGCATAGAGCCAACGTTATGGAAGAAACTCTTTTGGACGGTCACCTCTCAAAACAGCCACTTTTTTTCGGAACCATTACTGGCTGCAATAGAGAAGTTTCACTGCATATCATTATAAAGATGAGAAATCATGAAAAATTTTATTCTGAGATAAACAGACTTGAAGTACATATGTACAACATCAAAGTATTGAAAAGAGCAGTGGTGTGGAAACTTTTTTCGACTCCGACCTATTTTCTTTAAATTAAAAATCACGCGACCCCAATGAAAATTTATTGGTAATAACATTTTTTTTTAAACCAGGAAAATGTTAACAAAAGAACAGAAAACCAAAATGAGTAAATTTTGAGATACTACCAGGGATGGAACTTTAATAGTGGCAACATTGTTGTAGAGCCCCAACGCAGCAGAATCCACGAAAACAGATTATACCACACGTATCTCAGAGCGAATGCGCTCTACCCACAAACATCACACGCCTGCACAGTGGCAGATGAATACAGCCGT
Source organism: Dolomedes plantarius (assembly GCA_907164885.2). NCBI lineage: Eukaryota > Metazoa > Arthropoda > Arachnida > Araneae > Dolomedidae > Dolomedes > Dolomedes plantarius. The sequence goes on along the minus strand of OU015500.1, from coordinate 122,311,665 downwards.
GTTTTAGTTATCGGTCTATCGTGCGAAATCATTTGTTGCATCGTACTGATTGTAGGAAAGTGCTTGTGCGCACACTGTGGCTTATGTGTTTGCTCGCTGGGGCTGGGAAGTACTCTACCATCCCCCATATTCCCCGGACATAAATCGCTGTGACTTTGATCTCATTCCCAAGATGAAGGAACCGGTCCGTGGATTCCACCAGAGATTCTGCAGGCTGTAGACCGTGTCGTAGTGAGACACGACATGTTTCGTAGAAAAGAGGGAGAGGCAAGTCGCAGGTGCGGAAAACGACATTAAGAGGGGTAGAGAATATGTAACTTGAGGAAAGCAGGCAACGAAGTGCCTTGACCAGCTGGATTTAATGATCTGCGTAGGCGAAAGGGAAGACGAGAGATGACAAGTTGAGAGGGGGCAGTTGAAAGTTGAATACAAGAAAGTGGGACCAGCTGCAGTTAATGATCTGAGCAGGCAAAAAGTTGGAAACGAAGGGTCCGAAATTGAAGACTGAAAGGGGAGAGATAGGCAGTTTTACGATGTTGACTTCGTTAGGAGGACAGCAGGAGGTCGGATAATAGCGTGAAAATTTGGGAGTGTGAGAAATCCCAGAAGAGTGCACGGGCTTACGTCCCCTTCATTTTAGATTGGAGAAAATATTAGTATAAAAATATATGGGCAGCCAATGATATGGGCCCAGGTCGGCTTATTGGTCAGGAGATGGCTACCAATGGAAGCATGAGTAGAAAATGTTTGAGGTTTTGCTCGGAGTGAAAAAGATAGAGAAGAGTCAGATTCATTTGAGCAATCGAGAGGTGCAGGCAGCATTAAGGAGAGCTGAGAGGGCCGCAGTTGATTGCGCATGGCGGAGATTAAGCCCCCTGTACCAGTGAATGCAATCCGGCCAGTTGAAGTGCCATTGACTTGTGGAGGAGTAGATGCAAGCCCACTGTACCAGTAAACGCAATGCATGCCAGCTGAAGTGCCATTAGGACCGAAAGAGGCCAGCGCCGACACCAGGAGAGGAACCGATCGGGCGAAGTCTGACCAACGTCCAGCCGCAACAAGTTTGGGTCGACGGGAAACGTCCCCTGAGTTACGCCGCAGTCGTCTCGAGAGGGTCCCGCTACGCAGTGCCGGTGATGTCCTATGACCCGTTCCAGCCAATCATGATGAGGCTCCGAGCTGTTGTGTGAATCCCCAACGGAGGATCTATTATTGAGATGAGCGAGTGTCTATTGTTCTGGAGGCGCAGTCGTCAAAACAAGGTAGGGAGAGTTTTATATTTGCTTTTCTGCCAATGCCCAGCGCGTAGTAGTGAACCAGTTATTTAATTGGGATTAGCTTAATGTTGATTGATGATTGTAGATAGATATATATCATAGGGGAGTGTTAATTGAAATGTTAATTTGCATAAAATATGAATCAATATAAAGTGTTTGTATATATGTGTATATTGTGAATTTATTTTAATAAATTGATTGATTTGAGTACACTTGAAAAATCATTTTTGGTAATGTCCAAGTACTACTAATAATTAACCACTATAGATTACGGTTACAGACCGCTCCATTCGAAGGATCAGCACATCAGATGCTGCCAACGGCATCCTGCAGCTTCCAGGACGTTAGCAACAGGTGCTATACATTGCTGGTTACTACTTTGAAGGGATATAAAAGTTTCACCCCTGTGTCACTTCTGTATACTTTGTACATTCCTAGTTGCCGCTTTTAAAGTTCCATTCTATGTATTTCAAAAATCAATGAACTGTAGGTTTTGGATATATATTTACTTTACATAACAAAAATAAAAAAAATGTTCTACTTTACCATCTTTACCAAATCTCATGTGACTAACACTTCATATTTAAATACTATAAACATGTATTTGTATTTCATTTGGATAAAAATTAACAAAAATTAAAATTAAAAATAGCATAATATTTAAAATAATATGCTTCATATTAAAACATTGAAAATTATGAACTTTATTTATCTGTATAACACTACACACACAAAAAAAAATTTCAGGTAATCTCTTCTAACGAAACTACCGCGGGTTATTAACGTAAGATTACTTTTCGTTTGCTTACCTTTTTTTTTGATGCATTTTGGTACTTTTATGTTTAACTGTTTACTGCTACTGGGTTTGGCGCGTTGCCAAAATTATAACTCGCAATGCCGGACAATTTTTTTCTCTCCGCAGGACCGTTATTGAGGAACGTAATCATACGTTAAAAAAATTAATGAGAAGGGTGAACGAGGACCTCATCTAGTATTTATTCAATATTTGAGAAAGCTACTCTCATATCATCGCTGTTTGGTTTTTATAGCTAATCATTTTGAAAACCCAGTGTGGTTGGAACAACCCACCCACATATCCTGATTTCACTATGTGCTTCTACTTGGCGTGCTAGCATTCAGCAGAAAATTTTCAGCGTTATTTTAACATGCAAATATGTTAGGCAACAAAATAATCAATATTCATTAATTTATTTGATAGATACAGACATTCAAATTTCCCCCCATATACAAAATTTATTTTTATAACTATATACGGTCTTCGTTATTTATGACGTAATTAAATTTGTTCATCGTTATTTCCCTTTCAACACTCATTTTTAAAATTTTCTAAATAATCAAAGACAGTGAAATTTTTCAGACGTGAAATTATGCATTACTTGTTATGAGCACACACGAAAGTTATGTTTCGGCAACAGTGCTACATCAATACCTTTTAATTAAAAAGGATAGTGAAAGCTTTCCCGAGATTGAAAGTATATCTATGGATATCAACGGTTTTTGGCTTTCTTTTCTAGACGAAGCAACTTTCGAGAATTTCAAAGGGAGGAAGCACTCAATTTTGCGATCTTCATTTATTATGATATTCCTCTTGAATTCTCTGAAAAAGACCGCGTGTTACTTTTTCGTGAGTCATAATTTTAGATTACGTCTTTGTTCACTTCCCAAATAGAAGACGATGGCAATAGCGGAAGGCAGTCACGGCTCATTATCTTAAGTATTTGATGCATGATTAATGCAAGACGACAGCATGAAAAGATTTTAATTTATTCATTGGACTGTAAAATACCGAGGCATTCAAGTTTTCATCGCAGTTTTCGATGTTATGATTAAAAATTAGCAAAAGCATGTCTGTCTCCGCAAAACTGAAGAATGTTTTTCACTTCAAAGATGTGAATTTATTTATTATATTCCAAGAACTTGCGATAAGCTTATTGCGTTTTAAAAAGTAACGTATGCTCGTCAGAGCTGAAGGTATAATACCGTACCTCGTTGCATTTAAAAAATAAACTTATGTTTTAAAAGATTTTAATAAAAGAGGCCAGAAAATATCGCTTAGGAAACTAAATTAAAATTAAATCCTTTAATGAAAGTTTTTGAGCATTGTGTTGAAAAAAATGTTCTCAATTAAAGAGTTGTGAGAAATTTTTAAATATAATAACAAACAACTAATTTCCTATTAAAAACTTTATATGAATTTTTATTGAAAAATATTGTCTTCATTTTACGAAGAAAAGTGAGATATAGTCTAGGAAAAGGTAAAATGTTTAATGATACTGTAAGATTTGCGTAAAAATATGAGAAAATTCCTGTGAATTTTTCATAATTTTTTATAAAAATATAATGACTACTGAATCGTAAGCAAATTAACAACAAAAGGTACTTTATAAAAAAATACTGGAATTAAATTATCTCTCGTAATTTCTTTTTATAGATATTTGTAAATACACGTGGATAGTAATATAAAATATGCTGAGAATAATTTACTTTTTACGAAAACATTTTAGCGATGTTTATGAATACTTAAGTTTTTTTTATAAGAAATATTTAAAGGAAAATTAAGAAGTTTATCATTAATAATTTTTTCAACAGTAAATACCAAGGCAAGTTAGTATTTCCGAGTTCACTGCATATTGGTTTCCCTAACAACAGGATTTTTGAAGCGGGTAATTCATTTAACTTAAGGAATACGATTGGCTACATACTTCCGCGACTTTGTTACCTGTTTTGGCTCTGAAATTAAGTACCGTTTGGCATAATCTATAACTTTCTAAAAGCAGTATCTTCTAGAAATAAGGTAGGGAAACAAGAAAACGCCATCGACGAAATTTAAATGTGTCACCGCTTCAGCCAGAAAATTCTCAAAATTTCTGAACTATTGCCGACTTCCCGATCGCACAACAGGACTTACGATAGTTGGTAATTTTTTTTCTTCAAAAATCTCAAAAGTTTTCATAGAATTTTGTTTTTCTGTATTTGTCTCTCAGGACATTTTTCAGTGGCATGGTGGGAGTGAAAATTCAATACAGAACCTGCAAATCTCCCTCTGAGATCAAAACAAGGTGGAACTTTAGTCACACGGTGGATAGAGATTTAGCAAGTGGCAAGGTCGGCCCAGCACTTTAAAGTGTGCTACCCTAATGACCTCTTCTAATGAAAATTCACAATTAACTTTATCAACACTATAAAATTTTCTCATTTTCCGCAATTTGAATGAGGAAAATTTTCTTCAAACTTTAATTTCCCCCTCTTTGAAATATTTTCTCATAACTTGGTTTTTGTTAACTTTTAAACTGGCCAAAAATATGGCTAATAAAAACGGGAAAGATGTTTTGCTTGGTTGCAAATTTATACCTTGGAAAATAGACTTCAGAAATGAGCATTTAAACATTTCAGATTATGCAGCACATCACGGCAGTTAATATTCCAAAAGGTATAATAGTTCCAATAGGTAATATAGTGTTTAAAATTTCCTTTCAATTGTAACTGCAGATGTGTATTTCTCCCCATCTGTTTCTTGTAAACACTGCGTTTTCTTTAGACTAAACCATTGTCAATCGGTAGAAAAACACATGTTCAACTCTTCCTTGGGACAAATGCCGATATTTGGCGAAAAGTGGGGGATGTTTGGTGACAATCTCTTCCTCTCTCGTTGACCTTCGCTTTAACGTTCCACCCCTCATCAAAAAAGAACTCTCGCCGAGTGACGAGTTTCTCAGGGATCTTCTCTTCAGAGGTGACCAGTAGCAAGCTTTACTGAGTGGCATACATATCTTTTCCAAAGGCCTTCCTTCCATTGTATATCCCACACACCTTCCAGTGGAGTAGCGAGCATAACTGGCGCCCTGGGCACGATACCTTTTTGGCGCCCCCAATGGTCTTGCGGACCAAATGGTCCAATGGTCTTAGGGACCATTTGGCGCCCCTCTGCGAGTGGCGCCCGGGGCATGATATACCCTCTTGACCCAGATCTGCCGACCAATTAAGGCATCCCCGGATCCCTTAATCTATGGAGAAAATCCGTCTACTCTTTACAGCTACATAAATGCTGATAATCCAATAAAAATGGTATTTTCAGATAGCCTGAACTTTTCTGCACCTTGCAACAGGATTCATTTTATAAATTTCTTCCATCAAAGGAATTGATGAACGCTTAAAACACACTATAACAGATTTTTTCCCGCGAAAAATTTAAATTGAAAAATATTATTTGCATTTTTTTAAAACCTAAAAATGCCCATGGGTGTACATTTTTTTCTCTATTATGGAGTACAAATTTTTAAAAAATAATCTTTCCATCCAAATCGGTAATCCTTGGATATATTTTGACCATAGAATAACGTTGAGGTGAGCGAATCCAACAGGGTTAGTACACAGCAGCTTTAAAATATAACTGTTTGTGCAACGCCTTGAACAGGATTTGCTTTGTTAGATTTCAGCATGAGCGTGCATGTTTATTTTAAAAGTTTTTAATAAAGAAAACCAGTTCTCAGAATAAAATAATATTAATCTTTTTTTTATCATTTCCTATTTTCTTCTCTTTTTTTTGGAAAAGTGCACATTTACAATGAAAAGCCATTATTTTGTGAATGAAATGTAATTTACATATTTTGAATGTCGTATTGTCTCTATGCTAAAAATACACAAGGCGGTCAGTCTAGCATAGAATTGAGATTCTTAGTTCAGATTTCCAACTTCCAGCGATGAGAGAGGGCTTATCGCTTTTTCTTTGATTTGTTTCGGCTATTTTTTAGCAGTTATTGGAGAAAGAAGGATTATGCGATTGCAATTTTTTTGCAGTATTGCAAATATTAGTTCAGTACGTGCTTTCACGATGAACCCGTTTTCAGTTGGTAAAATCAGTGATGAAGGAATGTTTGAAGAACCTACAACAAGGAAATTATGTATGAGTCTTTTTAAAAATCTGAAACAAAACTGATTTTTTGTACCTTCAAAAATGGAAAAATGGGTAATTTTTTTTAAAGTTCCCCCCAAAAATGTCGAAGAGCATTCGCGATTTCTCACACAAAGCTATTGCCCTGTGTTAAAAATGGCTATATCTATATATATATAACAGTTCCGTAACTGACTCACTGACTGACATACAACGCACAGACCAAACCGCTGGACCTAAAGGCTAAAATTTTACATGGCGATTCTTCTTATAGTGTAGGGGTGCACTAAGAAAGATTAAAAAAAATTCTTCTTAGATTCTTTTAAATTAAATTTTTAACTTGTTTTTGTAACATTTTTTTTTAAAAGTTTGCATTTAAAATAATTATTTGATGGTTATAAAACTTATATCATGAGAAAGATCATAAAGGATAATTTTATAGATAAAATAATGTAGAAGAAAATATTCAAATTAAATCTAATATAAAGAATACTAAAGAATATAGTACAGTTAATATAGTACAGTTTGTAGAACATTTCTTTTACTGTATTTTAATATTTTTTGGATAATGTCCAATCGTCTGCCGCATTAGCAAGGAAAAAAAATTTTTTTTTTTTATTTAGTTGTTATGCACGTGACGATAAATGCATTTAAAGTACCAGAAAAAGAAATCACGTGATCGGCATTTAATAAATTAAATTCTAAAAATTAATCTTTAAAAATTCACCAAAAATCAGGAAATGGAGGTAAAGATTCGAAAAAGATTTCATTTTAAAAGAATTTTTATGATCTTTCTCGTGATATAAATTTTATAACCCTCAAAGTATTATTTTAAATGCAAATGTAAAAAAAGTTAAAAAAACAGCTTAAAAATTTAATTTAAAAAAAATCTTAGAAGAATTTTTGAAAAATCTTTCTTAGTGCACCCCTACACTATAAGAAGAATCACCATGCAAAATTTCAGCCCTCTAGGTCCAGCGGTTTGGTCTGTGCGTTGTATGTGAGTCAGTGAGTCAGTTACGGAACTGTTTTATATATATACAGTGGCTCCCAAAAGTGTTCGTACGCTTACGATTTTCAATGAAATAGGGGTCTATCCATTGATTAAAGTGAATATTTCAGAATGGGTATTTAATAATAAGATCTATAATCTATTCTTAACAAAACTACATGAAATATTTTGAAAACATAGTAAAATTTTATTTTTAAGAAACCAATAATCCAAAAGTAACAAAAACTTTATCTCACAAAAGTCATCTTACACTTGTAAAAAATCTCTACATATTAGTAAATATTCTAATTTTTCGTTAAATTAATATTTAGTAGGATATTCTTTAGCATCCACAACAGCTTTTAAACGTCTGGGAATAGATTGTTTTAGTTCTTTTGTAATTTTTGCATCAATGTTCATCCATTCTTCCATCATAATTGTTTTTAGTTCTCTTTTCGTGTGAATGTCGTGTTTTCGTACTCGAACCTCCAGTCCTCTCCAAATATGTTCTATTGGGTTTAAATCTGGCGATTGAGGTGGTGTTTTCAAAACTTGTGGACAATTATAGAAACACCAGATGCGAACGTTGAGAGCCGTGTGCTTAGGATCGTTATCTTGTTAAAAAACAAAGCTGTTTCCAATACCCAAATTTTCAGCTGATAATTTTAAATTGTCTCTAAAAATATTTATAAAAACAGCATGATTCATTATGCCATCAATAAATACCAAATTTCCTAGTCCTGATGCTGACATGCACCCCCACACACAAGGATACCTCCACCGGCATGCTTAACTGTTCCTACTAAGTTCTAGGGACCTCATTTTTTTCTTCTCCATACAATTATGCGCCCATCAGCACCAAGAATGTTCATCGGCAAATAAGACATTATTCCAATAGGTTTGGGGCTTATTTATCATTGATAGTGCGAAGGGAAGACTAAACTTTCTGTTTTTCTCACACACAAAAAATTTTCTATGGGCACAACGTTCATGTAATCCAGCTGTTCTGAGAACTCGTCAAAAAATTTCAGGTAAAATTGAAGTAGAAAATGTTTCATTGAATTCTGCAGAAACTTTTACAGCACTCAAACGTGAATTTTTCACAAATTTTCTAATTATAAATCTCTGATCACGTTTTGCTAACTTTGCCGGACGGCCTTTTCTTACCTTGTTTTCTATCCAATTTTCTTCTTTAAAGCGTTTTTTCACATACTGCTCAGTAGAATGGGATAAATTAAGTAATTTAGAAATATTCCGAACTGATTTACCACTACTATGACGAAAAATAATCCATTTTCGAATGCTTTTTGTTGTTTCTTTACGACTACGAGCCATTTTTAAATAATAAATAGAATAATAAATAGGCAAGCAAAAATTAAAGCCAAACGATATTTTAAATGCCACCACAATTCAAAAATAAAAATAAAGTGCCAGACGATAATTTTAACTATGAATTTATCCGAAAATATTTCAGTGTACGATGACTTTTGTGAGATAAAGTTTTTGTTACTTTTTGATTACTGGTTTCTTAAAAATAAACTTTTACTATGTTTTCAAAATATTTCATGTAGTTTTGTTAAGAATAGATTATAGATCTTATTATTAAATACCCATTCTGAAATATTCATTTTAATTAATGGATAGACCCCTATTTCATTGAAATTCGTAAGTGTACGAACACTTTTGGGAGCCACTGTAGATTGACAAAATTCAAAATATATCTTTTTTTTGGGGGGCTCTGAAAAACTATATCATGATTCTGCTTCAATTTGTTTCCAGACGCATTCCAAAAATCATCCATTTATTGAATTCATATGTTTTTCCGTCACGCGGAAGGAAACGTCAGACACGATATTCTCCAACTACCTTCAACGAGACTTAAGTAAATGTCTGTTCTAGATATGTTGATCCTGTGAGTGCAATCTTGCTTTTATATCGATGAATTTTTCTTCCCAGTACGAGTATGCAGTATAAATACTGAATAAAATGTCCTTCACGTATGAGTGAGAGGTTTTTAAAGGAAGCTTTTTGAAGTCCGTATTCTGAAGATGTAGAGGGGAAATATCTCTTAAATAATAAATGGGAACATAGTATATAAAATATGAAATAAATTTTTTATGAGACCTGATTTCAGCTGTTAGATATTGGGCTCAGATAGACAGGCCCTGATTTTACATTAGGCTCGGGTCTAAGGGCCCCCAAAAAATTTTATTTAAAAAAAATAATTCCCAATTCAATTTTTTTTAATTTTACCTTTTTAATATAGCAATTTTTTATATATCGCTTCAAATTTGATTCATTGGTTCATCATATGTATAGTTGTCTGTATAGTCTATATATATAAAACAGTTCCGTAACTAACTCACTGACTGACATACAATGCACAGACCAAACCGCTGGACCTAAAGAGCAGAAATTTTGCATGGCGATTCTTCTTATGGTGCAGGGGTGCACTAAGAGATATTTTTGAAAAATTCTTCTTAGAATTTTTTAAATTAAATTTTTAAGCTGTTTTAGTAACTTTTTTTAAGTTTGCATTTAAAATAATAATTTGAGGGTTATAAAATTTATATCACGAGAAAGATCATAAAAATTCCTTAAAATGAAATCTTTTTCGAATCTTTATCTCTATTTACTGATTTTTGGTGAATTTTTAAAGATTAATTTTTAGAATTTAATTTATTAAAGCCGATCACGTGATTTCTTTTTATGGTACTTTAAATAAATTTATCGTCACGTGCATAACAACTAAATAGACAAAAAATATGTTTTTTTCTTGCTAATGCGGCAGACGATTGGACATTATTTTGTCTATAAAAATATCCCTCACGATTTTTTTATTAATATAATATATTTTTTTCTACCACAATTGTATATATTGATCGTCGCATTTATTATAAATCTATCTATATATATATATATTTTGGCATTAATTGCATACATTGACCGTTGTATTTAATTTGTATGTACTCCGTAGCGAAGTGCGGGTTTTCAGCTAGTTCATCATATGCATGTTATAGTGTATATAAGGGATTAATAAGCTTTTCTGGTTGCATTGTATTGGTATTTTAATGATGAAGTTAATATGTTGTTTTTCTTTTAGTTATTTGATAATGTTCTAGGCTTCTACTCTTCAAATAGCCAATTCTTGGTAAAATGGTACTTTCACAGTGATTCATGATTATTTTTTTTGGGTGTCAATTTTGGAAATTTTATGCCCACATTAGTGTTAGGGGGCCCCCATCCCGAGTTGTGCCTATAGTCAAGAATTTTCTAAATCGGGTCCTGCAGATAGAGGAATTGGAAAGCTCTAGAACAGGGATTCCCAAGCGGGTCTAGGTGGACCCCTTGGGGAGTCGATGGAAGTTAAAAAAGGGTCTATAGTATTCCAGGGGTCTATATTTAATTAAATATTTAATATATATTTAATTAAATATATATTATATTTAATGAAATATAATTTATATTTGTTATGTTAGTTATTGTGACTATACGATGATAAGCAGTTTCATGCCAAACATTAAAAAAATGGTATCAATGCATCAAACACAACCACCACCTTAATTAAATTCGAAGTTTTGTGCAATTACAATCTGTGTTTCTGAAATCTTGTTTATATTTGTGAAATTAAAAATTGAAATAGTACAAAATTAATAAAACTTAAACCTAATGAACTACACTTTTTCTGATTTTTATTACCATGTTTTTATGTACTCGCTTTCTTGTTTGTTTGGTTGTGTGTGTGTGTGTTTGTCCAGTACAAATCTTGTAATCGATTTTTAACTAACTTCCTGACTAGCTAGACATTTGAAACTTTTATAATAGCTCAGAACACGATGACAATGCATTCTTTTAATACTTTTAGTCATCTTTAAGCAGACTGAATTCATTTTCAGTTAATTTTGTTTTGTAGACTGGTGCCGCCATCTATCGGCCGGGACGGGAGCGAAAAGTTAAACGCAAGTTAACTTCCAATTAACTTCATTTTCTTTCAAGTTGATGGGATGTAAATTTAGTTTGTTTACAAAAATGTTGTGCGAAAAATTTTAAAAAAATTCATAAAAATTAAAGTTCATAAACTCTGGATAGTTGAAACGACTAAAAAAGTGATTAAAATTAAATAAAAGAAACTGGAAAAGAATAATTAAGTGAAGGTTTGTGCAATTAAGAGAGAATTGTCAAGTTTATATGATTCAACAGAAAATTTTAAAACGTGGTGTATAAAAAGTTATTTTTATCTTGTAATTTGTTCATATTCTTAGTCAAATTGTTATCTTTGAGTGTTTTACGGGCAAATATTAGTATTATAATTATGTTGTATGCTGTACATTATAGTGAAAAATGAGAGGGGGGGGGTCGATGAAGAAAATCATTCTTTTAAGAGGGGTCGACGTAGGAAAGAGGTTGGGAACCCCTGTTCTAGACGAATAAATGAAATATACTACAAATTTTTGCTGATTTTTAATTTTATAACCTGATATGCATACCAGAAAAATGCTGAGTTACAGGTTCTTTTTTTTCTATAATTACCATTTTTTTCTGGAAAATATATAGCTTACATTTTCTTCTTTATGACCAGTGACTATTACATTGCATATTTTATAAAGATATTTCAGTTATATAGCAAAGTTTTTTTTTTCTCGTGTTACCTCTAAGTTTAATTACTTGACATGAAAATAATACAGGGGTAAAAAGAGGAATACTTTCATATTCCTCCCTTCATGTCTTGAATTTTTTTAAGGTTTTAGTAGAGAGATAAGGATTTATCGAAATTTGGATTCATTCCACTAATTAGAAAACGAATAAATAAGTGTATCTGGAGACTGCAGTTTAAATCAGTGGTGCGCAAACTTTCGGTTGCGAAAAAAACTGAAGGGGTCGCGGATTGTATGAAGTGAATTTATTTCATACTAGCTGAAAACCCACACTTCGCTACTGAGTACATTCAAATTAAATACAACGGTCAATGTATGCAATTAATGCCAAAACAAAGAAATATATATATATATATATATATATATATATATATATATATATATATATATATATATTTATAATAAATACGATGATCAATATATACAATTGATGTAGAATATATATATATATATATTTAAAAATACCGTAAGGGATATTTTTATAGACAAAATAATGTCCAATCGTCTGCCGCAATAGCAAGAAAAAAAATTTTTTTTGTCTATTTAGTTGTTATGCACGTGACGATAAATTTATTTAAAGTACCAGAAAAAGAAATCACGTGATAAGCATTGAATAAATTAAATTCTAAAAATGAATCTTGAAAAATTCTCCAAAAATCAGAAAATAGAGGTAAAGATTCGTAAAAGATTTCATTTTAAAGGAATTTTTATGATCTTTCTCGTGATATAAATTTTATAACTCTCAAACTATTATTTTAAATGCAAACATAAAAAAAGTTACTAAAACAGCTTAAAAATTTAATTAAAAAAAATTTTAGAAGAATTTTTTAAAAATCTCTCTTAGTGCACCCCTACACTAAAAGAAGAATCGCCATGCAAAATTTCAGCCCTTTAGGTCCAGTGGTTTGGTCTGTGCTTTGTATGTCAGTCAGTGAGTCAGTTACGGAACTGTTTTATCTATATAGATTGGATTATTTAACTAAAGATATGGTTTAAATTTTCTGCAATTATGTATTTTTAACAGTTTTATTTTTTCCATGTTTTTAATAACTCGCTTTCTTGTTTGTGTGTGTGTTTGTTCAGTACAAATCTTGCAATCTATTTTTAACTAATTTCCCGACTAGCTAGACATTTGAAACTTTTAGAATAGCTCAGAACACGATGAAAATGCATTGTTTTAATACTTTTAGCCATCTTTAAGCAGGATTGAATTCATTTTCAGTTAATTTTGTTTTGTAGACTGGTGCAGCCATTTATCGGCCGGGACGGGACCGAAAAGTTAAACGCAAGTTAACTTCCAATTAACTTCATTTTCTTTCAAATTGATGGGATAATTCATCAAAAAAAATTTTTTTAAGTATTTATTAATACACAGAATTGTCAAGTTTATATGATTCAACAGAAAATTTAAAAACATGACATATAAAAAGTTCTTTTTATCTTGTAATTATTATATTTATATGTTAAGTTGAAAAATACAGCTGTGTTTGCTGTGCAAAGGGTGTTAAGTCCGAAATGGGTTAAAATGAGTTATCAAACCAGGCATGTTTGAAAAATCAAGGGCTATTGCGGGGTAATCTACTCCTAAATATTTTTATTCATCAGGGAAAATTTGGGATATGTGAGACAAAACAAAAAGATGTTAGTGTTATGTCTCAATCAAGGACTTAACACTCTTTACTCAACAAAAATAAAATTAGAAAAATTTACTTTAAAAAAATAATTAAAAATTAAACTAAAAAAAAATGACTTTAAAAAAGCCGTTTTTTTTCAATCCCTTTTTTCTCAAAATTACGATTTTCAACTTGACACTCTTTACACTAAAAACCCAGATATAGTATGGTACTTTTAAATAAGGTGTCAAAGTCTTTCAATAAAACTTCACCAGCAGAAAACTGTATTTACATTGCTTCCACCTATCTGGTGAGGTTTGGTTTGGCGACCTACGGTCAACGTTTTACTACACGAGGGTTAATTAGACCGGGACCTACAGTTTAAAGTCGATTCTGAATGACTACAAACCTCCATGCCAACAATGGGACACGAACTCACAGTAATATGAACCGAATGCCAGCGCCCTAGCCATTCGGCCATCACCTGAGCCTAGCTGCGCGAGACTGGGTTTCCAAAACGAGTAGCTATAAAAACCGAACAATGTTTAAGACTCAATCCGGAAGATGTTGTGAGAATAGCAGTCTCAAATATTGGACAAATATTGAACAAATACTATCTGAGGTCCAGGCTCATCTTAAAATGTTCCCTTTAAAAAAAAATTCGCTTTAAAAAAGAGAAAAGCTATTTATGAAGTTTGTAATTTAAAAATTTTGAATACGAAGCTTTTAATTTTGAAATCATGCTCTTTTATAATTTAAATTTTTGTTGATTTTTACCTAAATGAAACACAAATATATATATACTAGCTGAATACTCGTGCTTCGCTACGGAGTACATTTTAGGATAATTACAATGAAAAAATAATGAAATTGCATTTTATAGGATTTCCTTATAAACAATATTTTTTTTGTTTCTTCATTGGGCGGAACTAATATTTGCAAGATCGTCCGCGAACTTACGCGTGAGCAAGCTACGCAAAACTGACCGTGGGAGAATCAATATTCCCTTAAAGCTACTCCAGCGTATTTTAAAGTTTGGCCTTGAGACTTATTTATCGTAATGGAGAAGCATACTTTGAGGGGAAATTGAAGTTATATATATAGGTTTAATTTAATATCCATAAAACATACTGATTTGAATTAAATTCTCAAAAAACTTCCTTCTCAATTAATCTAATGGTTTGTGGAGGTGCCGGTATATAATATTTTAACTTAGAAATATTTACAGCTAGATATTTACAGAAGGTTATTGTTTTCCCAAAACACCTACCACATATCCCCACTCTCGTGGGCTGTTTACAATGTATCTGTAAATACAGTAGACTTGTTAAACAATGCAATACAGTTTATTGATGAACCCTGTTCACAATCACTGGAATATAATAAAACCATTGAAAACTAGCAATATTGCAATAACTACTATTGCGCTTACAATTAAAAACATCAATAAATAATATAACTACCGATACTAATAACACAATAAAATTAATATTACGACTGGCAGCACAAGAGTCCTGTGAGGCGATCTTAGGGTACAGCTTATCAATGGTGAGACACACACTGGTACACGGGAACACTCTTTAGTCGGTGAAGTTGAAGAATCCGGTGCTACAGCAATTGACGATAACCACCAGAAATATCCTGCAGCTTGAGCACACGAAGAGCTCGACGGGAACACTATGCTGTGAGCGTGCGGCCAGGCGGATCACTGCTCTCTCTCCCTGCTAGAGTCGAGTGGAGCCCGCTTATATGTCGCTCTGGGGAAGCTCGCACATGCGCAGGCGATCACGCTAGGAATTTGCATGAAAATCTACATGATGATTTCATCTTCTTCGCGTGACCGCCACACACTCCCCCGCAAGTGCCAAGACCCTAGGCTTGGTACGGTACCACGAACCCAACCCTGCGTCCCGAACGTGTGACGACAGTTGGGGTTTGGCCTACGTCTTTCGCAACAACTTCCGAAACTGGCTGGTCTTGATAAAATGCTGCTTTGAGTCGATCAATTGCAATGCATTTCTTTTGACCTGCTATGCTTAGTGTGAAGTGTTTCGGGTGTCTAGAAATGACTTTGTAAGGGCCGTCGTATGGCTGGGTTAATGGTTTACGTACTGAATCTATTCTAACGAATACAAAAGGGGTTTGCATTAATTCTTTATGCAAAAAAACTTTACCTATCGAATGATTAGATGTGGGAATTGGCCGCAGCTCTTTCATATGGGATTTCAAACGTTTTAAAAATTCAAAACGTGTAAACGCGTGACTATCTTTCGAGTCACAAAAAAAATCTCCGGGTAATCTTAATGGTGAGCCATACACCATTTCGGCTGTCGATGCCGTTATGTCCTCTTTGAGGCTAGCTCTGATACCGAGTAAAGCTAATGGTAACTTTTCAACCCAGAATTGGGAAGCTTTTAAAATACACGTTAATGTCTGCTTTAAGTGTCTATGAAATCTTTCCACTAGACCATTTGCGCGGGGGTTGTACGCACATGTTCTCCTGCACTCTATTCCTAATAATTTTGTTAAAGTGGAAAAGAGTTCACTTTCGAACTGCCGGCCTTGATCAGTAATGATTGTAACAGGCACGCCGAACCGTGCAATCCATCCCGTGTAAAACGCTTCCGCGACGCTTTCAGCTGTTTGATCCGGAATTGGATAAGCTTCCGGCCATCTAGTAAACCTGTCAATACAAGTTAGCAAGTACTGAAATCCTCTGGAAGGTGGCAGTGGGCCAACAATATCGAGATGAACTTCCGAGAACCTAGTGTCAGGGCATTTAAATGTAGCCAGTGGAGACTTGGTATGTCTCGAAATCTTCGATTTCTGGCACTGAATGCAACTTGTGACCCATTCTTTGCAGTTAGCCTCCAGTCTAGGCCAAACAAAACGTTCTCGGATTAACTTCGCTGTACCTTTAGTACCTGGATGAGAGATATTGTGTACCTGTGCGAAAGCTTCCTTACGGAATTCGTCTGGTAGGTATAGCCTAATGTGACCTGTAGAAATGTCGCAGTAAATTTTGGGAGAACCTGTCTCTAATTGAATCTGCTTAATTTCTAAACCTGTTTTACCTTTTAATAGTTCTTGTAATTCCGCGTCAACAGCTTGTGCAGATGCTAACTCCTGTAAATCTATCTTGCACCCTAGTCTAATCGCGTCGACTCGAGACATAGCATCAGCGACCACATTTTGGTTTCCTTTGATATAACGTATGTCCGTCGAGAATTGCGAAATGAATTCAAGGTGGCGGATTTGACGGGGATTGCAACGATCACTGTGTTGCTGAAATGCGTAGCACAATGGTTTATGATCCGTAAAAATCACGCATTGGGATCCTTCAATCAAGTGCCTAAAGTGTCTGACAGCGGAGTAGATGGATAGAAGTTCTCTGTCGTATGTACTATACCGTTTTTCGGTAGGCGTAAGTCGACGGGAGAAAAATCCTAAGGGACTTGCTGTACCATCTATTGTTTGATGAAGCTCTGCTCCAATCGCAATGTCAGAGGCGTCAACCATAAGAGAGAGTTTGGCGTTAGCTGCTGGATGAGCTAGCCTGACTTCTTTTTGTAGAACGTCTAAGCATTGTAAAAATGCTTCTCGAGTGTCATCGCTCCACTGTAAAATAGATTTGTCCTTTTTAGGCTTTCCTTTTACCATCTGGTATAACTTAGCCTGAATTTCGGCTGCGTGCCTAAAAAATCTGTGATAAAAATTTATCATGGCTAAAAAACGACGTAAACTATCTACCGTTTTCGGCAAGGTATATTCAGCTATATGCTTAATCTTGTCTGGCGCTGGAGAAATTCCTTTCGCGGTAACCAGAAATCCTAAAAATTGTAATTCCTTTGAACCAAAAATACATTTAGCATGATTAATGACTAAGCCATGATTATCTAACCTTTCAAAAACTTGAGCTAAGTCCTGTTTGTGTGCTGTCTCATCAGTTGAGGCGACTAAAATGTCGTCTATATACGCAAAACAGCAAGTGAGACCACGTAAAACGTTGTCTATGTATCTCTGGAATGTCTGAGCGGCGTTTCTTAACCCGAAACACATGTAATTGTATTCATAAAGTCCGATGGGTGTAATGACCGCGGTTTTTTGAACGTCTGCGTCATCAATCTTAATTTGATGGTAAGCCTTTTTAAGGTCAATTTTAGAAAAAATTGTCTTACCATTCAGTTCCGCAGTAAAATCATGCAGATGAGGGATGCTGTATCTGTCAGGTACCGTTACGGCATTAAGCCTGCGGTAGTCTCCGCAGATTCGAAACTTGCCATCGGCTTTCGTCACGATGTGTATTGGACTCGACCAAGGGCTTTTGGAAGGTCGAATAATATCCTGCTGGAGCAATTCCTGGAATTCATTCTTCAAAGCTTTTAGCTTTTCAGGATTCAGCCTCCTAGCCTTTGCGAATACTGGAGGACCCTTAGTTTCGATAGTGTGAACTACTGTAGTTGTTAGCTTGTGCCTATTAAGATTGGGACTTAAAATTCGAGGAAATTTCATAATTACACTGTAAAAAGGTGTACTAGTACTGATGGGGGTTAAATATGCATCTACCCGTGAAGAACAATGAATAGCTGAGGTCGCACGTTGTTCAATCAGTCTACGATTTTTAACGTCTAATAGTAGGGCAAAACTTTCCAAGAAATCAGCTCCCAAAATAGGTGTTGTAACATCAGCGATCACAAACGTCCATAAAATTTCCTTTTTCAAACCTAAGTCAAGTTTTAGTTGTATTGTACCGAAAGTAGGAACTTCCGATCCATTTGCAGCGTACAGACACTCTGGTTGTTGTCTGGACCAAGATACGAACGTCCTGGGATAGCAAGACACTATTGCACCTGAATCAACCAAAAATTTCTGCTTGGAAATCTTATCAAAAACAAAGAGACGGCTATGATGAGTCGCCACGTCAGTTGCCGTCAAAACCGACATGCCTAGTCGTTTCCCTGGAAACTGCATGGCTTTGTACACCTCTTAGCTTTATCTGCAAACCTGTGATGATACCAACATAATCTATTAGCATTTTTACGAGATTCTGAATTCGACCTGAGACGGTTTCGAGATCCAGAGTTTGATCTGAAGCGACTTTGTCTATCTCTGCGTTCTTGTAGAGACTTAAGAGTTTTCTTAATGTTAGCCAATTCAGTTCTAATAGAATTCAACTCACTTGACTGTGCTACGGCTGTAACCGTGGGTGTTATGGGGGAAATTTCCATAATTTTATCAGCGATTTTCGCGAGGTTTGGCAGGGGATCGTTAGAAATGGACAGGATCTGTTGTGTGTTCAGCGGAAGGCGCTGTAACCACAGACTCTTTAAAACGTCGTCCTTAATATCTCCTTCAGCTAAATTCCTCATTTCTTGTAGGAGCTGGGAAGGCGTCCTATCTCCCAATTGTATGTCTTGAAAGAGAAGCCTAAGTCTGGCTGTGTCTGACCTAGAATACAAATCAAGTATACGCTGCTTTAACGTGCCGTACAAGTTGTCTGACGGGGGTTTCTCTGCAATATCTGACACTCTACTTAGAGTCTTTGTATCAACTGCCGAAATAACCGAGTGAAATTTAGTTTCGTCGGCTGTTATACCAGCTAACTTGAATTGAGATTCGAGTTGTAAAAACCAAACTCGTGGATTTGTATCCCAGAATGGCGGTGGTTTGAATGCAACTCGTGCTATATCGGAAACACCTGACCCTCGGACCTCGGTTTTATCGTCAGTCATTATGACTACAGATGGCTAGCTGGGTAGTTTTTTCCTGTTAATGCAGTAGGAACAGATATTCAGCTAGTGAGAATTAGGTTAGAATCTCAACCTGGGAGAGTGCCAGTGCACCTATAGCGAGTTTCCAGAGCAGTTATTGCATGCCTGAGCATACTGTGGTTGGCATAATTCATACACTAATTTTCAGTATAAATCTACTGGTAGTTATTTAAAACATCCAAAAACGAGTAAAGCCAGCAATATATATTAATTAAATAATACTGTAAACATCACGTCCGGGTCACCAGTGTGGAGGTGCCGGTATATAATATTTTAACTTAGAAATATTTACAGCTAGATATTTACAGAAGGTTATTGTTTTCCCAAAACACCTACCACATATCCCCACTCTCGTGGGCTGTTTACAATGTATCTGTAAATACAGTAGACTTGTTAAACAATGCAATACAGTTTATTGATGAACCCTGTTCACAATCACTGGAATATAATAAAACCATTGAAAACTAGCAATATTGCAATAACTACTATTGCGCTTACAATTAAAAACATCAATAAATAATATAACTACCGATACTAATAACACAATAAAATTAATATTACGACTGGCAGCACAAGAGTCCTGTGAGGCGATCTTAGGGTACAGCTTATCAATGGTGAGACACACACTGGTACACGGGAACACTCTTTAGTCGGTGAAGTTGAAGAATCCGGTGCTACAGCAATTGACGATAACCACCAGAAATATCCTGCAGCTTGAGCACACGAAGAGCTCGACGGGAACACTATGCTGTGAGCGTGCGGCCAGGCGGATCACTGCTCTCTCTCCCTGCTAGAGTCGAGTGGAGCCCGCTTATATGTCGCTCTGGGGAAGCTCGCACATGCGCAGGCGATCACGCTAGGAATTTGCATGAAAATCTACATGATGATTTCATCTTCTTCGCGTGACCGCCACAGGTTAAATTTTACCGTATTTTAATAATTTTTGTGGTCAATTTATTTCGTTGTTATGCACCGCGACTCAAAATTAATTTAAAGTATCACAAAAAGAAAAGAAATCACGTGATCAGCATTTAATAAATTAAATTCTAAAAATCAATCTTTAAAACTTCACCAAAAATCAGAAAATGTAGGAAAAGATTCGAAAAAGATTTCATTTTCAGGGAATTTTTATGATCTTTCTCGTGATATAAATTTTACAACCCTCAAATTATTAATTTAAATGCAAACTTAAAAAAAGTTACAAAAACAGCTTAAAAATTTAATTTCAAAAATCTTTCTTAAAAATTTTCAAAAATCTTTTCTAGTGCACCCCTACATTATAAGAAGAATCGCCATGCAAAATTTCAGCCCTTTAGGTCCAGCGGTTTGGTCTGTGCGTTATCTGTCAGTCAGTCACAGAACTGTTTTATATAGTACTAGCGGCCCGCCCCGACTTTGTCCGGGTTGAACAAAATATTATACCAATAAATTTCCAGTTGATAGCCAATAAATTGTAAATCTTTTTTTACCTTAATAATAACCTAAATAATACCTTAAATTAATTTTATGTTAGTTAATAATTAAAATAAATTTTTTAAAAGAAAAAGGCGTGCCGGAGAAGGGCTATGTTCGAACCGCTAGCGTCAGAACAGAAGCCCACCGCGATAGCACCACGATAAGGATCGTTGAAATCTTCGGCACAAAAAGCGGTAGAAGACAGTAGCGGAAACAATGGAGATTGTTAGGATTAAGCCCCTAACTTTATTTCTACTGATCAGATATACATAATATATAGCCTATGTCCATCTGGAATAATGTACCTTTCAAACAGTGAAAGAATTTTTCAAATAGGTACAGTGGTTCTGAAGATTACCCTCCACGTACAAAATTGCTCTCTCTTTATATATAAGTATAGACAGCACCACGCTAAGGATCGTTGAAGACTTCGGCACAAAAAGCGGTAGAGGACAGTAGCGGTTACAATGGAGATTGTTAGGATTAAGCCCCTAACTTTATTTCTACTGATTAGATATACATAATATATAGCCTATGTCCATCTGGAATAATGTACCTTTCAAACAGTGAAAGAATTTTTCAAATAGGTACAGTGGTTCTAGAGATTACCCTCCACGTAAAAAATCGCTCTCTCTTTATATATAAGTATAGATAGAGATATTAACATTTAAATAAAAATTTTAGTCACATGATATTTGCCAAACACAAGTGCAGAAGGTAAGCAAGACAAATTTTTTATTGTAATTATAACAATTAAATAAGTACCCAAAATCTACAGAGCATCATTTTTTTAAATAGTTTGTCAAAATTTGCTAATTTCATTTTTCTTTTTTTTTTTGGTTGTTGACATTTTCTTAATGTTATAAAAATAATTTCTTTGCTAAAAAGATTTTCATCTGGGGGTCGAGTAATTTTTTATTTTAAGAAAGAGGGTCGCTATCAAAAACAGTTTGTGCTCCACTGGTCTAAATGAGTACTCAACAATGCTTGTAAAATTTCTGAGCATATGAATAAAATATTTACTTTTAAGCTCGGCGGTAGAAGATAACAGAAGAACAAAAATGTTGCTTCATTTTCACTTTAAAACTGAAAAACACCGGTTGGAAAAGAAGGTAGCTAATTTGTTATAAAATTCGTGGAGCTTTTCCACAACTGACTCCCATTGGCATAGTGGTTAAAAGCTTCAAGCTTCCACATCACAGGTCCAGGGTTCGACCCTGCGACTGGGAAAGGTCGACTCATGAACAGGAAATCCAACGTAAATAAAGCACAAATAGCAATAAGGTGCAATTTGACATACGGCCGTTTCGAAGCTCCAAAGGAACTTCATCAGCGCAAAGAACTTAGTGGCAGCTCAAAAAGCCGAAAACTAAGCCAAATAAAAGCCTAAGGTCGACTCAGCCTTTCATCCCTTGAGTGGGTCGATAAAATGAGGACCAAGCATCCTTGGGTACTAACTCTGGGGTCCCGCGTCAGGTTGACCACCTGACCGAGACAAATGCTGAATTGCACCTCAAGCCTACGGTCAAGAAAGCGGAGATGGACACTGGGCTTGGTCCACATTCGAAATGTTGTGCCCTGAGTTTAGTTTTTAGTTTAAACATAACTCCGTGTTCAATTGACATATGAAATAATATATTAGCTGCAGAACCTTGAAAACACCATTTGAATCAAAGGGTTTTGAATTCCAATTAACTTCCTCATTCAAGCTTGTATTTAAGGTGACTGACTACGTTTGGAGACAATTTTTAAAAAAATCAATTTTTAAGGCTTTTTTGGTCTTTTGTGGTAAAATAGCACTTAAAAATTAAAAATGAACAAAAACTTACCTGTAAATACCATACTTTTTTATAAATTGCTCAATTTCAAGTATTTTGTAATGAAATTTAGCCAAAACGCCTATAACTCTGCCCAAAATTCTAATACTACTATTTTAATTTCCTGCTCACACATCATACATATGACAGTTATCTTCAAGAAGACCAACAATCTGCGAAAAATTTTAAAATGCAAAAATAATACAGAAAATTTTATGTTCCAATATGAAATTTTTCCCCGATTCGTCATTCCTTTCCTTATAAAAACAACCCCAAAATAAAAAAACTATTTATTATACATCAATTATTGTACGTCATTTCATTAACAATAGCATCTAAAACCTTTCCTGAAATTTTTTTCAAATTATATCCATTATTATGTAAGATATCATGATAACCGTAGAGATTTGTGCTAAAAAAATAATTCCCAGAAAAACTCATTTAAAGTTGTTTGTCACTTCAATTTTGTAGCAGACGATGTTTTTAAAAATAGCTATAGCTTCTAATTGATGCAGAAGGAAAATCAAAACGGTTTTGAAAAGAGAAAAGATTGAGTTACACGATTCTTGCAAAAAATAATATTGACCAAAATAGTCAAAAAAGGACATTTTCAACGTAGGCAGTCACCTTAATTCTTTTACTGTATGTACACGGGATTTAGTCTTAAAAGCCGGCACATTAATAGACCTTACAGGTCTTCAATTCCCTATATTAAGTTATAGGAAATTTTTTTGTGAAATTTTCCTATTCACAAACTAGCAAATTTAACTTATTTTCTAAAGTTTTCTGCATTTTGTAGAACACTTTTTTTTCACATGAAACTATATCTTAAAATAGAATGAACGTGTTATGCCGTAAACTTTTTATTTTTATTATATTAAGTTTTTCAAATAACGATTTTAATTACTTAGTGATAGTTATTAATTATTTAATGCTATGTAAGAAAATAACAACTGAAAGAAATTGAAATAAAAAAAAATTCCACGCTCTTTATGTACTTCTTAGGAAATATTTAAAGAAAATAATAATCCAAACATATGCATTTTCTAATTTGAGATCAGAAATGCAGTGGGAGGAAAATTCAACATGACTTGGCGATCTGCGACGGCAATTGATGTGACATCTTAAGTTTAAATGGTTCAATAGATAATATTTTTACAGATGTTTTAGCGTGAAAAAAATGGGTTGTTTTTTTCTCTTTCTAAACAGCAGTTTGAAAGATTTAGAAAACTTTAAAACACAAAATGCATTTTTCTTTTCTGTAATCATAATTTTCTTTTTTATTTCTAAAACATGTTAAATTTTTTTTTCCGAAATGACAGACCAATCAATAAATGATGAAGAAGAAAAATCTAGCAGATTACTTTTAAGTTTTTGTATGATTAAATTTGTGCTCATGGTCCGGTTGTGCTCGAGTTAAAGTTTTTATAGACAGATGGTCGGAAGTGAAATTTAATGAAATATGAATCTGGTGTCATGAAATTCAGTACAAAATTTTCATTACGTCTGTAAAGGAAACGGGTCGGCTGGTAATGATTCCTTAGCTCATTTAGATCCAAATTTAAAGGCTATTTTTTATCATGGCATAAAAACATTTTTGACTTTTGATTCCTAATTTCTTTAGTTTACGAAATTACATAGCACTTAATTTGTAAAACTGACAAATAAATAATCCAACAGAGATAGATAAAAATAATAGGAATATAGACAAGAAACAAACAGAAATCAAGCACTCTGGGCATCCACGCACCAACGGCAAGATTCTGTATAAGTGCCGAACTGAACCATAAAACAACAGAGGTAACCGACAGGTCTCGTCATCAGGGAGCCTAACCATATCAGTTACCTCAAGGGAAACTTTCTGAATAGGATGCAGGTAAGCCCAAAACACATCCCAAGGCCCCGAGTCCCCCAAGGAAGCAATAAGTCAAAAAGAAAATGAAAAGACAAACACAACTTACAGTATGGGCTCAACGCACCTTACATGCAAGCATACAAAATCCTAATGCAAAATAAAAGATGAGTACACACCCCAATTCCGTAAGTGACGGTTATGGTGAAAGAGCAGCCAATTCTATCCTAAAAGTTACGTCATTGTAACATTACTATAGCGCCACCCCCTTAACCTCTTCGTTCCAGAGGTCCACATATGTGGACTTCCGTCTTACCGGTTTTAATTAATAATTTTTCAAGTTAAAATCAATTGCGACAGCAGATTCACATACTAGGATAACTATGCTTTCTTAAGCACCCGATAGATGGCAGATCCAGTACAGCTATATTTGGATATTGGCGCTTAAAGATGGCATATTGTTGAAGTTTTGAAAATGCAATGCTCTAGAAAACGGAAGTATTTTTAACAGTTTTAAATCAAAATTTTAGAATAATAAATTTAGTTTCATAAAATCAATGTTCTTATTGTTGCAAAATAGTATAGTGTTTCAAGTTTTTTTACTATTACCAGTTATTATGGATTGCTTTACAAAGGTCCACGTATGTGTACTTTCGTCCTAATGGCTGATTCAGGCGTAGATACTATCTTTGGAATTTTGCATTGAGAAACCAATGAAGATTTTTTTTCTCTCAATATTTATTGTTGCAAAATAATGATATTTAATACTATGTTATTTACTGCTGTTTTATTAAAATAATTTTAATGGCTTAGGTGGGGGGATAGTGAAATTATTGGCTGCTAGTGTACCTCAATACTCAAGTCACATAATTTACACTGATAGATATTTCATAGGTATTAGATGTGCAGAATATCTGATAGAAAATAATATTTTTATAACAGGTACTTTAATGTCCAACAGAGCTGGAGATGCAACAGGCATATTGAAAAAAGATGAACAGGCATATTGAAAAAAGATGAAAAGAGGTGAATGGCATGAAATAGTTAGAGATGATGACAAAATTTGTATCATAAAATGGAAGGACAATAAAGCCGTTACATTTATGTCCACTTGTGTAGGAAGCGAACCCAACAACACTTGCCAGAGGTGGTCAAAGAAGAAAAAAAGAGAATTGATGTTCCACAACCAGCCATAGTAAAAGATTATAATATATCTATGGGCGGCACAGATCTGTGTGATCGGTATATTGCTTACTGTCGCTGTTCGATCAGAACAACGAAATGGCCTGTCAGGCTTTTCAATCATTTTATAGACTTGATAATTTCCAACTTTTGGGTATACTATGTACGGGACAACAAAGCCAAAAATTTGAAAAATATATGTCCCTTCTACAATACCGCCTACATATAGCTCATGCCCTTTTGAGGTATGAAGGGAGTCCAAAAACAGTTGGAAGGCCTCGAAAGGTGTTAGTCGAATCAAATGAAAATACCCCATGTACACCTAAAATAAAACGAAGAAAAGTTGTAGAACAACCAGCAAAAAAAGTCAGGCTGGACAATGTGGGACATTTTCCGAGATATATGGAAGATAAGAATGCATCGAAATACCGTCATCCAAATTGCAAATGAAGAAGTCGAGTTATTTGTACGAAATGCAATGTTTATATGTGCATACTGAAGAACAATTGTTTTGAAAAATATCATAATATATAGATAATAATTTCTTACACGTGTAGTCAACATTTTGTACTTTTTATATCCATGAGTTTTAAGATTAACCCATTAATTAATTGCTAATATTAATAAATTTCTGTCTTTTTTCATAATTTTTTTATATTCAATCAATTTTGTATTGTATTTCTGTATAAACATCATAAAACAACTCATAAAACCTTATCTTTCCTAAAATACATTATAGCTATTGTAAGCTTTGGTAACTATGGTTTATCCAGTTTAAGACCTGAGGTACACATATGTGTACCTTAATTAATTAATTAATTATTGTGCACAGAAATGAAAATTTTTTATGGTGAGCATTTTGACCTATAACTAACTCAAACAAGTCCAAAAGAAATTTTTTTAAAGATATTTTTGGTTCAGGTCTGAAGAGGCTAATGATTCCTTAGCTCATTTAGATCCAAATTTAAAGGCTATTTTTATCATGGCATAAAAACATTTTTGACTTTTGAATCCTAGTTTCTTTAGTTTACGAAATTACATAGCACTTAATTTGTAAAACTGACAAATAAATAATCCAACAGAGATAGATAAAAATAATACGAATATAGACAAGAAACAAACAGAAATCAAGCACTCTGGGCATCCACGCACCAACGGCAAGATTCTGTATAAGTGCCGAACTGAACCATAAAACAACAGAGGTAACCGACAGGTCTCGTCATCAGGGAGCCTAACCATATCAGTTACCTCAAGGGAAACTTTCTGAATAGGATGCAGGTAAGCCCAAAACACATCCCAAGGCCCCGAGTCCCCCAAGGAAGCAATAAGTCAAAAAGAAAATGAAAAGACAAACACAACTTTCAGTATGGGCTCAACGCACCTTACTTGCAAGCACAGAAAATCCTAATGCAAAATAAAAGATGAGTACACACCCCAATTCCGTAAGTGATGGTTATGGTGAAACAGCAGCCAATTCTATCCTATCATTAACTCAAGCACAGAAAACATTGTTAATAATAGTTTAAACCTCTTCCTTAATACTCCTCATGAAAGCCCTACTCCTTACATTGTCCCAAATGACGTCCGTGAAATCATTAAAAAACTTCCTAAACGTAAATCCCCTGGAGAAGACAATATCAACAACACAGTTCTCAAAAATCTCCCCTATAAATACATTTTCAAAATTACTATCGTCATTATCTCTGTTTTCAAATTTGAACACTTTCCACATAGCTGGAAAAACTCTATCATAGTCCCCATTCTTAAACCGAACAAACCACCCTCTTCCCCCACTAGTTATCGGCCCATTAGTCTTCTTAATTCCATCAGCAAAATTACTGAAAAATTTATTGCTAAATACATTAACGAACACCTCGAAAATAATCATATCCTCATACCTTACCAATTCGGCTTTAGAAAATCCCTTTCTGCCCCTCATCAAGTCTACCGCCTCACCGAACACTTAACTAAAGCAAAGAAAAATAAACATTCCACTGCTGCCCTGTTCCTTGATGTTGCACTTGCTTTCGATAAAGTTTGGATTGACGGATTAATTCATAAACTTATAAATTATAACTTTCCCCCTCAAATCATCAAAATTTTAATTTCTTATCTCAACAATCGCACCTTCCAAGTCAAAATTAACGGTCAACTTTCTGAAAAATTCCAAATTCATAGTGGCTTACCACAAGGTAGCGTTCTGGCACCAATTCTCTTTAACATTTTCGTTAACGATATTCCCCAACACACTAATGTAAATTTAGCTATCTTCGCTGATGACACAGCCCTGTACTCCACTTGCAAAAATTTTAAATATGCCATCAAAAATGTTAATAAACATATGACCACCATTCAACTCTGGCTCGACAAATGGAGAATTAAAATTAACTCTGAAAAATGTGTAGCTGTACTTTTCACTTCTAAACGTAAAAAGACCTTTCAAAATCACCAAATTCAAATAGGTAATACAAAAATCCCCTGGTCTGACATTGTTAGATACCTCGGCGTTATTCTTGACAAAAATATCACTTGGAAACAACATATTACACATATTAGGGACAAGTTTCGAGCAGCTCGCAGGTTAATCTACCCCTTAATTTCTCGAAACAGCAAATTAAGTATTAGTAATAAATTGCTCTTGTATAATTCTTACCTTCGACCTATTATTACGTATGGTGGGCCAGCATGGTCATACTGTGCAAAAACGCACATTAAAAAATTAGCTACCGCTCAAAGCAGCACCATTAGGCAAATCGTTAACGCCCCTTGGTACTTTAGAAATGCTGACATCTATAGGGAGATTGGACTCCCAGCTATTCGAAATTATCTTCAAAAATTAGCTCTTAATTTTCACAAGTCTATTGACAATGATTTATTACTAGAATTTGCAAATTATGATCATGCTGATCCCCAAAACAGGAAAAGGCCTAGAGCCATCCTTTCTCTTTTTTAATTTGTCCCTTGTCTGCTTCTCTTAAAAAAAAGAAAAATAATACTTAGGTTTGCTAAGGCAAAAAAAAAAAATAATAAAAACTTCAAAACAAAATAAATATTATGTGTTGCTATCCTTAAACTTCCTCCTCTTCTTATTTTTACTGTAGCTAAGCCAATTTCTCTCCCATTTCCGGGAAGATTTCTACAGTATCATTTTACTTTCCTACTGTCTTGCCCGATGCTGGATCACTTCGGTGATTCCAGCTGAAGGCATTGAACTCGAAGATCCTGAGCGCTCCATTCACTTTTCTTCTCTCTCTACTTTCTGTCCAATCATGGTTCCCCGCTGCTTATTTTCTGAAAGCCTGCACTTGAGGGCGTGGCCCAGGTAGTGCAGTTAGACCAATTTTCCTGTGGTCCTGTGGATTCACATACTAGGATAACTATGCTTTCTTAAGCACCCGATAGATGGCAGATCCAGTACAGCTATATTTGGATATTGGCGCTTAAAGATGGCATATTGTTGAAGTTTTGAAAATGCAATGCTCTAGAAAACGGAAGTATTTTTAACAGTTTTATAATCAAAATTTTAGAATAATAAATTTAGTTTCATAAAATCAATGTTCTTATTGTTGCAAAATAGTATAGTGTTTCAAGTTTTTTTACTATTACCAGTTATTATGGATTGCTTTACAAAGGTCCACGTATGTGTACTTTCGTCCTAATGGCTTATTCAGGCGTAGATACTATCTTTGGAATTTTGCATTGAGAAACCAATGAAGATTTTTTTTCTCTCAATATTTATTGTTGCAAAATAATGATATTTAATACTATGTTATTTACTGCTGTTTTATTAAAATAATTTTAATGGCTTAGGTGGGGGGATAGTGAAATTATTGGCTGCTAGTGTACCTCAATACTCAAGTCACATAATTTACACTGATAGATATTTCATAGGTATTAGATGTGCAGAATATCTGATAGAAAATAATATTTTTATAACAGGTACTTTAATGTCCAACAGAGCTGGAGATGCAACAGGCATATTGAAAAAAGATGAAAAGAGGTGAATGGCATGAAATAGTTAGAGATGATGACAAAATTTGTATCATAAAATGGAAGGACAATAAAGCCGTTACATTTATGTCCACTTGTGTAGGAAGCGAACCCAACAACACTTGCCAGAGGTGGTCAAAGAAGAAAAAAAGAGAATTGATGTTCCACAACCAGCCATAGTAAAAGATTATAATATATCTATGGGCGGCACAGATCTGTGTGATCGGTATATTGCTTACTGTCGCTGTTCGATCAGAACAACGAAATGGCCTGTCAGGCTTTTCAATCATTTTATAGACTTGATAATTTCCAACTTTTGGGTATACTATGTACGGGACAACAAAGCCAAAAATTTGAAAAATATATGTCCCTTCTACAATACCGCCTACATATAGCTCATGCCCTTTTGAGGTATGAAGGGAGTCCAAAAACAGTTGGAAGGCCTCGAAAGGTGTTAGTCGAATCAAATGAAAATACCCCATGTACACCTAAAATAAAACGAAGAAAAGTTGTAGAACAACCAGCAAAAAAAGTCAGGCTGGACAATGTGGGACATTTTCCGAGATATATGGAAGATAAGAATGCATCGAAATGCCGTCATCCAAATTGCAAATGAAGAAGTCGAGTTATTTGTACGAAATGCAATGTTTATATGTGCATACTGAAGAACAATTGTTTTGAAAAATATCATAATATATAGATAATAATTTCTTACACGTGTAGTCAACATTTTGTACTTTTTATATCCATGAGTTTTAAGATTAACCCATTAATTAATTGCTAATATTAATAAATTTCTGTCTTTTTTCATAATTTTTTTATATTCAATCAATTTTGTATTGTATTTCTGTATAAACATCATAAAACAACTCATAAAACCTTATCTTTCCTAAAATACATTATAGCTATTGTAAGCTTTGGTAACTATGGTTTATCCAGTTTAAGACCTGAGTTACACATATGTGTACCTTAATTAATTAATTAATTATTGTGCACAGAAATGAAAATTTTTTATGGTGAGCATTTTGACCTATAACTAACTCAAACAAGTCCAAAAAAAAATTTTTTAAAGATATTTTTGGTTCAGGTCTGAAGAGGCTAATGATTCCTTAGCTCATTTAGATCCAAATTTAAAGGTTATTTTTATCATGGCATAAAAACATTTTTGACTTTTGAATCTCAGTTTCTTTAGTTTACGAAATTACATAACACTTAATTTGTAAAACTTACATGCGAGGTTTTTTTTAACTACCTTTTAGCTTTTGTGATTAATCTCTGTACGCTATTTAAAGTTTTTTGAATGTTTTTTACAGCTTGTAGCAATAATTTTTATTCAGTGTAAGGAGTTATTGCATGAAAACCATTAATTGCTTTAAGCCGTTTTAGATGTTATTTTATTAACAACCTCAGCCGAAAAAACCCTTTTTTTCTATTTCTGATAGTTTTATACTTTATTTCAAATTCTAGTACTTTTAATTAAAATTATAATTAAAAAATTAATTTGTCCCAATGGCATGCGTTTTTTAAAACTACCTTAGTTTTTGTGTTTAATCTATTCTTTCTGGACTTTTGAACGTTTTTTACTGCAAGTAGAGATAGTTTTTGTTCTGTATTGGTAGTTAGAGAAAAAAAGCAATAGCTTTAAGCTGGTGTAAGCGTTATTTGACTGACAGCTTATATCGAATTAGCCTTTCTTTCTACTGCGGATAGATTTATACTCGTATATAAATTTGTAAGGTATACACAAGATTCGATTCACAAGAATCGAACTTTTGAGTGAAGGAATTAAAGAAGCTGCTTGAGATATGCTAATTTCGGCATACGCGCTTAGTATAAATACCATGCAGCGTCATTAATAAGAAAGGGGTTGGAAAAAGTTGTTAAGGTTGAAAAGGTGTTATCCTGCGCTAGTGCTTAGCAGGTAAAGTTTACGTGGCAGTACTGCTGGTTTGACTCTCTGCTGGTTTGTGAGTATTGAAATGTGTATTTCTATTGAATGATAATATATATATTCCGTACAAGTAGTACGTATGCTTATTGCTGTAAAAGCCAATTATATATGTGCAACGAATTCAATAAACATTGTTTCATGTATAAACTGTGTTTGTATTAAATTCAAATAGAGTGCCCCTTAGCTAATTTTCTCTATAAATTTTATGTGGTTTTTGCATAACTTTTTCATTTCTAAAAAATATTTCAGATAGTCTTTTCTAACGAAACTACCGTGGGTTATTAATGTAGGATTACTTATCGTTTGCTTACCTCTAACGAAACTACCGCGAGTTACTAATGTAGGATTATTTATCGTTTGCTTACATTTTTTTTAACGCATTTTGGTACTTTTCTGTTTAATTGTTTACTGCCACTGGGTTTGGAGCGCTGCCAAAATTATAACTCGCGACGGCGGACAATTTTTTTTCTCTCCGGAGGACCGTTATTGAGGAACATAATCCCACGTTAAAAATAATTTGCCCATGGCATCCATGTAAAGGAAATCTTGTAAAATTTACATGCATAGTCCATTTACGAATAGGAAAAAATAAAGTTTATATCAAATTGAAAACAAAAATTTAAAATTTTTTTTAAAAGTAGAGAGTAAAAACTTTAACGAGCATAAGAATGATTTATTTAAGCTTCGTTTAAAACAAATAGGAATTAACGAAATTACACGGCGGGAGGAATTTGACGTCATAAAATGCTTCACTGACTGTGAATGCTGTCACTTTTTTTGGTGGCTTCATGTTCTTTTTTTAGCGATTAAGCCAAGAAATATTCTATGCCCAGGATAATTACTTTAACGAAACTCATAAAATTGGTTTCTAATCTGTCCGATAAATATCAGTAATTGTGTTAAGCAAGCAGTGAAATAAGCAATTTATAGTCTTAACGAGAACACCAAATTCGCGCAAATCTTCATTTCCATTTTGTTTCTCTCGTGTTATAGGCGAAGAGAAGAGCAAGAGTATTTTTTTTCTCACAGTTGACATTTATCTGATAATAATATGTTTTTACTGTAATTATAGAAAGTTAGGTAATTTAATGTGATCGTACAAGGAATTCAAATTTAATCTTAAAACCTATTTCCACACACATCAGGATTTCGGTTTGAGTATTTTTATTTTAAGACTAGCTGAAAACCCGTACTTCGCTAAGGAGCACATTCAAATTAAATACAACGGTCAATGTACGCAATGAATGCCAATTAATCAATATATATATATATACAGTTGAACCTCCATATATCGAACTTCCACATATCGAAATTTTCTATATATCGAACTCTTAGCAAATCTCCATGTTCATTACATAGAAAAATTGTTTCTATATATCGAAAAAATCTCTATATATCGAAATTTTTTTCAAGACAAATTGGGAGATTTTATTCCACTTTAGAATAAAATCTCCCAATTTTTGGCAATTGAAACAATATGTCGTGGATTTCAATTCGCGGAAAATGTCCCTGATTAAGTTTTTAGTGGACTGATTAAATACGAACATTTCTTTGAACTTTCCGCAAAACTGGCTGTTCAGCAAGATATTCGTAGTTTTTTTTTTTTTAAAGAATGTAACTATGATCATTGTAACCACTGTCTGGATTATTGTTTTTTTTAAAGGTATGTACTACTCAATAAATCTTTCATATTAATTCATTTTTTAGTTATTAACTTTCATGAATTCGCATAAAAATGAATTCGCATAAAAATTAGAAATGGAGTTTCGTATACGAAAATTAGCTTCAATTTTTTTAGGAGAATTATGATAAAACTAAGCTCAATTCTATATATCGAATTTTTTTCCGGCAATTTGCTACTTCGATATATGGAGGTTCGACTGTATATAATAAATACAACGATCAATGAATGCAATTGAGGTAAAAACATTGAAAAATATATTTATAAAAAATCATAACGGATATTTTTATAGACAAAATATTGTAGAAGAAAATAATCAAATTAAATCTAATAGAACATACAAAAGAATATAGTGTAGTTAATATAGTACAGTTTGAGGAACATTTCTTTTACTGTATTTCTTTGGATACTGTACAATCGTCTGCCGCATTAGCAAGAAGAATTTTTTTTTCTATTTCGTTGTTATGCACGTGACGCAAAATTAGTTTAAAGTATCACAAAAGAAAAGAAATCACGAGATCAGCATTTAATAAATTAAATTCTAAAACTTCACCAAAAATTAGAAAATCGAGGTAACGATTCGAAAAAGATTTCATTTTAAAGGAATTTTTATGATCTTTCTCGTGATATAAATTTTATAACCCTCGAATTATTATTTTAAATGCAAACTTTAAAGAATGTTACAAAAACAGCTTAAAAATTTAATTAAAAAAATCTAAGGAGAATTTTTCAAAAATCTTTCTTAGTGCACCCCTACACTATAAGAAGAATCATCATGCAAAATTTCAGCCCTTTAGGTCAGCGGTTTGGTCTGTGCGTTATCTGGCAGTCAGTCAGTCAGTGAGTCAGTCAGGAAGTCAGTCAATTACGGAACTGTTTTATTGATATAGATTATAATTTTATTTGTTAGTTCTCATAATTTGAATTATGTATCTACAGAATACTTAAAATACTAGTCAGAATATTATGGCTCAACTGACCTGTTTTATTTTTTAATCTTTCGCAAAGGCTGTAAATAATTACTTGTTTCTTTTAGCCTAGCTTCTTGTAGATGGTAGGAAGTTCTAAAGAAGCCGGGTTAAACGGCTCGGTGACAAAATAACGTTAATTTGTTACTCGACTTGAGAGAACAGCTGGGGGAGCAAAATTGTGTGAAATAAATATAGCACATGAATGTGGCTTACAAAAGGAGCACCTGCTCAGAATTCACTACTATAAATACTCTAACGTCAAATTTTAAATTTTCACCTCACTTCCTCATTTCCTCTCTTCTGCTAATTACTTCCCACGAGTGTTACTAACGCTCTTCTTCACTGGTTTCTATTTTCATAGATTCGTTTTCTGATTTCGAAAAAGGGCTGCAACGGTAGTCAATTTCTTCAGTCAAAATCTTGTGCTTCCGTGATTGGTTGGTGTGAGGTTCCATTACGGACCTCTCAATAAATCGTCTCCCCAGACAGAGAAATAACACCCCTCGCGAGGTGAACCAGGTAATTTCTATAACCCGACGCCATCTAGTCTACGACCTGACGTTAAAAAATAAAGAAGTCCCGCCCAGGAAACGCCCGTGGTGAATGTTAACTAATGGTCGTCGCACTAAGCTGTTCGAGAAGCCGCCATCGTGTCTCCATCGACAAAACCAATCAGGGGAGACAACCCTGACGTCCTAGCGGTCGTCCGACCAACCGAAGGCTAAGTCCCGCCACGGGGCTTGGAGCGCAAATTTCGATAGAAGCGGAGAGAAAAAATTAAGAGATTTTAGACTTGGATTAAATCTCATCCAGAGAAGACCATTTCACAGAATCTCTGAACACCATTTAACGTTGAAAAGTGTACAGAAACCAATCAATATTGAAAAAGTTTACGCGAAAAACTTGCTAATGAAATTATATATATACTAGCTGAAAACCCGCGCTTCGCTACGGAGTACATTCAAATTAAATACAACGGTCAATGTATGCAATTAATGCCAAAATATATATGTGATAATAATCACATTTGGAACTAGGAGATGCAGTCGGTACGAGGAGTGATGCAGTCGGGCTGAGTGTTTATTCAGGAAAACACTTACGAAATTTAGGAGAGTAACACACGCGGAGCCAACGGTGTGCGAACGGCGCCCCTTAAAGGGTTAAAGTAAAGTAATTTAGGAAGACGCGTTTTCTTGTTACATATATATATATATATATATATATATAGTGGGCCGTCTTAGTCAGAAATTGGTCAAACGGGAGTACAAAAGAGTACATTTAACGAAATTCTTGGATATACAGGGACGACACAGTTACGTAGATTATTTACAAGAAAGTTAATAAAAATTGCGTCTTGATTCAATACGTCTTAAGGGGATAACGGACATTTAACCTCGTTTTATTTATTTATTTTTGAATTTTGAATTTTTAACTTTATATACAAAACTAGCTGAAAACCCGCGCTGCGCTACGGAGTACATTCAAATTAAATACAACGGTCAATGTATGCAATTAAGGCCAAAAAAAAAAAAAAATTTATATATCTATACTAATATATAAAGAGAGAGCAGATTTTGTACGTGGAGGGTAATCTCCGGAACCACTGCACCTATTTGAAAAATTCTTTCACTGTTTGAAAGGTACATTATTCCAGATGGACATAGGCTATATATTATGTATATCTGATCAGTAGAAATAAAGTTAGGGGGGATACTCTAGATTTGTGTGCACGGCCGCCATCTTGGATTTTTCCGCCAGGGTTTGGCGCATTTCGCATGGCGATAATTATTGCGTTCTGGTAAAAATAACCCAATGTCAAATTCTCTAATTTTAAGATCAAACAGTTATTTCTGATGTGATCTTTTAATTACAGTATAATAATTTTAGGTCAGATCTTGGCCTTGACCTGGAAATCTGAGTCAAATTGACTAGACTCAAAAGAGTAAATTATTTTTAAAACTAAGAGTCTTTTTGTTGAAACTTTTTGAATCCATTATCAGTTTTTCGTTAACTTATTAAATTTAAGTTGCTTTTAATTTTGTTTATCGATTGTCAATTAGTATACTATAATGATACACCATTTCATTTATTTGAAGTAAAAATTATCTGCCATCATTTTTTCGTAAAATGTAAAATACAGTATACATTTTAAATACAATATATTTTAAAATCTATACTAATATATAAAGAGAGAGCAGATTTTGTACGTGGAGGGTAATCTCCGGAACCACTGCACCTATTTGAAAAATTCTTTCACTGTTTGAAAGGTACATTATTCCAGATGGACATAGGCTATATATTATGTATATCTGATCAGTAGAAATAAAGTTAGGGGGGATACTCTAGATTTGTGTGCACGGCCGCCATCTTGGATTTTTCCGCCAGGGTTTGGCGCATTTCGCATGGCGATAATTATTGCGTTCTGGTAAAAATAACCCAATGTCAAATTCTCTAATTTTAAGATCAAACAGTTATTTCTGATGTGATCTTTTAATTACAGTATAATAATTTTAGGTCAGATCTTGGCCTTGACCTGGAAATCTGAGTCAAATTGACTAGACTCAAAAGAGTAAATTATTTTTAAAACTAAGAGTCTTTTTGTTGAAACTTTTTGAATCCATTATCAGTTTTTCGTTAACTTATTAAATTTAAGTTGCTTTTAATTTTGTTTATCGATTGTCAATTAGTATACTATAATGATACACCATTTCATTTATTTGAAGTAAAAATTATCTGCCATCATTTTTTCGTAAAATGTAAAATACAGTATACATTTTAAATACAATATATTTTAAAATATTTTATAATTCCAAGTTGTAGTGGATTACAAATAAATTTAAATAACTGAAGTTCAACTTCTCTCTCCCCAGGAACCTAAGTTAAAAAGTTAGTTAAGGTTAAGTTATTGGTTTAGGAAAAGGGTTTTTTTTTCTTATTTCCAACACAGCAGGATAAATGGTCAAATAATCCTTGTCCCGATTTTATTGTATGCACCAAATATTTGGTTAAGGTCAAATCTGAAGTAAAATTTCATTACCACAATGCCCTAACCAAATTTAAAAAAAAAAAGTGGATCTGGTTACTCATCATAAATTTATGGGTTCATAATTATTTTACATTTTTCAAAGCTGAATTTTAGATAATTTTTAAATTGCAAGTTATTTAGGTGGTACGAAAATGCTGTATTTTTTTTCTAATTAACAATATATTGGCATAATATTTTGGTGATTCATTGCTATTAGTCAAAGAGTTAGGGCAAACTGAATAGATGGCATTGAAATTTTATCTGTAAGTAAAATTCATTTGACCAAATTTTTCATATGGATCATAATTTGAAAAGGTAGTTTTTAATTAAAAATGACAAAAAGAAAATCTCAGTCTAACGATTAAATGATTTTTCAAAAATATTTCTAAGTTTCACAATTTAAAAAGGTCGCTTTTATTAAAAAAGCTAAAAGAAAAACCCAAAATTTCCAATATTTGAGAATGATTTTTTCAGAAAAAAGTGGTTTTTATCAAAAACCCAACAATAAATCTAAGTCCAACGTTTAAATGATTTTTCAAAAAATTTTCTAAGTTTCATAATTTAAACAGGTGGTTTTTATTAAAAAAGCTAAAAAAATTCAAAGTCCAGCGTTTTGAAAACACCGCTTAAAACACATTGGCGAGAATTTTTCCACTCCTCAAAACACGGTGAAATCACCAAGTTGGCGCAAAAAAATCCAAGATGGCGGACGTGCACACAATTATTAAGTAAAGTAATATTAATTTGAATATTATTTTAGGTGCTTAAAGTAATTAAAAAAACATTCTTTACTTAAAATCCTTTTTTTATTTTTGTATTTTTATTTCATCTCTTACTCTAATTTTGAGATACCAATGTGTATCTATAAACGTTTGTCAATTGTAAACGTTTATATTGTAAACGTCTATATTGTAAACGTTTTGTCAATTAAACGTTTCTCCAAATGACAAACGTTTAATCTCTATCTATCTATATATATAAAACAGTTCCGTAACTCACTCATTCATTCTCTGACTGACTGACTGACTGACATACAACGCACAGACCAAACCGCTGGACCTAAAGGGCTGAAATTTTGCATGGCGATTCTTCTAATACTGTAGGTGTGCATTGAGAAAGATTTTTCAAAAATTCTTCTTAGATTTTTTTAAATTAAATTTTTAAGCTTTTTTTTAAACTTTTTTTTACGTTTGCATTTAAAATAATACATTGAGGGTTATAAAATTTATATCACGAGAAAGATCATAAAAAATCCTTCAAAATGAAATTTTTTTCGAAGTTTTACCTCCATTTCCTGATTTTTCGTGAATTTTTAAAGATTAATTTTTAGAATTTAATTTATTAAATGCTGATCACGTGATTTCTTTTTCTGGTACTTTCAATAAATTTATCGTCACGTGCGTAACAACTAAATAGACAAAAAATATTTTTTTCTCTTTCTAATGCAGCAGACGATTGGATATTATCCAAAAAAAATGCATATCCCTTACGATTTTTTATAAATATATATACATAGATAGATATATATTTTACATCAATTGTATACATTGATCTTCGCATTTATTATAAATATATATATTTATTTTTTGGCATAAATTGCATATGTTGACCGTTGTATTTAATTTGAATGTACTCCGTAGCGAAGCGCGGGTTTTCAGCTAGTTTATAATAAATGCGACGATCAATGTATACAATTGATGTAAAAAAAAAATATATATATATATATTTAGAAAAAAATCGTAAGGGATATTTTTTTGGATAATATCCAATCGTCTGCTGCATAGGAAAGAAAAAAAAATTTTGTTTGTCTATTTAGTTGTTATGCACGTGACGATAAATTTATTTAAAGTACCGGAAAAAGAAATCACGTGATCAGCATTTAATAAATTAAATTCCAAAAATTAATCTTTAAAAATTCACCAAAAATCAGGAAATGGAGGTAAAAATTCGAAAAAAATTTCATTTTGAAGGAATTTTTATGATCTTTCTTGTGATATAAATTTTATAACCCGCAATGTATTATTTTAAATGCAAACGTTAAAAAGTTTAAAAAACAGCTTAAAAATTTAATTTAAAAAAATCTAAGAAGAATTGTTGAAAAATCTTTCTTAGTGCACCCCTACACTATTAGAAGAATCGCCATGCAAAATTTCAGCCCTTTAGGTCCAGCGGTTTGGTCTGTGCGTTGTATGTCAGTGAGTCAGTCAGTCAGTGAATGAATGAGTCAGTTACGGAACTGTTTTATATATATACAGTGGCTCCCAAAAGTGTTCGTACACTTACGAATTTCAATGAAATAGGGGTCTAACCATTAATTAAAATGAATATTTCAGAATGGGTATTTAATAATAAGATCTATAATCTATTCTTAACGAAACTACATGAAATATTTTGAAAACATAGTAAAACTTTATTTTTAAGAAACCAGTAATCAAAAAGTAACAAAATCTTTATCTCACAAAAGTCATCGTACACTGAAATATTTTCGGATAAATTCATAATTAAAATTATTTTCTGGCGCTTTATTTTTATTTTTGAATTGTGGTGGCATTTAAACTATCGTTTGGCTTTAATTTTTGCTTACCTACTCCGTAATATTCTATTTATTATTTAAAAATGGCTCGTAGTCGTAAAGAAACAAGAAACACCATTTAAAAATTGATTATTTTTCCTCATAGTAGTTGTAAATCAGTTCGGAATATTGCTAAATTACTTAATTTATCCCATTCTACTGTGTAGTATGTGATAAAACGCTTTAAAGAAGAAAATCGGATCGAAAACAAGGTAAGAAAAGGTAGTCCGGCAAAGTTAACAAAACGTGATCAGAGATTTGTAATTAGAAAATTTAAAAAAAATCCATGATTGAGTGCTGTAAAAGTTTCTGCAGAATTTAATCAAACATTTTCTACTTCAATTTCACCTGAAACTGTTCGACGAGTTCTCAGAGCAGCTGGATTACATGGGCGTTCTGCCCGTAGAAAATTTTTTGTGAGAAAATCAGAAAGCTTAGGATTTCCTTCGCACAATCAATGATAAATAAGCCCCAAACGTATTGGAATAATGTCTTATTTGCGAATGAAAGCAAGTTTAATATTTTTGGTTCCGATGGGCGTATAATTGTATGGAGAAGAAAAAATGAGAAACTTAATCCCAAGAACTTATTAGGAACAGTTAAGCATGGCGGAGGAGGTGTCCTTGTGTGGGGGTGCATGTCAGCATCAGGTCTAGGTAATTTGGTATTTATTGATGGCATAATGAATCATGCTGTTTATATAAATATTTTAAGAGACAATTTAAAATTATCAGCCCAAAATTTGGGTATTGGAAACAACTTTTATCAACAAATTTTTATCAAGATAACGATCCTAAGCACACGGCTCTCAACGTTCGCCTCTGGTGTCTCTATAATTGTCCACAAGTTTTGAAAACACCACCCCAATCACCAGATTTAAACCTAATAGAACATATTTGGAGAGAACTGGAGGTTCGAGTACGAAAACACGACGTTCCCACGAAACGCGAACTAAAAACAATTATGATGGAAGAATGGATGAATATTGATGCAAAAATTACAAAAGAACTAGTGCAATCTATTCCCAGACGTTTAAAAGCTGTTGTGGATGCTAAAGGATATCCTACTAAATATTAATTTAACGAAAAATTATAATATTTACTAATATGTAGAGATTTTTTACAAGTGTACGATGACTTTTGTGAGATAAAGTTTTTGTTACTTTTGGATTATTGGTTTCTTAAAAATAAAGTTTTACTATGTTTACAAAATATTTCATGTAGTTTTGTTAAGAATAGATTATAGATCTTATTATTAAATACCCATTCTGAAATATTCATTTTAATCAATGGATAGATCCCTATTTCATTGAAATTCGTAAGTGTACGAACACTTTTGGGAGCCACTGTAGATAATAAATGATAGTATATTTTGTTGCACTGAAGTCACTTGAAATCCATAAATAAGTATTTTGAGGAATATAATTTTTCAAAAAATTCTTCTAATTCCTAGAAATTTTCAAAAGACTCCATGCGCATTCAATTCCTACTGTTTTCGTCCAAATTTCTTAAGATTGTTAATTGACGTGTTTTTCACAAAACTGTGCATCATTCTTTGAAACTACATTTTCCCCCCAAATTTATAGACTATGACAGAAACTAAAAAGACTGAAAATCATAAAAAGTAACATGTAGGTTCAGAAAAAAATATAATTATTACAAATATAATTTTTAAAATATAATTAAAATATAATTTTTAATTATTACAAAAGAAATTTAATACACATTTCTATTTTTATATAAATGGTAAATTTATATTAAAGAATTTGAGGTTTTTAAAGGATATGGAATGCACATTGAGCATTTTGAAAAAAAATGGTAGCATTTTTGAAAAACATTTTGATAAACAGGCCTTATTCTGCCACAAAATACTTATTTGCGAATTCTAAGTGTCTTTAATGAAGTAAAAAATGATATTTATTATTCTCATTTTGTATATTGAGTTAAAAATTCAAAATTGAAAAAATAAATAAATAAAACGAGTTCGAGGTTGAAACTAGAATTTCTTGATTTTCAATTTTTAACTCTATATACAAAATGAGAATATTTAATTTTCTTTTTTACTACATTCAAAACCCTTAGAATTCAAAATAATGA
Source organism: Dolomedes plantarius (assembly GCA_907164885.2). Classification (NCBI taxonomy): domain Eukaryota; kingdom Metazoa; phylum Arthropoda; class Arachnida; order Araneae; family Dolomedidae; genus Dolomedes; species Dolomedes plantarius. Next base: position 122,269,854 of record OU015500.1, on the reverse strand, counting down.
ATTTTTTTGCAGAATATTGACTGTTTTTCAAAATTTTTCAAAAATTCTAAGGTTATTCAAAATGCTCTGTGTGCATTCTATATTAATTAAAGTCTTTAAATTTTTTATTATATGTTTACAATATGTATATAAGTAGAAATGTGCATTTAGTTTTTTTTTTGTAGGAATCTAAAGTCTTAAATATTTCTTTCTATTCTGCCTGTCATTTTTTTATGTTTTTACTTTATTTTATGGTCTATAAGTTTGAAAAATATTTGTGATTTCAAAGAATTATGCAGTTTTGTGAGGAACACTTTAATTAACAATTCTGAGAAATTTGGAAGATATCAGAAGAAAATGAATACGCATGGAGGATTTTGAAAATTTCTAGCATTTTTGAAGAATTTTTTGATAAACAGGTCTAATTTCTCCAGAAAATACTTATTTGGGAATTCTAAGTATTTTCAATGTAGTAGAAAAGAATATTAAATACACTCATGTGGTATATAGAGTAAAATATTGAAAATTGAAGAAGAACGATATTGAAGATCCCTTGTTCCCTTAAGAGTAGTTTCTTTTAACAGTACGACGTCTCTTCAGTATTTTACACCTAACGTTACGAGTTCATCTTGCTCGATTCGACACCCGGTCTCGTATCGTCTGCCCGCCAAAAGTCATAACGCGCCCAATTCAAGGCGAAAGCTTCTCTTCTAGGGTTGTGGCAACGCTTCGACAGCAGCTAGACGTCACACAGGCGAATATATGATTGAAATATGAGATGGAAGACGACAGTTTACTACATATATATAAATATATATGGATAAACAGCATCAAACGTTAAACTGAATGCGGAAAGTTCCCCCAAAATTCCAACTAAAAAAAAAGCATCTAAATTCTACCATTATGAGTTTTTCTTTTGTGCTTATCAGAAAAGCTAGTTATGAAAAGATTCGAAAATAAAAGCAACATATTTTGAATTATGTTCTGATTCTTTCGTCATACTTATTACCCATGCAAATAATATAGTATGTTTACGTAACAATTTTTTTAATGGAATTAGATTGAAAAAAAAACGAAGTTTTATATCACACTGATTGCTATGGTAAAGTAAAAGTGTGTTAAAATAAGATAAAATTCCTAAGGGTTTCGTTTTTTTTTCAGAAATAAATCTTGCTTAAAGAGGGGGGGGAGGACTAACTAATTAATAAATTATACACCATTACAAGATAGAAAGAATCGGCGTTACTGAGTAATCGAATGGTAATGCCATTTCCTTAGCGATTAATGTTTTTTCTCGCAATTAAACGAAGATCTGTCCCTCTTGGAGGATAATTATTTCAATGAAACTGATAACATTGGTTTCTAATCATCCCCATAAATACCGATAATTTAATAAAGTAAGAAGTAACATCCAAAACTAATAACAGTCCTCCATTCCATTTCTGGGGTAAAATACTTTATATGGAATAAAATCATTTTTGTTCAGTATATAGCATAAGAATATTTTTAATAAGTTTATAAATTTTCCCATTAAAGATAAAAAAAATGGTTTGAGTCTAAGGGCCTGTTCACATAGGAGTCCGTTGCGTTGCGTTAAGGAACAGATGACGTTGAGACGAAAATAAACCAATCATAGGCGTTAAAATTTTCATTGCTAATCGTTTGGAGGCATATGATTGGTTTATTTTCGTCTCAACGTCATCTTTTCCTTAACGCAACGCAACGCAACGGACTCCTATGTGAACAGGCCCTAACAAGTACTGACGCCTGTTGGCGTAGTGGTTAAAAGCGTCAATTTGCCACTCCACAGGTTCAAGGTTCGACCTTGCCTAGTAGGCAAGGTCGACCCAGCCTTTCATCCCTCCAGTGGGTCGTAAATTGTATTAAGTTTTCATAAGTTGGCGCAACTTTCTTCACTTTAAAAAAGCTAGTAATGCATTTAATCTGTAATTGTTTTTAGTTTATTTTATATATATTACTATCTTAACTTGATTGATATTTATTCAGTTTGTTATAATTAATTATTTTATTGTCAACTTTTTAATGCCTAGTCCGCCCATTTCTTTCCATGCAGTTTTGACTTGGCCTTACTCTCAATAAAATATGATCCCTATTCAATAAAATATGCCCGCCCATTTCTTTCCATGAAGTTTTGACTTGGCCTTACTCTCAATAAAATATGATCCCCATTCAATAAAATATGCCCGCCCATTTCTTTCCATGAAGTTTTGACTTGGCCTTACTCTCAATAAAATATGATCCCCATTCAATAAAATATGCCCGCCCATTTCTTTCCATGAAGTTTTGACCAGGCCTTACTTTCAATAAAATATGATCGTACTCTGATGCAGTGCTATTGTCCCATAACTATCAGTTATGTTTAAAACTAAGATGAGCTTCTATAGGCTGACTCCATGATCTCTTTCAACAGTGAGGTGTGGCAACGTTAAGGTCATAGTTCCCGTATTCACTCTCTATTGTAGGATTTCTCATCAAATTTTCATTTTAACAAGACCATAGTCTAGCCACAGAAATATCTCTTCATAAGCCAGGCATGTGGGTCGAAGACCAAGCATGCTTGGGAACTAAACTCTGGGGGTCCCACGTCAGGTTGATCACCTGACTGAGACATATGCTGTATGGCACCCCAAGCCCATGGTCAAGAAAGCCGAGATGGGTACCGCCGGCCATGGTCCACAGCGGACTGTTGCGCCATGAGTTTAGTTTTTTTAATAGGTACTATTTTATGATTTCATGCAGCATATAATGTTTTGATCATATAAAAGAAAAATTTTGATAAAAATTTCATCATTGAATATTTATTTCAAACCACCAAGTATACAAAATTGGGGATATTCTCCCTGTAGTCTGAATTTTTACAGCTAAAAACGGTAAACATTTAAAAGTTATCATAGAATTTTTTTAATCTCAGAAGTTATGTAGTTAAGTTAAGATAAAATGCTTCATCGTGTTTTAAAATTTAATCTAGTTATAAAAGAATTTTTTCATCTCAGAATTTATATAGTATTCACGTATGATTAAGTTGGGATTAAATACGCCATCGTGAAAAGTTTTTTCATACCTATGTTTTAATTAAGCTGTGAAAACTGTATGAAGTTGTGAAAAATAACCTTATTTTCACGTTGAGATGTACGAAAGTCCCCCACTTTTCTTGAGCATTGTAAAAAGTTTGTTTTCTCTTCAAAAAGCCTCACAAATGAAGCAAACTTCCTAGTCACATCTCTGAGAAAGTAAATTTTTAAACTATACAATTATATTTGTAAACGGAAGTCAAACGTTCACGAAATTTGCTATCATTACATCAATATGAAAATTTTCACCCATTCACTTCTTTTTTCCCTTTTTTTTTTCTTTTGCGAATTTGAAGTGTCCAGTTTCATGAAATAATCCCCTGTATCTAAAAACACTTAATACTGCAACAATTATGCTGGAACACGCTCGCAATTTCCTGCGCAACTGTTTTTTTTTCCTTGCGTAACATAAATTTTTATGTACTTGTAAATGATAAATAAACGAGAGATAATTACTAACAGCTGTTGTCCAAGTTCCGGAATTCAAGTTTTTCTCATGGTTTGCTGCATGTCAGTTGCTGCCTGGCTGGAGGAATGCCAAGTTGTTTCTTTTTTGTTTTTTTCTAGTTCTGGTATAGTGACTGGAAACGTTAAACATCACCAATTTCATGGAAGCGCCGGCCAGAAGGTAAAGTGCCTTTTTTTTTTTTTTGCTCATTAATAAGTTCGTCATTAATAAATTATCTAACGCTTAATTTATATCCTGACTAAAAGTTCTCCGAACTTCTGTCTCTTTGAGTTCTTATTTATTATCCACAAGACCATCCGTGTTAAATATAATAAATTTCTTCGGCAGCTGAAAATAAATGTTTAATGGGACTGTTTGATTAACTAATTGTATGAGGATTATAATGTTTTGTACATTTTTTTCCTGTTAAATCATGGCTAAAAGCGAAGACTTGATTTGTAGAATCAAGTTCCATTTTCAAAACTAAAGAATTTCAAGTACATTTCTGTAAATTTTTGTCAGTGATGGGCATATTTATTATGACTTTTTAAAAAGATACGTATTGGCTGTATGATTATTGATAAGTTTCTCATAGTCGGGACCGCCCGGTTGGCAAAGGCGTCGAGCTAGTAATCTGAAGGTTGCCGGTCACTGACAAATCCACCGCCGTGTACACTGATGGCTGCTGGTGCACGCAAAGTCTGTCGTGGCTGCAATCTCCTCCAAGTTCTCAAATTTATCTCTGGAGGTGAGGGGTCAAGTGTTCCTGTCTCGTCACTCGACTCGGTTCTAAATTACGGAACCGGTTTGTAGGGGGTAGTGCTGGCCGCCTGTATGGTGCTCCCTTACCCCGCATTTACACATCCGCGAATGAGGAGGGTCGAATAGCGGGGAAGAGTGAAAAATGGGTGTGTAAACGGTACCCTTGCAGATAACCCCGCTATTATGCTCCCCAATCGTGGTGCTTGCTTCGGGAGCGGTCTTTGCCCGAGTCAAAGGGACGAGTTCCACTTCTCCCCCACCTTGGGGGGGAAACAACGTTAGGGGGTGGTTTATCTGGCCCGAGTCTATGGTGACGGGGAGGGGGGGGTCAAAGGTCGAAGGGGGGAATGGCGTCGGGAAGTTGCGAGAGGTGGGAATGTGAGAACGGTCATTCGGGTCGATTAGTCACGCTCCTGGAGCGTGACTAATGTCTCGTGAATGGACGAGGGGTGGCTGATTCGAGGCTGTGTAAATGCGGGGTTAAATGAATGGCCTGCAGTCTTGAGGTGTGAGTTAGTGCAGAAGTCAGCATTCGATGTTAACCACTGCTGGTATGGTGTCTGCAAGGCGCTGTCTGCTGACCAGTAATTCACATTCGGGCGAATGTCTAGAAGCGACAAGTGCCTCCTCATTTGAGGGAAAAAAGTTTCCCATACAGGAACAAAATCTTATAACAGGCATGGTAACCACACGCCATATTTTTATATTTGTCTCGTTACAGAAACAAACCTTCCTCTGGGTCTGATGAAGAACTATTAATTATATTTAAACTTGTTGTCATCCTTAATTTTTATTGTAGGTATTATGAAACTGTCTTTTCCAACGTTTGTTCTATCTTTATCAAAAAGTCTCACAAACTAAGTAAATTTTCTCAGTCACATCTGTCAAAGTAAATTTTTAAACTATACAATTATATTTGTAAATGGAAGTCAAACGTTTCTGTCACATGAGTTTCCTGTAAAAACGTTTCTCGTAAGTGATAATTTTCCTTTTTCTGGGGTCTTAGTTTTTAAATAATTATGTCTCTTTGAAATTTTTTTCCCTCATATGTTTTTTAAATTTATTTTTCCGCTCTTTACTCTGACTAACTCATTTATTTACTTTATCATTTTATTTGTTGGTTTTGTTTTGTTCCTGGGTATAATTTAAAGTTTAATGGTTTTTTTTAATCTCCGGCGTAAACGTGCTAAACACCTCAATGAACTTCATTTAAAATGTAGACGTTATAAAATCATCAGTAGTTTTCTTTCCATTTAAGAAATTCTGAAGGAATTACTTAAAGAACATTTCAGTTCTTTAAGTAATTCCTTTAGAAGTCCTTAAATTGTGTCTTTCTCAATTTTTGATTTATTTTGCGTACCATAATTCAAAATACTAGACTCAGAAGTGCTACTATTGAAAAAGTAAAAGAACAATAACTTCTTAAAGTTTCTGTCCTGATGAAGGGCCGTTCAGAAGTTCAAAAGTAGTTACCACCCTTGATATTTATTGGGGAGATTAAGAAGCAGGTTTCTTTATACACTTTCCACAAGTTTCATGCAAGAAACCATATGTCAATGTATATGGTTCTGTTTCTATTGTACCCTGTGAATCCTCTAACGGTCCAGGCACACTATAAAGTAAGAGGCATAAATATAAATAATTCCTTTATTTTCTACGTAGAGGTAGACTAACATAGACCGACTTGGGGCTTCAAATAATAACACAACAGTATCGTAACTTGCGGTACTAAGAATCTGAACTTTAAAGTCGTAATGAACCCTTTCAGGCAGAATATACGTTCACTAACAATACCCGTAAACATCGGGCTCTGAAATAACTATCGAAATCGTGCAGCCACCTAGGCTAAATACTAATACGTGCTCTATCAGTTAAATACCGCTATCACCTTCAATCTAACTTTTCTCGACTCTTTCGTATCTCTACTAATAGCGTAACGCACTACCGTACAAATCTCCACTCCCTTATTGGGCCCTTGCCAACTCAGCGGGTGTCACTTAAATAGACCAGACACCTGCTCTGAACTCACTTCGACTGGCCTGCACTGCGCAGCTACCAGAAATTTGCATTTGAGCAACACGCGAACCCTACAAATGTTGGTTAAATATATTTATTTTTCTATGTGGTCGTGGATGTTCCACTTTTGTCCATTGGTTTCAACGTAGGATTACATTCTTCCATAACGGTCCGCGGTAAAGTAAAATTTATGACTCTAAAACCGTCGTCGCGAGTTATAAATCAAGAGTGGCAGAATAGACATATGTAACTTATTTTTCATACCATCGACCTATTCTGCATAGGGTTATCACTCTTCCTTCTCTTCGAATGTAGGAATTTTATTGTAAAAAAAAGAGGTAAGCAACGATAAGTAATCCTACGTTAATAATCCGCGTTAGTTTCGTTAGAAGAGACTACCTGAAATTATTTTAATGAAATCGTTACGGTCTTTCAATATGTTAATCTAATTATGTCTATTGACCACTTGTTCCGATGTTGTTTTATACCATTTTCCTTTAAATGTTGTAATGGATCCAGTTTTCCTTCAAGCGTCACTTATTGATGTCCCTTACTGCATGGTGGTCTCTGATGGGAATAAACTTTCAGCGCAACCAATCACCCGTCTCAGAACTTTCCAACAATCCCTTAAAGACACTGGAAGGCTTCGTTCACATTGCTTCCAGAGCGTCAGTGATAGATATTTTAACCAATCACAGAATTCAAAGAAATGACCACGTGCTACGTCAAACTAATCATAGATCATACCAACCATCTCGGCGCCATCGGAGGAACGCTACGTAATGCTTCGGAAGCAATGTGAACGAGGCTTAATACCTCTTACCACAATAGATCTCTCGATCTTATATCTGGATTCAGTATTTTCATAAAATATTTTTAAACAGTAATATTTAACAGTAATTTTTAACGATACAATATTTCTTAACAATATTTGGTATTAATTGTTGTTTTGGTAATGCAGTTAAATTAGCGAAACTTCTAAAGATATAACATTCTTTTGAAGTTTTTTAGCAATTGGTCACAAGTGAACCAATTCAAGCACATCCTAATGTGCGTACCCTCTCCTCTTGTCTGGTTTTTCTCTTCAAAACTTTTTTTTTCTGTTCTGACAATACCGAATTATGTTTAGTTACTCTCTCCTTTTCTTGCCCTAGCCGCATAAAAATCTCGCATCTGAGCAGAGCAGATCCACGTATCAGCGAGATTCTTCGAACGAATTGAGTAGGTTTAGAATATTTAGATAGACGACACAGAAGCAAAAAAATTGAGTAATTTTGAAGTTAGAAGACAAAAATAATTAAAACTAATATGAATTTAACTAGGTGTCCAATGCGATCGCAGGAGATCTTATTTTTTCCCTTCGATTTTCACATCCTTTATTTTGATTACCTTTATTTTGATTATCCTTGAATTATGAGACAGCTTAGCTTTCCCTTGATAGCTTGGTAGAATTTTGTCATATGTAATTCAATTGTTTGCATAGCATTGGCTAAATAAAATTAAACGCTAAAAAGGCATACCAAAGGAAAATATCACCCATAAAATATTCTTCAGGTGGAAAGAAAACAGATTTTATTCCAAACAATTTGTTTTTACATGCAAAAATAATAAAGAACACCTACGCGGATGTTGCCAAAAAAGAAACTGATGAATTAATTCACAGAATGATAATAAAAGTAGGCGATTTTAAAATTTGAAAGTTCAGTGATCGTGCGCACGCCAACTAGCGGAAGAAAAAAAATTTATAATGTTTATACTTCGATTTTTAAACAAACAATACAATGTGTAATTAATTCTAAATTAACAATTCGTCAGAAGTGGATATCTTAATCTTTAAAATGATACCTCATTTATCGATTTTGGTTAAGTGTGAAAGGAGAAAAAGGAATCGTCAGAAAAGAATAACCCTCTAGGAATAATATATATATATATATATATATATATATATAGATAGATAATTTAATTCAAAGTTAAAAAGTAAATTCGTAAAACAATTAAAATCGTGTTGGGGAATTTTAGAGTATCAATCTTTTGATGTGACTAAGGCCTTGTTATAATGTGGCCACAGCACCTCGTAAAAGTATTTTCATGATTTAGTGACACAAGACACCAGAGATACTAGATTAAATTACGTCCTTTATTGGACTATTAAACTATGTACACTGTTATTTACAAGTAGTAGATGGGCACCTTATACGTGCAAACCAAACTCGATAGGCTCATAGCTAAGTCACAGCTCCCGAGCCTCCAGTCAAATCTCGAAAAGTCGTCTCCGGTTCCTGGTCTCTCTCTCTGTCCAGGCGAGTCGGCGATCCCCTCTTTATAAAAGCCTCGCGCTCCTCGTGACAATCCGCTAGCTCGCTGACGTCATCTCGCTCCTGACCGCTCCTTCAGCTGTTTTTCCCCCCGGCTGAAACGACATCCCAGATTCGGTTCCTTTTGTCGGCCGCGGGTCCTCTTTCAACTGGACATCTACCATGCCTCTTGATGGACGGTCTCGTTAATGATGTTTTTCCAAGTTACCTTACCGTGATTGGAGCTGAAAGGCTGCATCGGCCCCTCATCGGGTCTTTGTTAGCCTGAAAAATGTACAATTCTCTGGAACAGAAAACATTACTAACAGGTCTTTCTATGGAGATCATCTGCCGCCAAGACACCTGAACTTTATGTCACCCTCAGCCAGTTTGCCTTTTCAATATTGTTCTCCGAACAACACATGAGGAATGAAGGCAATTACGTCTCCCGCAAGCGGAATGTGTAGACTACATCACACACACCGCTTAACCTTTCTGCCCATTTCACAGAATAGTAAGGAAGGAGTGGAGGCATGTGTCAACAAAGGTTGCCGATACTATAGCCTTGTTTCCATTGCTTATGGAGTGGAGAGTAGCGTAAGCGATAAAAATTTTTACCAATAATATAACTCAACGGAATTACCACGTGATCTATCAAACCAATCACAGGTCATGTCGACAATCTTGGCACCAAGGGAACGCTACGCTATGCTCCGGAAGCAATATGAACAAGAGCTAACTCGTACAAATGTTTTCATGTGTGGGCAACGACAAGCTCAGCATATTTGAAGGGTCCAGGGGTAAAACCACTTTACTCCAAAAACCTCGGTTTGAGAAAAATGAATTTGAAAGTTGGAGTAACGTTGTTCTTCTATGGCACGCCGAAATTTTATCGCTATTTTTAACGGCTTTAAAGTGATTCTGCCCCAGATACGAATGCACGTGGTGTTAGTGCTCTTTGAAAGCTACAAGATGGCACTGCTAACTCATTTTCGTAAAATAACTTTAAAGTGTTTTTTTCCCTGGATCCTTCATTTCTAATACCTTAAGGTTCCATCGCCGAAGAAATGTTCAAGAGATTTCCGAAGAAAGGATAAGTTCAAAGAAGTTATCTACATTCCACTCTCCCCCTCCCCCCCATCATAAACAAGTATATAAATCCCCAATTCAGTGAAAAGAATATATTTTGTTAAATATACTATTAGAGCAGTTCTTAAGTTTTAAGACTTTATTTTCAGATAACCTGACAAAACCACAAATAATTTGAGGGCTATGGAAACTCTACTATGAAATTTCCTCACATTACTTGGATAATCTGATGGACAAGACACCCGTTTTGAAGTCGTGGAGCTCCAGTTGTTTGTTAACTCCTGACTTTACTCCTGATATTGTTTGCGTGTTTTCAGCATCTATGGTTAACATATAGATTCGAGTGCTTTCTCCTGGGCTCCTGACATCAAACTTATTTTTCGGAGGTTTCCTCTTCAAAACTGAAAATGGACCACGCAATCCGAGAGAGCCTGTGTTACAGCTTCTGCATGTTCGCGGGAATGTGCTTTGTATAAAAAGGAAGGATTATCTGTCGTTTTTTTGTCTCTCCGCACACCCTCATCAAGTTTGTTAAAAACAATTTATTGAAAATGGATGGAATTATGGCTGCCAGTGACGAATGGGGTGATATTTGTGCGGTCGAACCTACTATCAGTGGAAAGACGACACAAATTGCTACAGTTTATATTTCACCGAATAGCAGTATGAAAGATATCAGACTGTTCTTTCTGACTAATTTGCTTAAGTATACATTCCGGGCATCTGAAATGTCTGAAAAATTACGCGAAAAATAGTGTGGGCAAATTCCGATGCACATGTCCCATGCACGCAGATTCTAGCTATGAGACAGAAGTGACTTATGAACTTTTTTTTCTGTGAGGCACAGAGGGCAAGATTTACCAAATAGTCTGTAACGTTCTCTAGACACGGAAATTTAAAGACACGAAAAGATTTTAAAATATAAAGGGTTTACTACTGTTGCGAAGGAATCTCCATTAGGACACTTCAATTCCTACCAACAGGATGTGGTATCGTCATCTTTTACATCAATGTATTTCAAGGTCGTAATGCCGCCATATTGACGGATCTGCCGCCCTCACACCTGCAAAAAGGGAGAGGCTAGTACCGCAACTTCTGGGAAACCACGCACCCCTCAAATCGTAGGAATAGAGAAGGAAAGCGCCCCTAGAAATTCCACGAAAGACAAGGGGGGCCTCCTAATTCTCAGAAAGGAAAAATCACGTGGGTCAACCGTGGGAAGATGTCACATCATCCCGCCACGAAGCAAACGCTAGAGACGACAATACATTTGAGGGAGACTGACCTTGGGGAGGTGCCAGCAAAATGGATAAAGACCGAGTTTTTTCTGGAGGAGAGAGAGAACGAGATGACGAGAGGCTCTCAAGAAGATTCAAGGATCAGGAGCGGTGCGATAACCCCGAGCTACTGCCATGACCCCAGATTTGGGGATGCGACATCGACAACAAAACATCGATGTTTTGAAACATCGATGTTTTAGAACATCCATTCTTTTAAAACTGGTTTAGGGAGGCATCTTACTAATAATATTAACGTCAACTTATATTTAACCAGAACAACGCAAAAACTTAAATGGCCGCTCGTGTTTATACTATTTATAAATTAAAACTCCGTGGAAGGTTCTGGAGTGTCGAGAACATTCCAAGCGCTCTGGATTGGTTCATTGGTTGTTAATTGCCATTTATCTCGTTGCTAAGGTATCGTTCCCCCTTTTGTATTCGTCCTTTTCAGAATCCAGACTTACATTTACTGAGTGGGAAAATTATGCTACGTGGTTAATTTTTTTTATTATGGTACTTTTTCATTAAAAAAAAAACATCGAGCACAAAACATCGATGTTATAAAAGCATCGGCTTCAATAAATCGATGTTTTGATAAAAACATCGATGTTTTGAAAACATTGACATCGATGTCGCGTCCCTACCCAGATTCTCAAGATGATCCTCACCAAACATGAGGCTGTGAGCTGCTGCAACCGCAGTGGTCGCCAGGTTGGTCAAATCTCCTCTAAAAATAATGCTCGAAACTGTGGACTGGTAAATTTGTAATTTATTTAACTTGGCTTAGTCAGGAATAATTGTTCTTCCATAAGGAAATAATTGACCGTATACCACAAAATCTGATGTAGTTCAGAAATCATTCATTCAGTGTTAATTAATTACTGTAAAAATTGTGTAAATAAAATGTTTTTGTTGATTTGTATATCGTGACGACTTCTTAGTTACCTTGTTGGAGTTCATCTCCCATTTTTGAACACAACGCAATGGGGTATCTCTGGTACCCCTCATTATAGCCATTTACAGAAATTTTAAATGCAAAAAACTTATTTAAAACTATTGTGCATAAATTTCTGAGACAATTATTCTGCCTTAACCAAGAGATCCGACTCTCTTGGTTACATCTCTCTTGGTCCGACTCTCTTGGATACGGCTTTGCCTTAACCAAGATAATCGGATTCCCGCCGACTCTTAAGGACCGAGAGGTCACACTCTTTTTCGGATTGCCTCCAAATATAACCTGGACAGCTTGATCTGCCTTCACCGGAGTTGCTTTCCGAAACATATACTTGGACAGCGTCTCTGAGCGTACCAGAGTTGCCCTCTGAAAACGAAAACACCTGAACAGTGTCGTGTTCGCCCAGGCTTTCTCTGTGTGATCCTTTTCCTCCTATCTCTCTGAAGATCAGTTCGACTCCCCCATTCCCACGCTTGAACTACCTGTGGGCCTCTAGGGGCTTGGAGTGCAACTGTGTCGAAAGGGGTCGCAAGCCGCCCCTCTTAAGTAATGGTTCAAACGAGAGCTGGAGATCTGGTGATGTGACGACTCGTCATCTAATATATAAAAATGAATGTTTGTCTGTCTGTCTATCTATCGATCTATAGTTGTATAGGAATCCACAGTTTAGGAGCAACGATCGTGAAATTTTACATACAGGCGTGTCTAAAAACAGCCGAGTGTCTCAAGAACTTCCAAAATCGAAATTAATTACCGTTAATTTTTAATTAATAAAAAACCAACAATTTTTGAAACAAAATGTAAGCTGTTACACTTTGTGGAATCACCCCTCTGAATATGGCGTCCACGTTAGGGTTAGCTGGCAAACAGCGAGCGGAAAGATAAAAATAAATAAAATCAAAAAGTTTCAAGTCATATATTAAACCAGAATAATAAATGAAAATAATAATCTTTCAAGTCAGATTTTATACTCTAAAATAAATCAAATGCAACGGAATATTGACACTCTCGACACGCGATGGAAAATTCGAATCAACCACGCTAAGTGTCACGAGATCTTTTTTTAATCGCTACTGCAATCCCCCCTCGCTTATGTCTTTGTGTCTATTGAAGAGTTAAGACTAAGCTTCTATCCTGCTAACTTATTTCTGACTTAAAACTCCTCTTACTCCATAAACGCATGTATATTCACCAACCCATAGCAACTTTCCAATAATCTTAGTACGAATATCTCTGACTTTGCTCAATAAAGCAGCATGTCATCGTGGCGCATTCGGTAAAATCGCGCATTTGCTATGCTTCATGCTTCGGGTTCGAATACGGATAGCGCGTATTTTGCTGAACCTGTGTTTTCAGCTTTTTTATGAAGGCTTTTTTATTTCAGCTTTTATTTTATTATTTTTTAATTATTATTATTATTATTATTTTTATTTATTATTTTTAAAATTATTTTTATTTTATTTTATTATTTTTTAATTATTATTTTTATTTTATTTTATTTTTTTCAACTTTTTTATGATGAAAGACCGAATATAGCTGAAATCTGAGGCGTTTATTTGATTATTATGCTTTTTTTCTATGTTATTTATACTGTTTAGTTTTTTTATTGGATTTTGGTAGGTTTATTACAAATTTATATATTTTATGTTTTACTTTACAGGATTTTTTGCTCTAATGATAAAGGCTAAATCTTTTCTATGTTATTTATACTGTGTTTAGTTTTTAAATTGATTTTGGTTAACAAACATTCGACAATTTGACATTTTTCCTTTTCAGCTTTTAGTGGTTTATTATAAATGTATATATTTTATGTTTTAATTTTCAGAGTTTTTTTGCTCCAATAATGAAATGCTAAATCTAGCTGAATTCTGAAGAAATTATTGTAAATTTATGGTTTTTTTATGTTGGGTTTTCTTTTTATTCATGCGTATAACATTTCACATGCCTTTCATTCTATGTTATTTATACTGTGTTAAGTTTTTAAATTTATTTTGGTTAACAAATATTCGACAATTTGACATTTTTACTTTTAAGTTTTTAGTGGTACAATGATGAAAGGCTGGATCTACCTAAATTCTGAGATGTGTATAACATTTCACATGCTTTTTTTCTATGTTATTTATACTGTGTTTAGTTTTAAAATTCATTTTGGTTAACAAACATTCTTAAAATCCCGGGCAACGCCGGATAAATTATCCCCTGTGTAGGTTGATAATTTATAAATTTTAAAACTGTTCCCACATGTATATTTACTGTTCCACAAGAACTTTACAATATTTTTAATTAATAAATAACCAACAATTTTTGACGGATGCGACTCTCGAATCACAGACGTGCAGTAGATGGCGCCACTATTTTAACCTTTTAGTATTCCAACCATGAAGCTAAAGATGCTTCATGATTCTGTAGCTTCATGATTCCAACCCATCTGAAAACACGCACTTCGCTACGGAATACATTCAAATTAAATACAACGTCAATGTATGCAATTAATGCCAATATATATACATATATATATAATAAATACGACGATCACTGTATACAAATGATGTAAAAGAAACCCCAAAAATATATTTCTAAAAAAATCGTAAGGAATATTTTTATAGACAAAATAATGTAGAAGAAAATATTCAAATTAAATCTAATAGGACATACTAAAGAATATAGTACAATTAATATAGTGTAGTTTGAGAAACATATCTTTTACTGTATTTTAATATTTTTTTGGATAATGTCCGATCGTCTGCCGCATTAGCAAGAAAATTTTTTTTTGTCTATTTCGCTGTTACGTGACGATAAATTTATTTAAAGTACCAGAAAAGAAATCACATGATCAGAGATTAATAAATTAATTTCTAAAATTTAATCAATAAAAATTCACCAAAAATCAGAAAATGGAGGTAAAGATTCGAAAAAGATTTCATTTTAAAGGAATTTTTATGATCTTTTTCGTGATATAAATTTTACAACCCTCAAATTATTATTTTAAATGCAAACGTTAAAGAAAAAAGTTACAAAAACAGCTTAAAAATTTAATTTAAAAAAATCTAAGAAGAATTTTTCAAAAATCTTTCTTAGTGCACCCCTACACTATAAGAAGAATCGCCATGCAAAATTTCAGCCCTTTAGGTCCAACGGTTTGGTCTGTACTTTGTATGTCAGTTAGTCAATCAGTCAGTCAGTCAGTTACCGAACTGTTATATATATATAGATTTTTATTACTATCTTTATATCGTAACGTTAACTTCATGCGCAAGCATTATTTTCCTATGCTTTTTTTATCATTATCTTTATAATAGCGTAATTTTCATATCATTTTAAACAATTGTTTTTAACGCTTAAAAATGCATTCAATTGGCTGTTAAAACTTTATATTTACACCCTATTTAAAAGAAGTAGGGTGTAAATATTTCAAAGAGGATGTTTCAACACCCAACTTCAAAGAAGTAGGGTGTAAATTGTTAGGTAGAAAGTTGGTAAAATCAAAATTTTGTGCAATGTATTTAATTTCTCGATTAAAAGTAGTTTTCTTCTAAAAATTAATTAATTTCGCTTGAAAAGCTAAATATTTTATGCTCGTGGTTTATATTATTATTGCTATCTTTATATCGTAACGTTAACTTCATGCGCGAGCATTATTTTCTTATGCTTTTTTTATTATTATCTTTATAATAACTTTATTTTCATATGGTTTTAAACAACTATCGTTTTTATTCATATTATGTTGTTTTTTTATGAATTAAAAATTAAGGGTAATTAATTTCCATTCCGGAAGTTCTTATTATCTTTATTTTAATATGCTTTTTCATTTTCGAATTATTCAAATGTTGGTTAAAAAACTTTTGCGTAATTTATATATTTGTGTGTGTTTAATTATTGAAATTAATAAATTTATATTTCTGGAGAGGATGTTTCAGTTTTTAGTGGTACTATGATGAAAGGCTGAATCTACCAAAATTCTGAGGAGTTTATTATGGAGAGAAAAGGAATTTAATATGTAGAGGATGTTTATAGGAGTTAAATGTGGAGAGGAGTTGAATGGTTTGCAGCCCTCAATCAAACACTTCATTTTTTAAGAGGCAACGCTGCAGTCATATCATGGTTCTATTGGAAATTTCTGCTAAACCTGTAATTTCAGCTTCTTTTTTTACCCCAATGATGGAAGACTAATTCTAGCTGAATTCTGAGGAGTTTATGATAAATTTATATATTTTGATATTGGGTTTTCCTTTTATTCATGTGTATAAGATTTCACGTGGTTTTTTTCTATGTTATTTAAACTGTGCTTAGTTTTAAATTAATTTTGGTTAACAAACATTAGAGAATTTGACACTTTTACTTTTCAGATTTTAGTACTACAATGATGAAAGGCTGAAATTCTGAGACGTGTATAACATTTCGCATATATTTTTTATATGTTATTTATACTGTGTTAATTTTTAAATTGATTTTGGTTAACAAACATTCTTAAAATCCCGGACATCACCGGGTACTTCAGCTAGTTTTGAATAAAAACAAGGTTAAAATGAAGTTCCATTCCCTTCGACTGATCTACGAGAAGCCCTCTCTAGCACTAATGCAAGTTTATTGGCGGTGAGTCACAATGTTAGTCACCAGGATGCTGGTTTCGAAGTCCAGAGGAGCGATGTTCGATTCCCGCTCTTGGTGGACTGTCATTAGAGTGACCCTCGACAGTTTTAACGAACACCAAGAGACCGTTAGGAAGTATAGAACAAAATATTAATGGAAGAAAAAAACAATACCAACGTCGTCAAAAATATTATGATTAAATCAAATATAAGCAGCGGGACGGTGGTCGAATGTCTAAGGCGCTGGCATTCGGTACCGGAGTTTGTGGGTTCGAATCCCACTCTTGACATGGACGTTTGTAGCCGTTCGGAATCGGCTATAAACAGTAGGCCCCGGTCTAATTAGACCTCGCGTAGCAAAAGTTGACCGTAGCGCTCCAAACCAAGCTAACATCTCCGCATCATTGCTATAAAAGCTAACAGGATGGTCAAGCCAGGACTCTAAAACACAGTTAGTTACTCGTTCCTATGGTCATTGATGCCAACTTGGGGGTTTCCTCCCTAAATTTGGGGGTAAGTTAGACGAAAAGGGGTGTTTTTAGGGGCCAGATTTTTTTAGGTGCATTTTGTGGGGGGAACATTTTTTAATATTTTGTACAATCGAGACGGGGTTTTTTTTAATTAGATTATAAGTTCCATACATATATCAATTGTAAATAAACCTCCATTTCATTATGCAAGTGTGTATTTTCTATTTATTTCAATGCCTATTTATCAGGATGCCTATTTGAACCAGAATTTCTTTTAGGAAGGTCTAGGGTGATCTCAAGGTGGTGTTAGGGGGAAACAGGGGGATTTCGAGATGGCGCTAGGGGGAGGCGCTTCGTAGAGATCGGCAACACTGCTTACGGTCCTATGGTAAGCCAGGACTGTGGTTTCCAAAGGCGCGAGGTTCGTTTTTCATTCCTATCAGACAATTATTATAACCTTATACACGGAAACACGGTTGCCAAAGCATTAAACTGAAATAGTTCTCCCACGTCTAGCTATTTCACCGGGTATCTCAGCCAAAAACATTCTAACCACGCTTTAAATATTCAATTCTTTGTTAGTTTAATAATGCAAATATGTAGAGGTTAGTACGCAATAACAATGAAAACTAATTTTCACTTGTAAAAAAAAATTAACTATTAACCACTTAAAGGGTAAAAGGATACACAGATACGTAAACAATATTTTCTCTTTTTAAAAATAATATTCCACACATTTGACCAAGTTAAGACAATGCCGAAGGGGATATTTGAGTTTATTCTTTCGAAAACTAATCACATCTCTATAGATTTCGAATTTAAAAAATGATACACATTCTTAACCAAATTTTAACCGACAGTTATTTCCTAACTTTTAATATGCTGAAAATGTTAAATGAAAATAGTAATTTAATTTTTAATTTGGAAATTCCTCGCTTCTTTCAACGAAACTAAATCTTAAAAACAGGACAACAGAAAACGCCCTAAATGAATATTTCAATTACCATTCATATGAACTCTCTATATTCCCCCTAGATTTTAATTAACAACGTAGAACTTTTGATTATTTAATGAAATGCATACAATTTTTCCGAAATTGATGCAGTCTGTGGATAAACATATATGCGGCTTTTCAATGGGAAATTTTAATCCATTATTAAAAAAAAAGTTTTTAAAATTAACTCTTAATTGCCGTAAGATAAAAATGCAAAATTAAAGTTTGGAAATAAATATTGATGTTAATATTCCCGCTTTGTGTAATGATTAGAGGAATTTAAATGCTATCAAAGTAATTTAAAACTGTTTTACTTGCAAACATGCTTGAAGAAATAAGCTGCTAAATATCGAAGAGGAAAAAATAATGCATGAGATTCAGTTAGGTTGTTGTTTATATCGAACCAGCTAATTCGCTTGCATCTTCGCATTAAATATGAAGTTTAAAATGTTATTGAATTCATATGGGGTACGTAAAGGTTGAAAAAAAATTAAAATTTATGAAAAGGAATAAAATTTGTAAGTTCTACCTAATGATCGATTAACAATAATCGATCATTGTATTTGCATAAATCCAAGGAAACTACAAAAAAATGCTAAATTCAGCATAAACCATTACTATAAATACCGCGTAGCCAGATTGCAGAAGAGACTGGTTAGTTTGGAGCTGTTTATGCGAGTTGCCTTCAGTGGCTCATAGCTAGATCGCTTCTAAGCCTAAATGAGTTTTTGCCGCTCTGGCATAAAGAGGTTGTTGTGTTGGTAATAGTGGATTACCGTGCAGCATCACTGGTCTGACTTTATATATATTGTGAGTACTTGAACATCATTTCCTTGAATAGTGTTTATAACATTTTGTACAAGTCTTTACTCAGTATTGTTTCTACATTGCACGTTATATGTGTCAAGGGAATAATAAACTTTGTTATTTATCTAGTGCAAAAAGTGCCATTTCTACTTTATTAGAGGGTGACTTCGATATACATATATCCTAGAAAGGGTAGAAGTCAGATATCTCTAAAAATTCTTATAACTTTTTCTTAAAAAGTCGTTAAATTAATAAATACTTAAAACGATGCAAAGAAGACCAAGATATGTTTTGACTACTTTTTATTTCATCATCAGCTAAAATGGAGGTGTAGCGTGATTGTCCGTCGAATAGATAGAAGACTGTAATTTCCACAAATACTTTAATAAACAACATCTATTTACAAACATTTGAATACATATTACGTATCGAGAAACAAACGTATCGAGTGACAAAACGTATCGAGAGACAAACGTATCAAGAGTAGACATAAGACATAAGGGGAAAAAAAAGCTCCCGCTTTTCGCTTGCTTGTAATAGCCTCGTTAACATCGAGCAGCGCTAAAACCAAGGAGGCGCGCCGCGTAACGGGGAAAGAAAATTTCAAATTCTTAACAGGAGGCAAAACGGAAAATGGTTTAAGGCTGATGTGTATTACCTCTATTGAATTCACTTAACTCAAAGTGAGTTGTGTCCAAGGAGAAAATGTGAGAAAATGGAGAAAATGTCTCTATGGAGAAAATGTGTCCAAGGATTGCCGACTTTGATTTAAAGATTTGAAAAAAAATGTACTCTGTAATAGAGAAAGAAATTTTACGCGAGTAGACGATGTAAAAAGTAGACGCATTTTCTCCATAGGTTAACATTGAGATAAGCGAATCCAATAGGGTTAGTCAGTACACAGCAGCCTTAATGCAAGGATACTCAAACTGTGGCCTACTAAACTTGTTGTTGTTGCTGCTAATGCCCTCTGGTTGGAGGTTCCATTCACCAGGTCCAAATAGGCTATTGGGCTGAAAGAGGCGGATCCTGTTTTGAATTAGCACCACAAGGGTCGGAGTTCGACTTGGCTAAATAACCGATCCCGTAATTTTGAACCGAGTCAAGTGACAAGACCGGAACACTTGAAACCCCGTACCTCCAAAGGTAAATTTGAGAACTTGGAGGACATTGCAACCACGACCTATTTTACGTGACCCGGAGACCATTAGTGAACACGGCGGTGGATTTGCAGCGATGAGCATCGGACCAGGGACGTTCAGATCACTGACCCGCTGCTCTTGCCAACTGGGCCACTGCGCCCATTTGTGTAGGGCAGAGGTGGGGAACGCGCGGCCTTCTCTTGCGGCCTTCATAAAAGCTAACACTTGTATTAATTAATATTTAATTATATAGATTACAACAATTTCCAAATCAATAGAATTAAATAAAGAACGGCACGAATGTATGTACAGTGTCGGCTAAAATAAAGTTGACATTTTGAAATTGTTGTCTAAAGTCGCTACAATTGTATATTTATCCAAATGAGCTTCGTTTACCTTGATTGTATGATACTTTAACTACACTTTATATGTAATTTAATGCTCAGAGTTTCTTAGCAATACTACCAGACATGTTATATGATCTCTACACAAAAACTATTTTCTTACTATTATTGTTGTGACTGACTCCATGTAAGTTAAAACGTATTATTTTTTTCTGCCAAAAAATTAATAATTAATGATTAATGTTATAACAAGTTTTTATCCTTATGTGAATACAAAAATATTTTATATTGTAACTTTTTGTCAAATAATAAATAAATAAGGACTTAATTTTTTTGTTATTTTTCTATATAATGCACCAAATTGTTAAAATTATATCTAACTATAATCTATATATATAAAACAGTTCCGTAACTGACTCACTGACTGACATACAACGCACAGACCAAACCGCTGGACCTAAAGAGCTGAAATTTTGTATGGCGATTCTTCTTATGGTGTAGGGGTGCACTAAGAAAGATTTTTGAAAAATTCTTCTTAGATTTTTTAAAATTAAATTTTTAAGCTGTTTTAGTAACTTTTTGTAAGTTTGCATTTAAAATAATAATTTGAGGGTTATAAAATTTATATCACGAGAAAGATCATAAAAATTCCTTCAAAATGAGATATTTTTCGAATCTTTACCTCCCTTTTCTGATTTTTGGTGAATTTTTAAAGATTAATTTTTTAGAATTTAATATATTAAATGCCGATCACGTGATTTCTTTTTCTGGTACTTTAAATAAATTTATCGTCACGTGCATAAAAACTAAATAGACAAAAAATATTTTTTTCTTGCTAATGCGGCAGACGATTGGACATTATTTTGTCTATAAAAATATCGCTTACGATTTTTTTATAAATGTTTTTTTTTTACATCAATTGTATACATTGATCGTCGTATTTATTATAAATATATATATATATATATATATATATATATATATATGTATATATATTTATATTTTTTGGCATTAATTGTATACATTGACCGTTGTATTTAATTTGAATGTACTCCGTAGCGAAGTGCGGGTTTTCAGCTAGCAATTTCATAAAAGTCGCATTTATAGGTTAATCAACTTATGCGGTCTCCTTTATTACTACCTAATTTACATGTGGCCTCTAATGATAAAAAGGTTCCCCACCTCTCGTGTAGGGTGTCACATTGGATACCACGCCCTTGTAGCAAGTATAAACCTGATTTGTCCAAAATTCTCAAAAGTTTGTCTCAACATAACAAACACTCATTTTTAAATACACTTTTCGATACATTTAGGTTTTGAAATTTATTTTTTACTTTATTATATTACTAGCTGAAAACCCGCACTTCGCTACGGAGTACATTCAAATTAAATACAACGGTCAATGTATGCAATTAATACCAAAAGAAAATAAATAAATAAATAAATAAATAAATAAATATATATATATATATATATATATATATATATATTTATTTATAATAAATACGATGATCAATATAAACAATTGATGTAGAAAAAAATATATATATTTATAAAAAAAATCATAAGGGATATTTTTAGACAAAATGATGTCCAATCGTCTGCCGCATTCGCAAGGAAAAAAATATTTTTTTTGTCTATTTAGTTGTTGTGCACGTGACGATAAATTTATTTAAAGTACCAGAAAATGAAATCACGTGATCAGCATTTAATAAATTAAATTCTAAAAGTTAATCTTTAAAAATTCACCAAAAATCAGAAAATGGAGGTAAAGATTCGAAAAAGATCTCATTTTAAAGGAACTTTTATGATCTTTCTTTCGATATAAATTTTATAAGCCTCAAATTATTATTTTAAATGCAAACTTAAAAAAAAGTTACTGAAACAGATTAAAAATTTAATTTAATAAAATCTAAGAAGAATTTTTCAAAAATCTCTCTTATTGCACCCTTACACTATAAGAAGAATTGCTATGCAAAATTTCAGCCCTTTAGGTCCAGCGGTTTGGTCTGTGCGTTGTATGTCAGCCAGTGAGTCAGTTACGGAACTGTTTTATATATATAGATGAGGTATATTGCATCGTGTTGCGACCCACGTAACTTAGCAAACGTATGCATGTGGATCGAAAAAAAGAAAAGAAAAAAGGTTTTAGTATGGCTGGTTTAATGCATGAAGATAAGATCACTGCGCCATCTAGTGACAGTACAGTTAGCCCTCCTACAGCACGGCATCTTACAACGCGGTTTCTCTCTAACACGATAGATTAAATTGCGGAAGCCCTCGTTTAACACTGAAACCTGTAACACGGTTTCGCTCTAACACGATAAAAAAAAAATTGCGAAAACATTTGTACAACACTGTACTTCTATAGCACTAGATAACATGATTTTTGTTTAACACATTTAAAAACTAAATTATCTTAAAATAATGACGGGAAGGAATAATGAACTATCAGCGGCTTTACATAAAAATGTATAAACAAATTATAAATTATTCATTTATCTATATCTATAAAGGAAGAAGTCCTGACTTATATATACATACACGTATCAACGCCCAGCAAAAACTATTGGAGATACAGATATCAAATTTTAGGAGCTTATTACTTTTGTGCTGAAGGCGTCATTTAAGAAGCGATTTTTCAAAATTCGCCCCCCAAGGGGGGGAGGGGGGCAAAACGTGCTTTTTACATATTCCTTCATATCTCAAAGAAGGATATTTATATCCATAACATTCTTGCTTTAAAATGTAAGTAACATGAATACCTAAAAACCAATTTCAGGATTTTTCAAAATTAGGCCCCCAAGGGGGGGGGAGGGGGAAAAAACGTGTTTTTACGTGTTTTATCACATTTTCCTTCATATCTCAAAGAAGAAAACAGATATCCATAAGATTCTTGCTTTAAAATGTAAGGAACATAAATACCTAAAAATCAATTTCAGGATTTTTCAAAATTCGTTCCCCAAGGGGGGGAGGGGGGCAAAACGTGTTTTTTACATATGCCTTTATATCTCAAAGAAGAAAATCGATATCCATAAGATTCTTGCTTTAAAATGTAAGAAACATGAATACCTAAAAACCAATTTCAGGATTTTTCAAAATTCGCCCCCCAAGGGGGGGAGGGGGACAAAACGTGTTTTTTACATATGCCTTTATATCTCAAAGAAGAAAATCGATATCCATAAGATTCTTGCTTTAAAATGCAAGAAACATGAATACCTAAAAACCAATTTCAGGATTTTTCAAAATTCGTCTCCCAAGGGGGAGAGGGGGGCTAAACGTGTTCTTACGTGTTTTATCTATATATATAAAGAAATCAACACCCAGCAAAAACTATTGGAGATACAGATATCAAATTTTAAGAGCTTATTACTTTTGGGCTGAAGGCGTCATTTAAGAAGCGATTTTTCAAAAATCGCCCCCCAAGGGGGGGAGGGGGGGCAAAACGTGTTTTTTACATATTCTTTCGTATCTCAAAGAAGGAAATTGATGTCCATAAGATTCTTACTTTAAAATGTAAGGAACACGAATACCTTAAATCCAATTTCAGGATTTTTTAAAATTTGGCCCCAGGGGACGGGGAGGGGGGGGGCTTAACGTGTTTTTCACGTATTCCTTCATATATCAAAGAAAGAAACAGATATCCATAAGATTCTTGCTTTAAAATGTAAGGAATACGAATACCTAAAAACCAATTTAAGGATATTTCAAAATTCGGCCCCCAAGGGGGTTAGGGGAGGCTAAACGTGTTTTTACGCGTTTTTTACATATTCCGTCATATCTCAAAGAAGGAAACAGATATCCATAAGATTCTTGATTTAAAATGTAAGAAACACGATTAAATGTAACAAACACGATCAATGTCACGATTTTTCGACATTCGCTTTAGATTTTGAAAAAATTGCTAGAAACAATCCAATAATTTATATTTCCTATATATCACCATTTTGAACACCAAATTGGTGGTAGGAGAAAAGAGAGAGATCAACCTTAATTAAATGAAGTGTGGAAAGGTGTGTGTGTGTGTGAATTGTATATATTTCGGTTGTTAGTACGTATACATCTAGAGCTCAGGTTAACTCCATTCATTTTTATTATCCTGGGCAACGTGAGGTAATTCTTTGTTTATGAAACCGGCGATTTTCACAAGGGTTTACGGGGAATCCCTCAAATTCCTCGAAGGGCCGGGATCCAGTGGGTTATCAAAATTGAAAGAAACATTTTAATGTTGACATTAGCATGGGGGGTGGGTTATTATAATATGCTGATGGGATGATGACCAGTGGAGAGGGGTATAGATTGCCATAAAATACAAATATACATATCATACAAGTAAGCTTTATTAAGGGTTCACCCGTGCAACGCCGGGTATATAAAGCTAGTAACTCTATAAAATTACAAGAAGGCCTACGCTTAGCTGAAAATCTTGAATCATTTTTCCTGAATGCAAACCCTTCCGCTGAAAGAAGCCAAAAATTCGAAAGGAAGCTGCAAAATTGTCTATGTCCGTACCGTGAAATCTACTATGTCCTCGTAAGAACCAGCAAACAAACCAAAATTACAGATTTTTTAGAGGATAGAAGGTGCAAAAACTCTAAATGAAGAAAAAGGTTTTGAAAGTGAAAGTGATATCATTCATTCGAAAAAAGTTCTCATTTGATTGTACTGAGCAGTGATGAGGAAGAAATTTATTAAATTAAGGTCGCATTAAATGAAAATAATATTTTTTGTTTCTTTTCGTTTTGTATTATACATACATTTATATTTTTAACAAAAATTAAGTTGCTTATATGGAATTTTTAAATAAAAGTTTGTTTTTAATTTTTCAGAACGTAACCCCCTTTTTTTAACTTTCTCTGGGTTGCATATAGTATCACGGTTTCACATAACACGGCATTTTCTTGGAACCTATCTACCGTGTTATAGGAGGGTTACCTGTACAGAAATTTATGTCATAAATATTCCACTAAATCGTAATACTGGATTCATCATTCACTGGAAGATTACTAAAGAGTGATTTTTTTTCAATAACACATCAAAATGAAAGTAGTCAAGCTGCACAAAGTTTTACGATGATTTATTTCACTGACTGATATTTCTATTTATTAAAGTTCTATCTATGCGTATCCTGAGATATAACTAAACTTAATTACCATTTTTTAAAAAAATCTAGAAATATCTTTTTTCATAATTTAGCAATAAAAAAAATTATATAAAATTCTTTGAACAGCGTTCTTTATATATTTTTTCTTAAACTTTTCTTGATTTTGGACTTAAATTTCGAAACTATTTTCCCTTAAGTAAAATTTATTTTGAAAAAAAATATTGTTTGCCTTTTGAAGTGATTAAGCTTTTATAAAAATTCTTTTCAAGTTAGCTTGAAGATAGATTTTTTTAAAAACTTTTCCTACATAGAAAAATGAAAAAAATATGCAAACAGAATTTATTGGTTCCGCAAATATGTCAAAAACTCAACAGGCTTTGGATATTAAGATAAGTTTTTTGGTATCAAAACTTCAAATAGTTTGAGAATATTTTATATTTATTTTATATAAAGACTTACATAAGGGAAAAAGGTAAATACCAAATGCGTCCAGATAAAAAAAAACAAAAAAACTTTGCGTCCCTGACCGTTAAAATCCCATACATTTTAGTCTGTTAGTGTCATGGATTTTTTCCTATGTCTTCATGTTGCGTTTTAGTATAATGTCGTTTTTTTCATTATTTGATCTTTAATGGTTTTCATTTCGTTATTTTAACCCTGCTTTCAATTCTGTTGTCTGACATTTCATTTGGAGATGAGACACTGCTGTCGATTTTAATTCCTTTTTAATGCGTGAGATTCTTTGAACAGCCAAGAATTTTGTGGTAGTTGTTCAATTAACAATGGTGGTATGTAACTTTTCATTTTATCATCCAAAATTTAAACGTCTTGTTATTCGAAGTCATTTCGTGAGTCATCCGAAGTCATGCGTGAGATTCCGGCTCTTTGGCGACAAGAATTTTGTGGTAGTTGTTCAATTAACAATGGTGGTATGTAACTTTTCATTTTATCATCCAAAATTTAAACGTCTTGTTATTCGAAGTCATTTCGTGAGTCATCCGAAGTCATGCGTGAGATTCCGGCTCTTTGGCGACAAGAATTTTGTGGTAGTTGTTCAATTAACAATGGTGGTATGTAACTTTTCATTTTATCATCCAAACTTTAAACGTCTTGTTATTCGAAGTCATTTCGTGAGTCATCCGAAGTCATGCGTGAGATTCCGGCTCTTTGGCGACAAAAATTTGTGGTAGTTGTTTAATTAACAATGGTGGTATATAACTTTTCATTTTATCATCCAAAATTAAAACGTCTTGTTATTCGAAGTCATTTCAATAGACTGATATCCCCAGCGTTGCTAGACAGCTATCGATAGAACACCCGGCGCCATGTGCTCAGTAACTTTCAACACTACAGGAAATTAGGTTGCCACTTGATTCAATAAGAAGTCTAAATTATCCATTGTAGTCTTCTAGTCCAGAGCTCCGCAACCTTTTATCTTCCACGGCACAACAACGTTTTTTTCGATAATTCCGCGGCACACCACAAGAAAAAGCTTGCAAATATATAAATAACAATAAATTTGTATATGTTTTTATTAGATAAAAAAATACAACAAAATAGCTCTATGTATCAAGATAATTATAATCATTTAAGTTTTATATAAATCATTTTGAACTGTACACCAGCACAAGAAAAAAAATATAAAATTATAGTTTACAAGTAAAAAAACTTTCTCTTTAAATTTTTATATTAAAATTTGTTTTTTGGTCTTTACTTAAGCCTAATAAATCAAAGTTAATTTAAACATAACTAATTTATTAATGAGATATTTGAGATTGTTTTGATAAACGTGCGTTTTATATTTGGCTCTATAATAGAAAGAGCTACAGTTCATGGTCAAGACCCTTTAAATATGATCGTTTGTCATTTTCAATTAGAAACAGTGTCGAAAAACTTTGTTCGCATAAGTATGTCGTAGAAAATGGGAGCAAAATTGCAATGGTCTTATTAGAAATTTGTGGATATTCTTTCTTAACTGAAATCCAGAAATATGACGCTCGAGCATACATACAATGTATGGCTAACAACATGTTTTCGTTTTGTGTATAATTTTAACCCAGGAAAATTACATATTAACAAAAAGTTAGAGAAATGTTTTACTTAGAAAATTTTTTATTTAATGCGGTGGTTAATTTTTTTATTATCATAATCGATAAAATCTCCGCGGCACAGTCAAGATCATCTCGCGGCACACTAGTGTGCCACGGCACAGCGGTTAAGGGGATGCATCACTAGAATTTTTTTCTTTTGCGGGGAAAACATTCTCCCGTGTTACCAGAAGAGGGGCGGTTACCCTGCACGAATATTCCTCCAATCAGAAGACCAAGAGCCACCCCTGACCACGGATTGAGCTTGATGGATGTTTTGCATCATGTCAACACATGTTGGAGTGTGAAAGGGGAGGGGGGGTAGAGATAATTGGAATGAGATACAATTGTACGTTTTTTTTTTGTACGTGGACTTTTACAAAGCTAGGATACCACTGTCAAGTTTTGAAACAGGGCTAAGTAAGGCAGCCTCATTTCCAAATAGGTAGTGAAATTTCTGTGATGGTTCGCGCATAATTTTTTTTCTTCTAAACCTTTTCTCCAATATTTAAATATTAAAAAATTGCTGTTTTACATAACATAAGTTTACACTTTTTCCGGAAAATTTCTCAATAATGACGAAAATATAATACCACTAAGATTATTTTTAAATATTTCGATTATACCTATAAACAAAATATATTTTGAAGTAAAATTACATCCAAAAACACAAGAGAGTCTTTAGAAGAGTTCTTTAGATTTTCAGATTAGATTTCAACTAAACAAACACACATACACCAGTGGCACAGTAAGAGGATATTTTAGGGTTCAATCACAATTTGGGTAGATCTGTCAAAAAGTTTTTCAAAAATCAAATCAAATGCATTTTCTATGCTTAAAAAAATCAGCATTTTGTTATATATCCAAATTAAATTACTTTTATAACTTACGGCAAAAACAAAACACAGCGCTCATTCGCTACAACTAGAGTTGCCAAAATATCCCTTTTAAAGAGAACATGACCTCTTTTGTTGGTCCCGATCTTTTTTTCCCTCATGTCTTATCTTTTTATCAACAAAACCAACATGATTATGTTAGTGTGTCTTAGATAGACACATGCCTCAGTACAGGACAACAAAATCTTCTAAAAATTATAGTAAAAATGTCCTCGAAAGCAAAAGTATTTATTATGAGTCAGACTGACTATTATGAGTATCTACATGTTTCAACTCAATTCTAGAAGATTGGTACACTGTGCGTTACAAGCTTCATTTAATCGATTAACTTGCAATAATTTCAAACAAAACAGATCTATGTTCAAATCAGATGGAGAATTAAAAACATTTTCTTTTCACAATTCCTTTTTTTTCACTGCATTGGGTAACATGAGAGATTCATAGAAAGAGACTCGGGTAAAACATTTAGACATTTAAGTTAGTAAAAAATGGAGATGTACATAAACACAAATAAAAATTGAAAAATTTCATTGAAAATATAAAAGAATCAACGTCCCTGTATCTTTTTTATTTATGGAACGTTAAGTACACTTAAAAACAAAGCGATAAATACCTACTGTTAACAGAATTGAAAAGATTACAAAACTTTTTTTCTTTCTTTAGTAAATACTAGCTGAATACCCGTGCTTCGCTACGGAGTACATTCAAATTAAATGCAACGGTCAATGTATGCAATTAATGCCAAAAAACAAAAAATATATTTATAAAAAAATTCGTATAGACAAAATAATGTAGAAGAAAATATTCAAATAAAATCTAACAGAACATACTAAAGAATATAGCACAATTAATATAGTACAGTTTGAGGAACATTTCTTTTACTGTATTTTAATATTTCTTTTGGATAATGTCCAATCGTCTGCCGCATTAGGAAGAAAAAAAAAATTTTTATGTCAGTTTATTTTGTTGTTATGCACGTGACGTAAAATTAATTTAAAGTACCACAAAAAGAAAAGAAACCACGTGATCAACATTAATAAATAAAATTCTAATAATTAATCTTTGAAAATTCACCCAAAATCAGAAAATGAAGGTAAAGATTCGATAAACATTTCATTTTAAAGGAATTTTTATGATCTTTCTCGTGATATAAATTTTATAACCCTCAGATTATTATTTTAAATGCAAACTTAAAAAAAGTTACAAAAACAGCTTAAAAATTTAATTTCAAAAAATCTAAGAAGAATTTTTCAAAAATCTTTCTTAGTGCACCCTTACACTACAAGAAGAATCGCCATGCAAAATTTTAGCCCTTTAGGTCTAGTGGTTATTTTGTGCGTTATCTGTCAGTCAGTCAGTCACTGAATTGTGTCCGTGGCCACCCGCGTGCCTATTTTGGTACGATTCGTCCCCATAGTCTCGCTGTCAACGAGTACAGCCGCGAAAGCTGTCGAAATAACGAACTTCTATGGGAAAAATCATTAAAACATTAATTAAAAAACTCCTGGGCCTGATTTTCAAAAAATAATATGCCTATGTTTTAATCTGAACTACCAACTATATCTATACAAAATTTCAGCTCAATTGAAGCAATACTTTTTCATTTAAAAAGGAGCAAACATAGGCCTATTCGAAATAATCAATAAATTTCACAGTTTCGATGAAACACGCTGATTTTTGGATAAAGTTCAATAATTCAAGTTCGATTTACTCTAATTGAGCATAAAATTGTACATAAATTCAAAAACATAAAGTTTATAAGTTAAATAAAGTTTTGTAATATTATACAAATAAATTTCCAGTTGATAGCCAATAAATTGTAAATCTTTTTTTACCTGAAATGTCCAATAAAAAGCGTAGTTCCAAATGTAATTTTCTTAAATAAACCCTTAAACGTTGCCAATTTCAAAAATCCTTTTTGCATTTATCAATACCTCCTCCACTTGAATCTTTAAAATATTAAATGTTTTACTGATAATAAATGGAAATGTAGTTTGATGTGTTGCTATGGTTACTTGACTATGGTTGACACAGAAAATTCCAATGTTAAATGTTTTATTGATATTTATGGACATAGGCTATCACATAGGGATATGATAATAAATGAAAATATCGTTTTATGTGTTGCTATGGTTACTTGACTATGGCTGACAAAGGAAAAATTGTAAAGGTGAAGCATCAGCTCAACATTTAGGCCCCTAACATTAATCTTATTTACGGAAGTAAACACTTATAGAACGAGAGAAATAGTACTACTATTCTTTCCGATGGATCTCAAAACTCACAAGGAAGCACAAGTAAAATGAATACACAAGCGCAAATTCTTTGTGTCAGGTTCTTTGTGTCATCTCCCTCCTTCAGGTATAGAATTACCGCCCAGCTGGACAGAGAGGGGGAACGTTGAAGGGGAAAGTAGCATTCTTCCCCCACTACCAGTGGAGGAGGAGTTTAAGCCAAAAACTCCCGTTTTACAGATGGAAATGCAAAATAACTGCTTAGAATACAAATTACCTATTAACACAAAAAATGTAAAAAAAATCTTTAAAAAAAGCCTGAAGTTTCAAGATTTGCGTCTTGTTTTCCAAATTTTCAAATTATTATTAGTTATTTTGTTACAGAGCTTTTTAGCAAGCGATGCCTCTCGTTTTGGAATTTTGAACCTTTAACTTAATTTTAAAAATATTTTGAATAATAATAAAAAAAAATTAGCAAAGCCACGCATTTATTTTGGAAGTCTACTTTCAGATTCCGAAAACAGAATTCAAAAATATTCATTAGGGAACCCGGTATGCAAAGATTTATTTCGCAATTCATTAACATTGAACCGAACGATCTGCGAGGTCTACTGATGCATCCCCTTAAGGAGCACAGCTCTAGTCTAATGCTATAATCCCACGGCTATTTTTGAAACTGTATTAGTATATACTATTCTAGTGTTTATTATTATATTGTTACGAATTTTGTAAATTATTGTATGTCCTTAGCTTAAATTACCGTTAAACTTGTTTTTCAGCTTGTAAAATAATGCATTATTATCGTTTGTTCCATGTAAATAGACGTATTAGCTAAATTTCTGCAGCACCATGCATTGAATATAGGGTTTCTATGGTATCTCGCCAAACTGGCGAGATATTCGCTTGTTGGCGAAGTTTTTGGTGCCAAATTTGGCGAGATATCGCTAAATTTATTACCATTACCGCTAAATTACCAGTATCTGACGTGTGTATATAGCAGTGGTTCTCGACCGGTGTGTCGCGGCATATTGGGGTGCCAAGGGTGATTTTTTGGATAAACCAAAAATATTAGTAGGGTCTACTTAATATAAATATTAAGTTGAATTAAATAATTACAAGATAAAAAGAACTTTTTATATACCATGTTTTTAAATTTTCTGTTGAATCATATACACTTGACAATTCTATGTATTAATAAATGCTTTTTAAATTTTTTTTGATGAATTATCCCATCAACTTGAAAGAAAATGAAGTTAATTGGAAGTTAACTTGCGTTTAACTTTTCGTTCCCATCCCGGCCGATAGATGGATGCACCAGTCTACAAAACAAAATTAACTGACAAAGAAATCAATTATGCTTAAAGATGTCTAAAAGTATCAAAAGAATGTCTTGTCATCGTGTTGTGAGCTATTCTAAAAGTTTCAAATGTCTAGCCAGTCGGGAAGTTAGTTAAAAATCAATTGCAAGATTTGTACTGGACAAACACACAAACAAAAAAGAAATCGAGTTAATAAAAAACATGAAAAAAACTCTCACGCCCGACAGACTGGGATGCAAATCAATGCACTTGTTCCTGTGGTTAAATTAGCTACCCTCACGCCCACAACAGTTAGGTTTGATATCAAACATTTGTGCTCTAGGCATCCATCTCGAGTCACACATTAACAAAACAATACTCTTTCTAGCGATTTCCACTGTAGTCCTCTAGTCTAATGCTATAATCCCACGGATATTTTTGAAACTGTATTAGTATATACTATTCTAGTGTTTATTATTATATTGTTACGAATTTTGTAAATTATTGTATGTCCTTAGCTTAAATTACCGTTAAAATTGTTTTTCTGCATGTAAAATAATGCATTATTATCGTTTGTTCCATGTAAATAAACGTATTAGCTAAATTTCTGCAGTACCATGCATATAGGGTTCTATGCAGGGTTTCTATGGTAATATCTTAATATAGGGTTTCTATGGTATCTCGCCAAACTGGCGAGATATTGGCTTTTTGGTGACTTTTGGCGCCAAATTTAGCGCGATATTGCTAAATTTGGTGACTTGGCGTCAAACTTGGCGACTTTTCCAAAATGGAACTTTCTGGAACATTCTGGAAATTCCCAGACTCTCGAGAATCTATAAATATAGCTTCGATTCAGAGTTCAGGGCTCAGTTTTGAATTGTGCTTGGAACTGCTTAAAAACACTGCTGTTAGTTGAGAGATTTTCTTCGGAGATTTGCTGAGATTTATGCCGCGATAAGTGCTTCTTGGTCCGGCGTCTTTTGTGTTGAGATTTTCCATACTACTGTGAACTAGAGGTTGTGTTAGAAGCAATGCAGCGAACTGAGGAGCGAAAACTTCTCCCTCTCTACTGGCGTCGCAGCGCCCTCTCGATACAATTTTCTACAAGGGGAAAATGAAACAGATTATGATCTTGGCAACACAAGAACTAAAAGGCAACAAACAAGAAAATCATATGACTGGGAGTTTAGTTATTTATTCATTTTTAGATACTTCTTAAAAACAAAACGAACGAGACTGAATATTTCGTTATAAGGATAAGCTATTAAAATTACAAGATCATTTGAATACATTGCATTTATGTTTTTAACTGCAGAAGAGAAGCGTTCAATTTATAAGATAAATATACATAATTAATTTTCTATTCAATATTTAAAAGATTGAATGGTATTAAATTTTTCTATGAGATGTTTAAAACTTCGTATGAGCTGACTTTCATCACTGAAGTAATCTTTTTAATTAATGTTTTGTTTAAAAAAATTTGACTGGTTGAAATCCCGAGAAATGGCTATTTATATGTTTACAGAACCCACGTTCACGACTTTGTATCAGTTTTAAAATACACTAATTGATAATGTCTACTTTTGAAAGACTTAAATTCTGTACCGCTTTTACGATAAACAATACATCTGACAAGCAAGCCCATTCATTCTGAACCTGTGCCACGAAAGAAAAAAAATTGTTAGCACTCACACTGCCTATTTTTGAGTTGTATTTGGAGGCCCACGAATTACAATTAATATGTTGTTTTCATTCGAGTTCTTACCGTCTTGCCGATTTTAAGAAATTATTTAGAAACAAATGAAATCGATTGGTCATCGGACGTAAGAAACAAAAATGTCGAAAAAGAAGTTTCAATAACTCCAATTCCTAGTCGGAAATTATCGTGGCTCGAAAATCTACTCATGGCTGTTTTGAAAGGCTTTTCCACATACGCATGCGAATCTTCATAATCAGAAATGAGTTTTGTAAAAAAGAATATCAGAATTAAACGGACTGATTAAAAGCAATGCGGGCTAACTTAATGCAAAACATTTGTCGAACCGGATTCCAGTTCGACAAATATTTTACCAGCCACAATCTCATGACATGCTAAAAGTTCGAAAAAGCAGACAAACCAATTAATTCGATTAAACGAGGTGTAAAATGATAGAATGAAATGGCGCCAGCCGTTACAAGAAACCGGAAGAAGGAGAAGGAATTGAAAAGAGCAGTTAAAAGACGGGACAACGATGGGGCTACTAAAAGGGGACAATGAAGTAAAAATGGTGATTGTTGACAAAGATGAAACGACCCCACACATATGAGATTTTCTGGGAAAACAAGATTCCTAGAAGTGCAGGGGGGAGACGAAGGCTGAATTATTTTAATGAGAAACGCCCCTCACTCGGAATGGTCAAGAAAGAAGATTTAGGGGGTTGAAATTAGCGAATGGAAATTGAAATGAGAGAAATGATATAACATGACTGACCAATGAAATGAAAAGGGGAGGAACGGTGAGAAGGAGATAAAAAATAGAGAGAGTGAGAGTATCTTTTGATTTGGCGCTCAGACTCAACAGACTGCTATGAGATAAGCAGAAAACGTAGGAGAGACGATTTGAGGGTCTCCGTTAGATTGCGCAAAGAATCAACACATTGCCATGAGATAGTAGCATCATAAGAGAGAAGTTTTCAAAAGAGTATATGCGAGATTGCGCCCAGATTCAGCGCATCGCTATAACGCCGCAAGCTAACGATGAGAAGGAAATAGATGAACGTCGGAGCCGAAAAAGATTCCCTGATCTCTGTAAACCAACGATGATAGTTGATCGGAGGAAAACCTGTCCTGCCTTGATAGCCCGCTAATCGCCAGACATCTTCCCGCGCCATCCAGCGATTTTGATGACTGCGTTCTCCGGAGAGAAGTGAATCCCGAGAAAAGATACCCCAATCGATGCAAGATAATATGCCGGCGAGTGATTCCTGAGCAGTCTACAAAAATGGAGATAACCTTTCATTACCTATTGCCAAAAAGTCTATAAATCCCGAGTCATACAATACAGGCTAAAATTAGGAAATAAATTGCGTACTGAGAATGATATCAAATTAAATGAATGAAATAATATAATCGAATAATCAATGGAGATAATGAGTGTTTTTATTTATGTTGATATAATGATCAATAATATAATTTAATGTGTAATCATCTATGTGTTTCTATGTTAATAAATCACTGTATTATTTAGAATTCAGAGTAATGGTGTCATTGCCTACCACTATACTAAATCACCCCCCCCCCCCAATCAAAACCCTATGACAATATTAATTTTTTATTGTTTAATTTATACGAAATACTTTATAATTATCCCTACGAATATTTTGCTTTTTTAATAGACCAATACAAATTTGTTACAATTAATAATAATCAATAATATCAATAAAAGCTTGTTTTTTTATTAATAAACATTGCTAGCCCGTTAGCGCAACCTATAAGACTATAGCTCATGAACATTTTGACCATGTTCGCAAGGAAAGGCTGGATATAACTTCCAAGTACGATTCTAGAACATGAACCACATAGAAACAAAATGGCGTATTATTTTCTGCCCTGTTTATCCCGCACCCCGACGTAGGATAAAAATGAAAATTAATCAAATATGAAATAAAATGAAATTATAAAAATGTTTTATTTCCTTAATATTTATTCCCTGCATCTCATAAATCATTTTTAACCCCCGGAAAAAATTTCCAGCTGAAATTAAGGAAGTGAGACAAATTTTTCTTCATAACTTACGTTACTTTGTTCAGAAGTGTGATAAATAATATCGAGCTACTAATCTCCCTTTCAAAATTTTAATATAATGCAAAACGAATTAGTTAAAAAACGGATAATATTTAATTAAATAAGGTATAAAATAATGTCTTCAATATTCTGTC
This sequence comes from Dolomedes plantarius, assembly GCA_907164885.2. Classification (NCBI taxonomy): domain Eukaryota; kingdom Metazoa; phylum Arthropoda; class Arachnida; order Araneae; family Dolomedidae; genus Dolomedes; species Dolomedes plantarius. Next base: position 122,234,057 of record OU015500.1, on the reverse strand, counting down.
TTGAATGTTAATTTTTTCCCCCCGTTCGATATTTAGTAATTTGTCAAAGTTTTTTTTTTTAAATCCGGGGAAAATGCTAATACAATTGCTTGAGATTTATTAGTAGTGCATTTGATAAAATCAGGTTATTACTTTGAAATAAACGAAGCCTTATTAATTCATTGTGGTACAATGCAGATCCTGTATTTTCAAAGGACTGACTACAATTAAAAATGCATTAACAAAAAATTATAAAATTATTCATATGCGACCTTTATTTTTCTGACATGCACGTTTAGTTCATTCTGTATTGTAGTATTTTTCTTTCTACCGGCATATTTATGTATTGTCCTGAAATTAACAACTGGAACTTTAATGGCATGTGTCACTTTTTAACACAAAGCATCCCTAAATTGTGGCTTTATAATCTGTTTGGTTACGGTGATTTCGTATAGTTTATTATCGAAAAAAAATTCTTATTTATACCTGTCATGTGTACACATATCTGTAACATTACAGGTGTAAATAAGATTAACAGGTATAAATAATTCACACAAACGGTACAGGAAACTAACTGCACAACATCGTTTTTGGAAAAATATTGTTTATTATAAAAATATATTTATTATTCTGTAAATTCTTCAGGCGTATACACAAATTCAAACAAAGAACACGTAACAACTGTCTTCTATGCAGCAGAAAACTCTAAAAATGCAAGTCAGGATAGCAGAGTCTTCAATACAATACACGCGTAACGCTCTTTCAATACATTCAATTCTCAGCAGAAAAGAACATTGAGTTCCAATGCCAATGTCAGGTATATTTATAGACTTCCAAAGCGCCCCCTATCGGTCAGCTAACTAGATATCTCGAAGTTTCCAGAAAGGTCTAGACGGCAAGTTGGCGACCATTTGGCGACCAAAATAAGTCACCAAATCCATCGCCAATTTGGCGATAACTCTCATATTTGGCTAGATTACCATAGACTCGTAAAATTCATAACGATATGATGAAAATGAATAAAATAGCTTTATGACTGGCTGCATGTTACTTAATTTTTGTTTTAATTTACATTTAATTGTATATTCATCGTTAAGTTCAAACAAACGCATGCAGCTTGTGACATAATGTCACTATGTAGAAAATTAATTACCTTTTCAGTTGTTAAATATAAAATATAATTATCAATATCAACTTTAATTAACTACTATATTTAACTTCATTAATTTATATCATCTCTTAAATTAATTATTTGCTAGCTGTATTAATATTAACTTTGCTCGGTTAACATAATGATTAAAATATAACTGATAATTTTCCAGGTACAGTTTGAATTCTTAAAGCAATTACATTGTTATTATCTACAATAATCAAATATATCAACAACAGAATCGATTATCATATTCGAAATCGCATGGCGATTCGAATCCTTCACTTAACTGTACTTTAACTGATAAACACGTGCAGTATAGTGAATATATTCATACGCAGAGATTTCCTTAATAATAATAACAATGTAATCGCAGTTTTTAGTATTTAGTTTTAATATAGTCTTTTGCTACAGCTAGCATTTGTAAATTATTTAATCATCCCTTCCTACAAGTTTGATTTGATTAATATGTTCAAAAGGAGATACGATCTATTTATCAGAGCGGAATCATACTAGCGCTTACGAGCTTCAGTCTGTGAGCAGGCTATGCTTCTATATAAGAGAACGCGCTTGCGGTAACTTTTTTCTTTTTGATGAGTGTGTAACTGTGTTTGAAAACGTTGGCCTAGGAAACGCAGTTAATTAATTTGTCCTATGGTGACGTATGCGCATTTTACGAGTGTTTTTTATGAGTGCATTTTTTATGAGTGCATTTTTTGCAGTAAGAGAATTTTGTTAGGCTGATATTTACCATATGTGTTGTAGATTATGAACAGGGCGAGTTCCCTCAGTTATTCTGGTCTCCGGACTACTTTTTCGACACTGGCTGGCGTAAGTCTGTATAAATTATTCTGTCATCATCACCATATCATTGATGAATAAAATATAGTTAAATTTAAATTTGTGCCAGTATTCCTTTGTGTCGATCCTTTATGTCCAAAATTGCATCATCCAGCAAGATCTTCTAATGTTCCTGATCTGACCAGACCTTTGGGTCCTTCAACTTCATCGCCAAACTGCATCTAGGTGTGTCCAGCTTTCAGTTTCATCATGAAATTCGATGCATCGACTCGTGGACCAGATTCTGCGTAGCAGGCCTAACTCCACCTTTACCCCGTAGCCGGATCCTCGTTTTTTTTAGCTGATGTGCAACGTCTTCCACGTGTCACCAGGATTGTTGAAAAGAGACTGTGTCTACAATGTTTATACTTCACAAAAGTAGTTAAGTATTCATGAATTGTTCTGACTATACTTTACGAAATTTAAAAATCACAACGCATTCTACCACTATGCTTTACTCTAACTATAATTTTCTAATTATTGGAGCCGATAAATTTCCCTATCATTCACCAATTTTGTATCATTTATACACCAACACTTCATTTTGTATCACAGCTCCATGTCATATTTCATTGTTTCCATCTGCTGGGTAAAGAGGAATATCTTGCTAAGACAAAACTATTTTTCATAAAAATAACTGATTCGGTAATGCTGACTTATGTGCCTCTAAATCGAGGGAAAAGAAAATAGATGCTCATAAATATATTATAGGTGGAAAATTGGCCAAAAATGTTACCGAGAATATTCTTCGTTGAGCACAAGAATTAACTTCTAAAAAAAACGAAGTGATAGTTAGTTCACCGATTCTTTAGTTGTGAAAGATACGAGTGAATTGAAATGGTCAGTTGAAGAGGGCGAATTCGGCCCAGGGCCAAAAATGTTGTAACTATTTTGACCCCGGGAGGTTACTTTTTGTAGTATAAACGAGTAATCAATTCTCCACACAATTCTTCGATAATGAAATGCGGGGAGAATTAATTATTCCTTCATGGTATTCATCGGAAAGTGCGAATGTGTTAAGATATTTAAAAATGACAAATCGACCAAAACTGTTTCGCCAAACAACATTCTTTGCTGAGGACTTGAAATTACTTCTCAAAATAAAATGGCATGATTGGTTCTCTGATTATACGAATACGAAAAATTTGCATGGATTGAAATGTTTAGTTAAGGGGACTTGGCACCTTTCTAATGGCAAAAATCGATGAAGACATCGATTTTTCAATTTTTTGCTTAAAATGTTGTTTGACACCTCTAGTACTATAACCGAGGAAAGTTTTGGAACTATCTGATAAATATAAATGTAGTAAAAAGGCTTTTAAATATTTCAAGTGCACTGACGTCCCTTTAAATACCACGCCCACCTCAATATTTACATTGCGTCTGTAACCCCAATGGTTTTAATAAAAAACCACTCAGAAGAAAAAAAAATCTGTTATGCTATGACCGTAATCATCACCAAAGTTGTTTGTTTGCATATGCTTCGCTAGTTTTGCTTGTTGTTTGCAAAATGCAAGTGAGAGTTTTCACAGCATGATTTGGGCAAAGTGTTCAAAAGAAAATTTTTCAATAAATAGCGTGTAAAGCGTGTTGAAATTGAAGTTGTTTGTGAATTAAATAAGGGTTAAACAAGAAAACCGAAATAACTACAGCTCAAGATACAAAACTACATCCTTTATTTCCGGTGGTACAGTGGCTTCTGAACTTACAAAGAGGAAAAAAAAACAAAAATATACTTTTACATCAATCTAGCTGGTATCGCCATCTATTGGAAGAATTATAAAGTATCATTATATCATTAAGTTCTATTATTCTACAAGGGTACACAGAAAGCATTAGGTTTGTGCATGGGAAATTCAACAAAGAAAACCTAGCTGAAACTTTGGATTTTCGAAAACGACAACCAAATTCCAGTAGCAAACTGGCTCTTAAGCTAATCAAAAGAGCAATATATAAAATCGAACAATTAGCTGAAAGGAGAGAAGGAATTACGTATGGAGTAGTTTGTTTTTGAAATAAATGTTTGATAATATTTTTTTTTCTATTTAGTGAAACCTCTTTATGTAATATTAATTACTGAATTAAATAGAAAACTAATTTTATTAAAACTTATTTTATCTTTTCTATCGCACATTTTATAAATCTCCTATGTGTTTCAAATAATGTCTAATATGTTTTGGCTAAGTTTGTACTCACAGTAATGTTAGCCAAAGAAATATCATATTTTTCGTGAATTGTTTTGGCGTGTGTAAGATTCAAATGAAAGCTTGTATTTCTATTTAATGTCTTCATATTGAGTTGTGTTAGGTTTGATTTTAAAGGCGTATGTCTAGGAAACAAGTACAGAAAATATTAAAATAATTACAAGTGTTTTTTAGGTTTCTTACAGTTTTGTATCCTTTAAACTGCGTTTTCTCAGTTTGAATTTTTTCACAAAATCATAGTATTTAAAGTGATAAAACTTCAAGGTATATTCAAGATAGGAGCTTGAAATTTTTTGCGTATGTTCAATATTATCTGCTTAGTATAATTAGGGATGGATTTGTCTATATCTTCAGGAGATAAAATATTAAAAATGAAAAAGTAACAGAAATCACGTTTTTCCATGAATGTAAACTTTTAAACTTTTTTTATCTAAAACTAATTCATTAATTGCAAAACCCATCCCTAAAGTTGTAAAACATACCATTATAAATATGAAAAAAAATTTTGGTAACAAAATATTGATAAATAAAAGAGGAAACGGAATTTTAAAATCCCTAATTTTTTTTTAAAGTAATTCAAATTTTAAAATTTTCTATTAAATTAATTTTGGTTTTTCATTTGAAAATTATTTAGTTTAATAATAACCTCTAATAATATACACAATATATAAAAAGAATATGAGATAAGTACAAATTCTTAAATAAAAAAAATTGGTCAAAAGGTGCCGAGATGGAAAATCGACCAATATAGTATAATCAAAATCTATCGTTGTCGAGTTCGGAAGTTACTTCTTAAAGCAAGAAGGAATAATTTGCTCTCTGATTCCCTAATAACGAAAAATACGAATGGATTACAATGCTCATTTGAATTATCTCGTAATAAAACTTCGTTTTTGACCAATATTGAAATTAATTAGACTGAATTTTTCGTGACTAAGGGGGGGGGGGGGGACCCAGCATTTCAACTACGAACCTGAAATGAAGATGGGACAAGGAATTGACATTAGATCTCAGACTTTACTTAATTCGTAATTAGCAGATTGGCGTAGTGAACTCCGCCATTCGATGTTCAGTTTCGCTGAATGTGCGTGGATGAGGACATTGGCCAAAGAATGATCAGTGAACTCAAGCATTGTTCCAGCTGTCAAGTAGTTCTTTCGTGGTAAGAAGTCCCATGGGCGTTGTTTGTCGTACATCAAGCTATGAAATACGATTAAGGGAACGGTGGACCTTTATTTGAGCAAATCTCGTCATTGTAATACTGCTTGTGTTATTGTAAAAAATATGTATATTTCTGTAGATTATTAGTACCAAAATAATTTTTTTCAAGTAAAAAATCATTCATGAAGCTTCTACAAAGTAATTTATAATGGGTAAGTGTAGTAATAAATTTTTAAAAATGTTTTGAGAAAAACAGATTTTTCAAGGATTTTAGATTTTTGAAATGCTCCATGCTACTTAATTTTTCTTCAAAATTCGTGAAATTGATAAGGAAGAATCCTGATTCTGTTTGCAAAAAAAATTGGGTATGCATTTTACAATTCGACTTCATTAAGGTATATAAATTTGATTTATAACTTTTCAAAAGGCAAAATGTTGATGAAAATCGGGATGGAATTCAGAAAAAAAATCTTTCAAAAATTAACTATTCAAGGGATTAAATAATCGATACCCAGATTTGTTTGTTATACAGTTTAAAGAGATTAAAATGCAAAATCGAGGAAATATCTCAAAAATTAAGTAGCAAGGAGCATTTTAAAATTTTGTTTATAAATTTCAAATTTTTAAAAAAATCTTAAAATTATAATGAGATGGAAAATTTCTTTTAAGGTATTCTATTTATTTATAGTGAAATGTGTATATGTACAAAATTTCGTATCTATATGATGAAAAGTAAAAAAAGTAACTTTTAATGTCCACCGTTCCTTTAATCTATCTATTTATCTATCCATCTATCTATATACCGGGTGGTTATAATTAAACTTCCCCAATAAACGGCATCCTACAGCGCAAACGGGTGAACGGAATGCAACGAAATTTCGTATATGGGCTATACACGAGATGCGCTCACGGAATTTCGAAAAAAAAAAAAAAATGTATTTCCAAAATGTCCACTAGAGGGCGCCTTTTCGGGAAAAACATTAAATTTAACACAATAAACGACCAAAACGGAATACAGAAACAATATTAACAATCCAGAACAAGAATTATGAGTAATAAAATGTAAAACCTGAAAAAGCTGCCAGTTGTAGGAGAAAAATGTCGAGATTTGCATGCTTGGGAAGAAGAGAAGATGTATTCAAAACACGTTAGGGTATAAAACGTTTGCAGACGTTGTCATGTTTAAGTCGATGTTTCCGGCTGTACTAATGACGGTCTCTTTAGTTGAACGGGCGTTATTGGTGAAGCTGTTTTACGAAAACAAGGGGAATGCTTATGCTGCAGTTCGTGAATTTCGTCCTAGAAAGAACCTACGGCGTGGACCAATGTCTACTAAAGGTATCCGGGCCATGATTAAGAGATTTGAAGAGACGGGGAAATTAGGAGTTCAACCTGGAAGAGGCCGTAAACGTGTCACACCGGTACTTGTTGATGCAGTCAAGATAGCTGTTGACTCACAGTCACAGACATCGGAGTTTTTGCAAGTGAATGAAGGTGGTCATGTGGAGCAGCTTTCCCTACATCGTCCTGGACAAGATTAACAACTGCTCCTCTTGTGCAATTTCGTCCTAATCTGTTCTTGTTTCTGCAAACTGAACTGTTTTTGTTTCTCCCTTACCTTTACTTAACGTGGTTCGATGACAAGGTGATCAGAAACTAGTCAATAAATGTTACTATTGTTTCTGTATTCCGTTTTGGTCGTTTATTGTGTTAAATGTCATGTTTCTCCCGAAAAGGCGTCCTCTGGTGGACATTTTGGAACTAAATTTTTTTTTTTCGAGATTCTGTGAGCGCATCTCGTGTATAACCCATATACAAAATTTCGTTGCATTTCGTTCACCCGTTTGCGCTGTAGGATGCTGTTTATAGGGGAAGTTTAATTATAACCACCCGGTATATACAGTGGACGCTCGTTAATTCGAACTCGGCTAATTCGAAATTTCGGTTAATTCGAATTAATCCAAAGGTCCCCAAAAACATGTATTGGAGTTAATGTTAAAAATATCTCATTAATTCTAACTAAATTTTTATCACTTCGGTTAATTCGAACTAAAAATTTGACAAAAAAATTCTTTTTCCTCGTTTAATGGAGAAAATGCACACTGTATTTATTATTTTGTGTGTCAAAATTTCTTTTCTGTGTAAAGAGGCACATGCCTGCATTCCTAGACTATTGCATGTCCGCTAAACGTTAGTAGCTATTGTCCTTCTTATTAGTGCTAAACGGAAAAAGCAATTTTCCTTTATTTGGATCGATTATCTTAGAATTTCAGAAAATCTAGTGTTTACTACAGATTCTAGGGAGCTGCGTCAGTTATAACTGCAGTGCAGACAAGTTAATGTGGTCTAGTTTTTCTTCCTCATTGTGTAGTGTGAACGTGTAAAAATTCAGGATGTCTACACGTGGAAAGTACAAAACCCTAACTTTGGAGACAAAGGTAGAAATTTTAAAGAAAGTAGAGAATGGCGAATGTAAAACAAAGTTAGCAGCTGACTATGGAATTAAAAAAATGCCTTGTTAACTAATTTGAAAAACAAGGAGTCAATTTTAGATTCATGGGAAAAATAAAAAATTTGCTAGAGGAATGAAACGCATGGGAAATGCGTCCCAAGAAGTTCTAGAAAAAGCTCTACTGCTATGGTTCCAGGATGTTAGATCTCGAAATTTTCCGATAAATGGACCCCTAGTGCTGACGAAGGCTAATGAATTGGCAAGTCGAATGGGTATTGAAGATTTTAAATGCAGTAATGGATGGCTTTCTCGATTTAAGTCAAGGCACAATATTTCTTATCAAACTGTATGTGGCCAAAGCTCTGATGTAAACGAAGACGTATGTACTAATTTCGGTAGGAAACTGCCAGGGCTTTTCTCTACTTACCTGCCGAAAGATATTTTTAATGCGGCCATAATGGACAAAGCCATAATGGAATCTATTAAAACTCTGAAAGAATTTATTCAGATGGAACCTTCCTCTGAAAATGAATTGAAATGTTTACTTCAAATCGAGAAGCTGGCTGAACAATGTAGGCATCATAAACAGAACCAAACATCCATTTTACAGTTTTTCCCCAAAGTGTAATTCATATTTTTAATAAAAGTTTACTTTATACTGCATATCTTCTGCTTCATTTTATGATTCAGGTAAGTCTGTATTGCTTTTTAATATGTTTAACTTTAGATAACATAGTATAATATATTTTCTGGGGTTATACATACTAGGAGATTTTCTTCTTCAGTGATACACATTTAAAGTTATATATTTTCTCTTAACATCGGATAATTCGAACTTCGGATAATTCGAACTTTTTTCTGAGAACCTTTGAGTTCGAATTAACGAGCGTCCACTGTATAGACATTCGTTTGTTGGGAAAAAAAGTAGCAAAGGTTTCAAGAGCAATGGCTAGGATTTGTTCCGGAATTCTTTCTTTTTTTTTGTTTACAGGAAGCTCCAGATTCAGATTAATGTCAATATTCAGGAAGTCTAAAGGGCTAATGGAGGGCTGTAAAACGGCTATGTTACAGTCAATATTCCATTGATTATTCCTAAATTGGGGTAAATTAATGCTTGTTCTTTTCAGAGGAATGATGATATTTGCTTTGCGTAATTAATTAGTTAAGAGGGAAGTTAAAATGATAGTTTAGCCTGCTCAGATTTCTTAGTGAATCTGATTGAATGTCATTGAAATGTGATATCGCTGAGGTTGCTTTATGTTGGCTCTAGAATCGTAATCGCCAAGTTGCCAATACCCACGTGATCAATCTGTCAACGCCGCCTAACGGCTGAAACGATATGTACTGTTATAGTTTTTTTAATGTATCTGTCCGTGTTGCCTGGATGCAGTTTTTCGTTTTAATGTGTGTCAATAAATGTGTGTAATATTATATTTATATTTTATTACCGAATGACACATCAATACTTTACATAACCAGGCAAAATATATAGGAATATCAATTTTGTTTCAGACTTGGCAAGATACAAACAAAATACTGTTTACATTAACATCAAACCTACTGAGTGTATAAAAATCTTTGCTTTGGAGCGCATGCAGATGTACCAACAAGTTGGGCAAGTCACAACCAATTCTTTAAGAAGCATATTGCTATTTCATCGGTGAATACGCAAAAGTTTCTCGTTTGTTTTGTATTTAGGGTCATAGCTATGGGGGTATTATTTATTTAGTTTTCACTCACTTGTTTTTCCTGCTTAAATTAAATCCTTTATAAACGCACGGAACTCAAACAGAAATGATTTTCATAACAGATATTCAAGATCCATAAACAGTAAATAATTACAAAATAAAACGAAATTTTTATGTACCATGTTTTTAAATTTTCTGTTGAATCATATAAACTTGACAATTCTATGTATTAATAAATACTGTTTTAAAATTTTTTTGATGAATTATCCCATCAACTTGAAAGAAAGTTAATTGGAAGTTAACTTGCGTTTAACTTTTCGTTCCCGTCCCGGCCGATGGATGGCTGCACCAGTCTACAAAACAAAATTAACTGAAAATAACTGAAAATTAATTTAATTCTGCTTAAAGAGGGCTAAAAGTATTAAAAAATGCATTGTCATCGTGTTCTGAGCTATTATAAAAGTTTCAAATGTCTAGCTAGTCGGGAAGTTAGTTAAAAATCGATTGCAAGATTTGTACTGGACAAACACACAAACAAACACACACACACAAACAATAAAGCAAGTTAATAAAAACATGGAAATAATAAGCAACATCCATGCAATTAATTTACCGTATAAGAGGAGTTTCGAGGGCATAAAGAAAAAAAAATTCAGGTAGTCTCTTCTAACGAAACTACCACGGGTTATTAACGTAGGATTACTTATCGTTGCTTACCTCTTTTGTATGTATCTATATAAATGTACGTATGTATATACAGTGGACGCTCGTTAATTCGAACTCAAAGGTTCTCAGAAAAAAGTTCGAATTATCCGAAGTTAAGAGAAAATATATAACTTTAAATGTGTATCACTGAAGAAGAAAATCTCCTAGTATGTATAACCCCAGAAAATATATGATACTATGTTATCTAAAGTTAAACATATTAAAAAGCAATACAGACTTACCTTAATCATAAAATGAAGCAGATGATATGCAGTATAAAGTGAACTTTTATTAAAAATATGAATTACACTTTGGGGAAAAACTGTAAAATGGATGTTTGGTTCTGTTTATGATGCCTACATTGTTCAGTCAGCCTCTCGATTTGAAGTAAACATTTCAATTCATTTTCAGAGGAAGGTTCCATCTGAATAAATGCTTTCAGAGTTTTAATAGATTCCATTATGGCTTTGTCCATTATGGCCGCATTAAAAATATCTTTCGGCAGGTAAGTAGAGAAAAGCCCTGAGAGTTTCCTACCGAAATTAGTGCATACGTCTTCGTTTACATCAGAGCTTTGGCTACATACAGTTTGATAAGAAATATTGTGCCTTGACTTAAATCGAGAAAGCCATCCATCACTGCATTTAAAATCTTCAATACCCATTCGACTTGCCAATTCATTAGCCTTCGTCAGCAGTAGGGGTCCATTTATCGGAAAATTTCGAGATCTAACATCCTGGAACCATAGCAGTAGAGCTTTTTCTAGAACTTCTTGGGACGCATTTCCCATGCGTTTCCTTCCTCTAGCAAATTTTGATTTTTCCTATGAATCTAAAATTGATTCCTTGTGTTTCAAATTAGTTGACAAGGCATTTTTTTAAATTCCATAGTCAGCTGCTAACTTTGTTTTACTTTCGCCATTCTCTACTTTCTTTAAAATTTCTACCTTTGTCTCCAAAGTTAGGGTTTTGTACTTTCCACGTGTAGACATCCTGAATTTTTACACGTTCACACCACACAATGAAGAAGAAAAACTAGACCACATTAACTTGTCTGCACTGCAGTTATAACTGACGCAGCTCCCTAGAATCTGTAGTAAAGACTAGTTTTTCTGAAATTCTAAGAAAATCGATCCAAATAAAGGAAAATTGCTTTTTCCGTTTAGCACTAATAAGAAGGACAATAGATACTAACGTTTAGCGGACATGCAATAGTCTAGGAATGTAGGCATGTGCCTCTTTACACAGAAAAGAAATTTTGACACACAAAATAATAAATACAGTGTGTATTTTCTCCATTAAACGAGGAAAATGAAATTATTTTTGTCAAATTTTTAGTTCGAATTAACCGAAGTGATAAAAATTTAGTTCGAATTAATGAGATATTTTTAACATTAACTCCAATACAGGTTTTTTGGGACCTTTGGATTAGTTCGAATTAACCGAAAGTTCGAATTAACCGAGTTCGAATTAACGAGCGTCCACTGAATATATATATATATATATATATATATATATATATATATATATATATATATATATATATATATATATATATATATATATATATATATACACTCATGGACAAAAAAATTAGGGCACCAAGAAATAATTGCGAGATCGTAACGAAACTTGCAATGAAGGTACATGTCGAGGAGATATGCAAATGATTAGAAATGTAGCGTGATTGCGCCTTACGTATAGCTGGTAGAGGGCGTTGAACATCGTACTCTGTGGAGTATAAAACAGGTAACCAAAGCTTGTTTGAGTGTGCTGAATCATTTACAAAGGAAGAGCTGAGATAGACATGCCATTACGCCGTGTTCGAAGACAATATAAGCAGTTGTCGCAGTTTGAGAGGGGGAGAATCGTCGGGATGATGGAAGCTGGGGGGTCAGCTAGGCGAGTAGCTCGTCAATTAGGCCGCTCTGATTGTGTTGTGAGGAGGTGTTGGGACCAGTGGACCCGAGAGATGTCATGTACACGAAGACCAGGCTCAGGACGCCCTCGACAGACCAGTCGTCGAGAAGACCGCCACATCGTAAGTAATGCACGCGTACAGCCAACTGCTTCATCGGCCGCCATCCAGGCACAGGTAGCACCTTCACTATGGGCCTCTGTATCTTCTCGAACCATACGAAGGCGCCTGGCTGAAGGACAGTTGGTATCGTGGCGCCCATTACGTGTGCTGCCCTTGACGCCCACCCATCGACGCCTCCGTTTGGAGTTTTGCCGCGCACGAGGAAACTGGACTGCAGCGGAATGGAACCAGGTCGTCTTTAGCGACGAATCCAGATTCAATCTCGGCAGTGATGACAATCGTGTTCGTGTGTGGAGAGCCCGTGGTGAACGCTTCAATCCTGCCTTTGCTGTACAGCGACACATCGCTCCCACAGCTGGTGTGATGGTATGGGGTGCCATTGCCTACAATACACGGTCACCTCTAGTATTGTTCCGTGGCACCATGACAGCCCAGCGGTATGTTCATGAAATCCTGCAACCACATGTGTTGTCACTCATGCAACGGCTCCCAGGAGCCATTTTTCAACAATAGAATGCTCGGCCTCCTACGGCAAGGGTGTCACAAGACTGTCTCCCCACTGTTACTACCCTTCGTTGGCCTGCCCGATCCCCAGATTTGTCTGCAATCGAGCATATCTGGGATCATTTGGGACGACGAGTTGGGCATCCCACGAGTTCGAACGAATTAAAGGCAAGGTTACAGCAAATATGGAATGAAATGTCTCAAGACATCATACAGAACTTGTATGACTGAATGCCCGATCGTATCGCATCGTGCATTCGCGCTAGAGGGCGTCCAACGGAGTATTAACTCCTCCGTTCTTTTGCCTTTTTCTCTGAAATAAATTATCCTTTTTCTTTGATTTTCTTATCATTTACTTATATCAAAGTAGTCATTACGTATGTAAAATTTCGTTTCATTTTGACGACTCCTTCTTGGTGCGCTAATTTTTTGTCCATGAGTGTATATATATATATATATATATATATATATATATATATATATATATATATATATATATATATATATATATATATATATATATATATATATATGCATATATGTATGTCAAAATTTTGACACATCTTGGTACTTTTCTGTTTAACTTGTCCAAGCGATTGACTGGGTTTGGCGCGCTGCGAAAATTATAACTCGCGAGGACGGACGGACGGACGGTTTTAGCGTCTGAAATTTTCCTTTCCACATGACCGTTATGGAGGAACGTAATCCTACTTTAAAAGTGCTTGCCGTCGTCAGGTGAAATCAGGCAGTTCGAGAATTACATTAAGAGCAGTTACACTGTGCGTAAGATGGAATTGGTACCAAATGGCTGAAGAGTAAAAATCAAGAATAAAAATAATAACGGCCTCTTCGCACTGAATTCGGAGCATTACGTAGGGCCAACGTTAAAATTTTTACCCAATCACAGAACTCAAATCATTGACCACGTGATATGACAAACCAATCACAGGTCATGCCAACAACTTCGCTGCCAAAGGAGTAACGCAACGCTTCGGATGCAGTGTGAATAGGCTTTAAGAAGAAAATGGGGTAAAGGGACCGTGAAATATTACAAGGAGGATGGACCGAAATATAAAAACCAAGGTACTGGGAGATATTAAGGTGACTGCCTACGTTGAAAATGCTATTTTTTTACTATTTTTGTCAATTTTATTTTTTGCAAGAATCGTGTAATTCTATCTTTTCTCTTTTCAAAACAGTTTTGATTTTCATTCTACATTTATTAGAAGCAGAGTTATAGCTATTTTTAAAAACATCGTCTGATACAAAATTGAAGTGACACACAACTTTAAATGCGTTTTTCTCAGAATTATGTTTTTTAGCACAAATCTCTACCGTTATCAAGATATCTCGCATAATAATGCATATAATTTGATAAAATTTTCAGGAAATGTTTTAGATGCTATTGTTAATGAGATGACGCACAATAATTGATGTATAATAAATAGTTTTTTTGTTTGGGGCTGTTTTTATAAGGAAAGGAATGACGAATTGGGGAAAATTTTCATATTGTAACATAAAATTGTCTGTATTATTTTTGCATTTTAAAATTTCTCTTAGATTGAGGGTCATTTTGAAGATAACTGTTATATGTATCATGTGGGAGAAGGAAATCAAAATAGTAGCATTAAAATTTTGTGCAGAGTGATAGGCGTTTTAGCTAAATTTCATTAAAAATTACTTCAAATTGACCAATTTATAAAAAAGTATGGTATTTACAGGCAAGTTTTTTATTTTAATTTTTTATTTTAAAATGCTATTTTACCATAAAAGACCAAAAAATCCTTAAAAAAAACAATTATTTTAAAAAATTGGCTCCGAACGTAGGCAGTCACCTTAAAATGAAAAGATAGCAAATAAAATGAAATGTAATACTACACAATAAAGGAAAAAAAGCGGAACAATAATAAAACTGAAAAAAAAGAAAATATTTAAAATTAACTGTATTATTAAAAGGAAAACGTAAAAACGAATAAAGCAATAAAGGAAAAAATTATAGAGGAAATGATTACATAACGTCTTTTTAAAATTTATTAATGAAAAATCATTCTAATATTTATACTAAAGTTTAATAGAAAAGTTTAAAGATATATTACAAAAGTTTTCCCTAAGATATACATTAAATTCTACACTTTTAATTTTCTATATTTAATGTCGCATAAAATCAGATCAAGCAATATTGTCCTAATAAAAGACAGAGAATTCATCTTACTTACAACTATGGGGGGGGGGGGAATTTAATCTTGGCGGTATTACGTTCTAAGCAAGGTTTAACTTCTCGAAGGATTGGTTTCAATGGCATGCTATTTTAACGTCCAGCTATATAGGCGATAAACTTAATAGAATTAATGCGAATGTTTGAAATTGTACTTAAAAGATTTTATTCACATATTTTTATAATTTTGTAATGTCTTTCCTGTTTAGTTATGCGTTCTGCTATATTTTATTCCCAAGGGAGTTTGTATGTTAAAGCTTTGGAGTAAAATAAATTTGATATAAATAAAATTGTCATTTTATCGTACTCAAAGATTAATTTCTCACTTCTTTAATTTCGTGAAAACCATTCACCCTCATAGTTCCATGAAAAGGGAATCTAGAACAAAATAAAATGTGATTGTATTTTACTCCATGTCAATTTTCTCTTTTTATTTCGTGACGGCCGAAGTTTGAAGGAAAATGGAATCTAGAAGTTTGATTATGTTAACTTAGCATCTTTAGGTGCTTTATGTGAAACATGCATGATAATATATTCTTTTTTTATATATTCTTGATGGTTTCTTCTTTCGTTTTCAAGGTTGAGAAATATTGTAGTTAGCCATATTGTTTCTAATTTGCTATTTGATGGTTTTAAAGGAGACTACGCGTTAAACAGAAAATAATATCGCTTTCATGGACGAGCTTATATTCTGCTTGTTTATTTGTAAACTGTTGCATTACAAAACAGGATTTCAGAATCAGGATTCAACTCAGGAAAATTGCGAAACAAAATGGCGCCTATTTCGTCGGTTTAGTTTTTTTCATTCTCTAATACATAAGAATGATGTAACTTAGACACGAAATAAAATCAAGTAATAAAAATGTTTTATTCGTTTAATATTTATTCACTTTACCTCATAAATCACTTTCCCCAGTCTAAAAAAGAAAAAAAAGAAGTTAGCATTAAGGAAGTGTGACTAATTTTTCTCGCTAGCCTAAGTTTATTGGTTTAGAAATGTGATAAATTGTGTCTGAGTTCTAATTTGACTCGTTGAATTTTTAATACGACTCGAATCTAGTTTGTTAAGGAGCTTATAATTTCTAATCAACTAATGAATAAAATAATCAAGTCTGAGATATTTATCTCCTGTAAATGAACTTCTTTTCGCCTTAGTTTTTAAAAAATATTTCTTGTTTAGCATTAATTTAATTTAAACCGTCAAGGCTGATTACAGATTCACTTGCTAAATGCGGTATATTAGATTTGGCTGAGAACGAAGGTTAATAAAAGAAAATAGAAAAAATATAAAGCAATTAAAACGGTAAAGTGAACGTTTCGGTCTCGTGAGATAAAGAAAAAAAAATGGTTGTTTTAAACTGGTCGCGTAAATAAATTTGCCAGATATGACGAAGTTCAGTAACAAAATTTGAGTTGATTGGAAAACAACAAAACTAAGTAGAAAAATAATGATTTTGTTTGCTGGAAGTTTTTAAAGGTAAAATAGATTTTAATGCAAGAGATTGAAACTATTTAACAAATGAATAAACGGACCATTGTTATTTTATACACTGCTCAAAACAATTAGGGGAGCACATGGTTTTAACGAAATTACGCAAATACTTACACCGATAGGTAACATAAAATAAATTATCCATAATTTAAAAAGCCTAGCAGAAAACAGAAGAAGAAAACTTCATATGCAAATCAAAGTTCATGACGTCAAAAACCAGAAAAAGAACATAAGGGCGGAAATCGGGATGTTGCAGAAACGTCTGTTTCACTGCCTTAACTGTGAAATTCGATTGCTCAGTTATTCTTTTTGAGAAAAGGTGACCTGAAAATGTCTCAACAACGTGATTTACCGGAATCCATGACATGGCGTATTATAGGCAGACTTGAATCCGGGCAAACACAACGTAGTATCGCGGACGCTGTTGGAGTAGCCAGAAGTGTCGTTGCAAGGCAGTGGAATCGATTCCAAGAAACAGGGAATGTTAAACGTCGACCAGGGCAAGGTCGGCCACGCGCCAATACAGCAACTGATGACCGGTATATACTGTTAACAGCTCGTCGAAACAGAACAGACAATGCTACTCAGCTGCAAAGACAGTTGCTCTTGGCAACAGGACGATGGGTGTCCAACCAAACAGTACGTAATAGGCTTCATCAGGGAGGTCTCTATGCACGGAGACCAATGGTATGCATTCCGCTGACCTCACGCCACAGTGCGGCTCGAAGAAGATAGGCTACTGAACATCGAGATTGGGAGCAACATGATTGGAGCCAAGTGCTGTTTACAAACGAGTCCCGATTCAGTCTGGAGTGTGACACCCGACGTGTTTTGGTATGGAGAGAAAGGGGCGCTCGAAAGAACCCCACATTCGTTCGTGAAAGGTCACAATACAGACGAGCTGGTTTTATGGTATGGCGTGGAATCAGGATAGGTGGACGTACGGACCTGCATATCATTCGAAATGGTACATTGACGGCCCGAAGGTATGCAGACGAGATACTGAGACCTCAAGTCATACCTAACGCTGCAGCCATTGGAGATTCCTTTGTTTTCCAGCATGATAATGCCAGACTGCATACAGCTCGTCTTGTGGAGAACATGCTTGAAGCTGAAACAATACAGCGTTTGGAATGGCCAGCGTGCTCTCCTGACCTGTGTCCAATCGAGCATGTTTGGGACATGCTCGGACGACGCATTGCTGCGAGACCAAGGCCTCCTTTTACTCTCCGAGACTTGGAGATTGCACTTCTTGAGGAGTGGAACAATATTCCCCAAAGTCTTATCGATAACATCATCGCATCGATGGAAAACAGGTGTGCAGCAGTCTTAGCTGTTCGAGGAGACCACACGCCATATTAAAAACCTTGCATCATTTCTATTCAAGACTTTTTTTTATCGTTTACATGTAACCAAATAATTGCCTTAAATCATCTTTTCATGTTTTTTCCATATTTTCAAAGAATTAAAGCTTAATTACAAATTTTTTTACGTCTTTTTTTCTGTATTGATACGCGCATTGATACGCGTGTACTATCCATTTTATGCCAATACGTGGCTGTCTCGCTCGGTTTTCTTAACTTCTTTGCTTGCTCCCCTAGTTTTTTTGAGCAGTGTAAAATATTGTCTATCACAGTGGTCCCCAACCTTTTTCAGCTGGTGACCCACCTTTCCTTTTCGGAATACCTCCATGGTCCATCGGTCCATGGAGTAAAAAACCTTATTTGTATCGTATCCCTTCCTTATGTATATATAATTTACCATCAAATATTGCAAATATATATATATATATATATATATATATATATATATATATATATATATATATATATATATATATATATGCTTTTTTGAAGATACAGATTGATTATTGATAAACAATTTCTTTTCAGATTTGAAAATGGTTGACAAAATATAAGCACTTTGTAGCAAAACAGTTATTTATTTAACAATAAAAATATGTTTGCAATATATGAAACAAGTGGTTTCATACTCACTAACAAGTGTTCCTAGGTGAAGACAAAAACTACAATTATAAAAGTACACAAAGACTATTTTAATTTTTCAGGCAAAAAAATTCATACAGCTTTGATATAATTACAGTTAGGAAAATTGTTATCGCAATCTATCAATACGTAAAATTGCTGTTTATAAGTAAGTTTCGATTTTTCTTATGTTTTCTGATGGTTTATTCGATGGCTTCTCATAGTTTTAGGATCGAGTCGCGACCCACCTGTAACGCTTTCGCAACCCACTAGTGGGTCGCGACCCACCGGTTGGGAACCGCTGGTCTATTACATTCCTTGGAAAGGAAAAACATACTTGAAACCTAATGGATTTAGCATATGTTAGAGTAAAGATAGCTATCTTTGACGTACCCAGCAGTCATGAATTTGGATTTTATCCTCAGCGGGCTTAGCTCTTCAGCATGGCATAGCCGACAAATACGCGGCAGGTTGAAGTGAAATTTCTGTAAAATGTTTTAGCCAGTACAAAAGACATTGGAAAGAACGGATTCCATTATTTGAGATAATAAAATGTCGATAGATTGAAGATGATGTCTGGAAACATATCTCTGGAATATGCGCCACATTTGCCTGACAGGCAACACCATGCTAATTATCCGTTATACACTATGGTTTAGCCCTTAATACTAGATCCTTACCATGACATAGCTGACGTATCAAGCAATATCATCCTAAAGCTGCCATCAAGTGTTTATTAACAATGTTCGATTATTATTAGAATCTAACTTTTGCTTTGCGAATGAATTCAAGTACTCGAATTCGATACTTGATAATATGTGAAGCTTATCATATTGTTACGAATTTTACGAGTCTATGGTAATGTAGTCAAACATGAGAGTTATCGTCAAATTGGCGATGGATTTGGTGACTTATTTTGGTCTTCAAATTTGGCGATATTTCGCCACATTTGGTGATATGACGCCAAATGGTCACCAACTTGCAGTTTCTAGCACCAACTGGAAGTTTCTAGAGATATCTAGCTGACTGACTTTAGAAGTCTATAATATACCTCACACTGGCATTGGAACTCAGTTCTTTTATACTGAGAATTGAATGTGTTGAAAGTGCGTTAGGCGTGTATTGTATTGAAGACTCTGCTATCCTGACTTGTGTTTTAAGAGTTTTCTGCTGTATAGAACACAGTTGTTGCGTGTTTTCTGTTTGAATTTGTGTATGCGCCTGAAGAATTTACAGGACAATAAATTTATTTTCTGTGCTGTTTCTGAAGAGATTTTATTCAATCCGAACGAACCCAGGGAAAACTGAACAATATACAGTGATTTCCGCTTATAAGAATCACGTTTGTTATTACTGTTTTTGATTCTTATAAGCGGTTGATACTTATAGTCGAAATTTAGGTTTTTGGACAGGAATACACACACCTATATATACATATCTTAGATAATTTACAATAAAATACTCTTTAATTTACGTTAATTATCTTTTATTAAGATTATTTTTATAATTTTAAAAATGCAACTTAATTTCTAGACCTATAAGTAGATACACATGATTATAGCAAGAGAAGAAAATAATCCAATATTTGTTACAACATACCTGCTTAACAGATTAACATTTTCACTACAGGAAGGGTGCAAGAATAAGTTTTCTATGGTAGTTTGACGTAATGTAGTTTACAGGAGGCTGGTTATACCTCTTTCAATACCAATAGCCTCAGGCCAAGATTCACCTTCTAGTTTACGTTTCACGGTTTGATAACGTGCTGAATCTAATAATGTCACATTTTCCTAAGTGATAGTGGACACTTCGTCGAAAATTTATGTGTTTCAGGGTTCAGGAAGCCTCAACCAGGATTTGGGAGGTGGGAAAAAAGAGTCCCTGTCTTTGTTTGTCGGTGGAAAAAAGTGAAATCGGATCCGCACGGGTAGGATGCCCCTGGGTCAAGCTAATAAGACAGTGTTTAGCTAAAGCGTTTAAGGGGAACCTATTATGTTATGTCTAACAAAGAAGGGGAGGCATTTTACGACTGAATTCCATCCCATTTTATCACTCTTTCTTTTAAAAAGAATAAAGAAAAGCTTCGTACCTTTGGAGGGTTTAAGTGGCTTTTTTTGAAAAATGATAAGAAAGCGAAGAGTGTAAACTGATTCTTAAAACCGGTGGACTGATTCTTTAAAGCGAAAATTTTAACATGGAAATAATACATTTGTTTTTGTTTTTGCGATATTGATTCTTATAAGCGGTTGATTCTTATAACCACTGATCACTATAAGCGGTGGTTACTGTATATTAAACAGAAATTTAATTTATTAGAGAGGATAAAAGTGTAACATAACCAATACTACGCGCTAATGGAGACATTTCAAAATAAATATTTGAATATACAAAAGGTTAGACATGGTCTCTCTTTTGTTTATTTCTGGTGTGTTAGAAAATTTTATATTAAGCAACAAATCAGGAATTGTTTAGTGTGATAACAAGCTTCTCAGCTTTTCCTTTTCAAGCGTAATCCTCTTTTGAAAATCTGAATGAAATTGACATGGTAAATTGAATTAGGGAGTTTTTATCTCAATAATTTTTTGCTTTATGTTTTGTAAGGGATATTATATTAGTATAAAACCTTTCTTTATGCATGTGGAATGTTCATATAAATACATTTTTTTTCTTTCAGTATTAAAATGAAAGGAAACGTTCAATCAGTCGAAAAATTGACTCACTCTTAGAATGTGTATACTGAAAACACGATTTCCAGTAATAGAGTTTCTTTTCACTAAAAAAATATATGAATAGAAGATATTTTGTTACTGGATTGCTTTAATACTGTTTAACAAAACTCTGCATGAATGTAATTTGAAGCTTTTATCTAGAATAAAATATATCCCTAGTGTTGTTTGGTATAAAAGAAAAATGGAAGGAAGTTGAAACCCATTAAATGAAAATTTTTCAGATGCGTCGTTTCCTTGAAAGATAAAAAAGGGGCATAA
This sequence comes from Dolomedes plantarius, assembly GCA_907164885.2. Taxonomy (NCBI): domain Eukaryota; kingdom Metazoa; phylum Arthropoda; class Arachnida; order Araneae; family Dolomedidae; genus Dolomedes; species Dolomedes plantarius. Next base: position 122,212,655 of record OU015500.1, on the reverse strand, counting down.
AAGATTCAAAAGAAACTTAATATTATATATACATCCAAATAATTTGCATGCAACCATTTAGCTACTTGAAATAAAATAAACGAAGGAAATTTTGAGAACCGGGATAGAATATCTAATAAGAAATGCAGAAGAAAGAGTTGTAATTAGTCTATGTGTAAATTTAGATTGATTATCATGTTATATAATGTAATTATTTTTATATTGCTTTTAAATTGAGTAGTCTGTGTTACACATTATATTTGCTTACAAGATTTAATCCATTAAAAGTAAATTGAGCAAGAAAATTATGAAGAGGAAGATAATATTATACTATAAAAACCCAGAAATAAAGAAGTATAATTTATTTGAGAAAATTTAATTGACATGATACTGATGGAATCGACTTTATGTTACACATATTGCAATTCTGAACAGCTTCCACTGCTTTTACGGCCTCTTCAGCTTGAAATAACAGGTAAACGTACGACAGAATCAGTAATCCTATATGGACGAATTGCTTTACACATTAAAATCCGGAACATTATCAAACATAATGTTATTCTCTACTCCGGAAAATAAAGTAATTTAAGGTCACGGAAAGCTATCACAGAAAGAGATCTAAAATTATTTCTTTATCCCTCGCAATGGAAAAATATTTTAAGTTACATCTCTCTGGGCAGTATATTAAGTGCAGTTTTCATGCAGATGAGCTAATACAGAGTCTGTTCACACATTTTTTAGACGATGTATAATGTATTCACAAAACTAAATTACATAAAGTTCTTGTGTTTTAAATGTTCAATTTGACATCCCTTAGTCTGAACTATCTTTCGACACATCAATTTCCAGGATAATAATGCCTTTTGAAGTGTCAGAAGAGGTATTCTATCCCATTCCTCCTGAACAGCTTTCCAGAGTCCTGTAAGGGTTTTGGGACGACGTTTGGATAATGCAGATTTTAAAAGTCCGAAAGCACAAAAATCCATAGGTGATACATCGGGAGATTTAGTAGGGATATCAGTGAAGGGTATGGCCTTGATACCAGTTTTTTGTTCCATTTCTTTTAGGAAATTTACAGTGGATTTTGGTGTGTGACTGCTAGCTTTGTCCTGATGGAGTCTCACAGATTGATCGCACTGTGGGTAAAGCGATGACTTTTAAAAACATAGTACAATTGCAATTATTTCTTTTGCAGCAAACGATTTTTTATTACCGCTTACTAAAATCATCTAAAAATTGTGCGAACAGCCTCTGTAAATATCACTTTTTGATCCGCGACGTTTATAATAAATGCTTTTACTTTATGACCTTGTAACTTTTAAAGAGCATGCTGTTGCTGCATTTGATAAAGTATGTATATGCGTGCGCAGAAGGGTATAAATGAGTTCATGAAGGCTTAAATATCCTAATCTTTCTTTAATCATATAATGTAGGATATTGTTGGGTTTCCATTATCCTGTAGAATGAAAACAGTATATATGATTTAAAATTGGAAGATCTGCTCTGAATAATCATTATGGTCATTTAGATTAAATTGAGATGAATGTATAATGTATTTATTCTAAATAATAGATAAATGATATGGATGTAAGAAAATCTTTGGTCTTTTGGGTGCTTCAACAGAATATAAAGATTGATTGGCCAAAGTAATAAATTTATTAAAACTGATCATTAAAACTTGAGGCTTGTTTTTTAAAAAAGGCCATTGTTTCGTTTCAATAAAACTCTATGCCAGGGGTTACCAACTTCTGAGTTGCGAACCCCAAGGAGGTCACGAAGTGTTTTCTGGGGGGGGGGGGGGGGTTCACCATGGATTCAATTTATATAACTTTTTAGCGAATTTCACCGAAAATTTTGTCAACATTCATTTACCATGAAACTGTAAGGCAGAGATTTTTTTTAGAGTGGAAGTCTCTTTCAACATGCAAACCCAGTTTGCTAGAATTGTACCGCCTTCATTTGCTGGTAAATAAAATTCACTGTTTCTACGTCACAGTGTAAAAATTCTACACGTCGGTTTGTCTTTCACCAATATTTGTTGTCACTTTTGGCATGACTATTGCCGTTTACCCTACGGAAAACGCAATTTTATATAGGCAAGAGTTTTTCCGATTTTTTTTTTGTTATATAATACTTAATCCATATGGTAGGTGGTAGGTGCGTTATTTTTCGTGCGGTTCTGATTTTGCTTTTACATATCTTTGACTAAGCGATGAGACGCCCGGTGGCGTAGTGGTTAAAAGCGGCAAGCTGCCACACCGCAGGTCCAGGGTTCGACCCATGAGACTGGGCAATGTCAACTCATACCTTTCATCCCTTGAGTGGGTCGATAAAATGAGGAGCAAGCATGCTTGGGAACTAAATCTGGGGATCCCGCGTTATGTTGACCACCTAACGAGACATACTGTATGGCACCCCAAGCCCACGGTCATGAAAGCGGATATCGGCACCGCAGACCTTGGTCCACAGTGCTGAAAAGCAATTCGGACTGTTGTGCCATGAGTTAGTTAGAGTTAGACTAAGCGATGAATGTTACTTAATGTTTTCTATTTCTTACAAATTTCATTTTTGTTAAGGGGACTCACTACCCTTAAATCTTTAAAATATTCGATTTAAAAAAAATGTGTTAAAGCCTGATCATTTCTGAACAAAATTAAGCAAACCGCATGAAAATATTCCGCTTAGTTCCGGAGATATTGATATTCTAAATATTTAATTACTTATCAAGTTTATGGTTAAGAAAATTTTTAAACTCATTTTTCTCAAAATGTAATTTTGTATCATTCCGCCACTGATATCTCAAAAACTATGAAACATAATTCCATGAAATTTTTGTCACTGCATAATGATGTTATTTTATTGCGTCTGAACTAGAATGATTGCAATCAATGCACATATTGCTATTTTTTCAGGGGTAAATTAATGCAAAAATTTAAGGAAATTTTAAGTATATTTTCAGCAGTTTTAAAAAATTGAAAAAATATTTTAATGTTGAATGTTTTATGTTCAATTGTATTTTGAATTATTTATTTTAAATATAAAACAGGCATTATACATTTAAGTGCAAAATTAATTTCATAGTTCTGCGTGCTAGCCAGTATACAATAAAAATACTTAAAAAACGAGGTATATCTAAAGCATTTAAAATTTTTTAAAATTATTTTGAGAGTTGAAAATTTGTTTATTAAAATAAATATATCAATTTATCATATACATAAAATTTGGAAAAATTGGGAGTAAATTGAAATAGTTACAAAGAGTCAAAAAGTATGAAAATATGCCTTATTTCCTCGATTTAAGGGTCGTGAGTCCCCTTAAATTAAACATTAAGTTGTAATTAAAATGAGGAAAAAGTATTTTGGTGTTTTTTACTTTATGTCTTAAAAGGCCTTTTTAATGAAAATATGCAGGGTGAGCAGGCGTGTGTGCGTGGGGGGGGGGGTGTTGTAGGATGCATAGAAACCATTGACGGGGCTCGTGACTCGAAAAAGTTTTGGGAAACACTGCTCTATGCAGTCTATTTTTTTGTTTTAAGGGAACGGTGGACCTTTATTTCAGCAAATCTCGTCATTGTAATACTGATTATGTTATTGTAAATAATATATATATTTCTGTAGATTATTAGTACCAAAATAATTTTTTTCAAGTAAAAAATCATTTATGAAGCTTCTACAAAGTAATTTATAATGGGTAAGTGTAGTAATAAATTTTAAATCTGTATTTCTCAAACCAGATTTTTCAAGGTTTTTAGATTTTTTAAATGCTCCACGCTACTTAATTTTTCTTCAAAATTCATGAAATTGATAAGGAAGAATTCTGATGCTGTTTACAAAAAAACTGGGTATGCATTTTACAATTCGACTTCATTAAAGTAATTAAATTTGATTTAGAACTTTTCAAAAGGCAAAATTTTGATGAAAATCGGGATGGAATTCATAAAAAAATCTCTCAAAAATTAACTATTCAAGGGATTAAATAATTGATACCCAGATTTGTTTTTTTATACAGTTTAAAGAGATTAAAATGCAAAATCGAGGAAATATCTCAAAAAATAAGTAGAAAGGAGCATTTTAAAATTTTGTTTATAAATTTAAATTTTTTTAAAAAATCTTAAAATTATAATGAGATTGGAAATTTATTTTAAGGTATTCTATTTATTTATAGTGAAATGTGCATATGTACAAAATTTCGTATCTCTATGATGAAAAGTAAAAAAAGTAAATTTTAATGTCCACCGTTCCCTTAACAAAATATAAAATAGATTTATTGCAAATGCGATGAATTATTTCAGTTTACTATGTGAAGATCTAGCAAATTCTGATGCAAAAGACCCATAAAGGTTCAAGATTTCATCGATTCAGTTGAATTTTCTTTAATACTAGAAAGACGGCTGCTGCCATTTTGCGGGTTTCGCGCATACTGTTGAGCGCTATGTGTGTACTTATGTCCCCAGGCTTCTGAAATTTTAAGACTTTTCTAATTTTACGCGAAATATGCACACACAGAATTCAATTCGATAGTAAAGAGGGGGAGAAAGTGTGTTGCATACCTACTAAGACCGAAACTCATCAATTTGACGGCAATATAGAAAACGGGCAGAAATCTTTAAAATAATACCGGGAAAATGTTAGTTACTTTTCGTCTCTTCCCCCTTTTGCAAATAACAGAAATATTGGCTCTTCGGAAATAGTGGTGTGGAAAAATAAGGACTGCACAAACCGTGCATATATTTTTACAGATAAACCATACCAGGTTGTCAGCTCGGCATACCTGCATAAAAATGCATCTAAATATATACTACTTTATTATATACTAGCATTATTACCCGGCGTTGCCCGGGTAGATATATAGATATAAAATTTTCCATGCATTCCATAAAAAAATACTGGGCTGACGACTCCACTAAACGTAAGAAAAATAAAATAAACACTTCGCCCCCCCCACGTCACCCCCAGACGAACTCTAACCCCAGATCAACCCTCAGAAAAACCCTCTTTTTCCCCGCGTATCGAATTTGACTGATTTTGGTTAAGGGGCTGTATCCACATTTAAGAGGTGCGCTCAGGGGCACAAAAATCATTAAAAAATTAGTTTTTAAAAAACCAATTGAGCCCCAAATTTCGTTTTTACTGCGTTAAGTTTCTCTGGTCCTAAACATTAACTGTGCCGAATTTGGTCCCGGTGGGTGAAACAGTCTATAATTCTATAGCGGACAAACAAACAGACGAGCTCTTTTATATATATAGATATTGGTATGAAATAGTTCAAAATTTAAAGTATTTTTCCATTAAAAAATATTAAATATTTTAAATTCTTGATTTTATTTTTAACCGTCAAAATGACGGCGTTCAGTCTTTTCAGTAGGAAAGAAATTCCCGTCTTTCTAGTGTTAAGAATGTATGAAAATGCTACATTACTTTAAATACTCTGTCTATAGTGCTAAAACTCTGAGGTTGTTTGACTGTAATTAATCAAACAAAAACTGTCCACAATTGCAGTTCACTCAATCAGAAATAAAGGGTAAATAAATGAAATAAGGTATGGTCTAGATGTGTAGGAACAGGATAAAGCGCGCGTGGTTACATTGATCAAACTACATTACCGACTTGGTTACATTGATCAAACTAGACGGACTCTAAATTTTGCTTAATGAACTAAAAAATACTAGTTGGTACCCGTCAAAACATGACGGCTAGACAGCAAATAAATGTATTAATACACAAATTATACTTAACACATCATTGCCAAATGTTGAAAATCATAAAAATGTGCAGAAACAAATTAATGTGTTTAAGGCTGCTATGTACTAACCCCATTGGATTCGCTCACCTCAATGTTAACCTATGGAGAAAATTTGTCCACGTATTGCCGACTTGGAATCAAAGATTTTTAAAAAAAAATTGTACTCCGTCATAGAGAAAGAAATTTTACATTTGTGTACATTTTTCGTTTTTTAAAAAAAAATGCAATTAATATTTTAAAATTTAAATTATTCGGGGAAAAATCTGGTATAGTGTGTTTTAAACGCTCATAAAATCCTTCGGTGGACGAAATTTATAAAATGAATCATGTAGAGCTTTGCAGAAAAGTTCAGGCTATCTGACAATACCAATTTTATTTGATTATCAGCATTTATATGCCTGTAAATAGTTGACAAAAATATATTTTAAATAAAAAATTTGGGGGCAGCGCTTAACCCGCCTACAGAGAGAGAGAGACATTACAATCCCTCAAAATGTCAATCCTAAGGGGGGTGGAATTCTCGAACTGTCAACTGGACTCCTCCCACCACAAGAGTCTGCAAGAAGAGGAAAAGGGAAATGTGATTTTTTTTTCGTAGTACATAGCAGCCTTAAGCGGCCTCGTGCTGAGTGAGTTTCTAAAGCCAGATTTTAAAATGTCACTGGGCATGCGCGGAAAGCAATTTTTCTAAATTGTAAATTATCGCTAATTGAACAGTGCGAAATAAACAACTTCCATCAGGTTTAATGTTATATTACAGAAACATAATTATCATTAAAAAATGGCAGCGAAAGATCTAGAGAGACTCTTCGTCATAAACGTGTTTATCATTAAAACATGTCACTGGGCATGCGCAGAAATCAATTTTTTATTGTAAATTATCGCTCATTAATAGAAACTGCTGTTACCAAAACCAAATTTGACACATGTACAGATTAAAATCTTTCGTTTAAGACCAAAATGAAGTAAATCGATGCAGTAGTTTTCTCTCACGGACTGCCCAAAAAGTCGGCTTAGCAACTTAAATATATAAATGAGTCAAAAAAGAGGAGTAGGAGGGGGTACTTTCAGCTGTTCTGCTACTTCTGTGTATAGAGATTCATAGTATAAGTTTTATTTTTAAGAGATACGCATTTGTTAAGGCCACCAACTTATGCGGGCTAAATTCGTGTACGCCGCAACGTAAGTGTGGTGTGGCTGTTAGCGTTCCCTCACGCCGAACTGGAAAAAGATTGTGTGTGTGTAGAGCAATGGCGGCCAGAGCGTTCGCTAAGCTCAGTGCTATGTTTAAAATAAATATTTATGTGTGAAATTCGTGTACAGTCCGAAATAGCATTCCTTTGCCCTTAGTATCCTTCGAAGCTGCATTTACATAAAGAATCTATCAAAACTGCCCTGTCTGTCTAAATGAAAAATAATATTTCAGGTAGTCTCTTCTAACGAAACTTCCGCGGGTTATTAACGTAGGATTACTTATCTTTGTTTACCTCTTTTCTTTTCTTTTCTTTTTTTTTGACGCATTTTGGTACTTTTCTGTTTAACTATTTACTGCTACTGGGTTTGGCACGCTGCTAAAATTATAACTCGCGAGAGACTCTGAATTTTTTCTTTCCAGAGGACCGTTATTGAGGAACGTAATCCTACGTTAATAAACCAGATAATCTAATGATAAAAGATGAAAAACGGTATAGCTTTTCTTTAGAAAATTGGGATAGGTATTCTACGTATAGTAAAGTTTTTTAAAAGTATCACATTTATGAAAATATAATGCTTTGTCAATATGCATACTATATAAAGGAATATTTTAATTAGTTAAAAACTAACCTCTAAATAACAGCAACAAGATTCTTGATAAGAGGAGGAAGCTATTAACCCGCTTTCTTGTTTGTTTGTTTGTGTGTGTGTTTGTCCAGTACAAATCTTGCAATCGATTTTTAACTAACTTCCCGACTAGCTAGACATTTGAAACTTTCAGAATAGCTCAGAACACGATTACAATGCATTCTTTTGATACTTTTACCCATCTTAAAGCAGTTTTGAATTCATTTTCAGTTAATTTTGTTTTGTAGACTGGTGCAGCCATCTATCGGCCAGAACGGGAACGAAAAGTTAAACACAAGTTAACTTCCAATTCTCGAGCTAAACGATTGATTACGCATTTGATCATTTTCTTTCAAGTTGATGGGATAATTCACAAAAAAAATTTTAGAAAAGTATTTATTAATTCATAGAATTGTCAAGTTTATATGATTCAACAGAAAATTTAAAAACATGGTATATAAAAAGTTCTTTTTATCTTGTAAATATTTACTAGATAATTATTATTAAGTTATTCTTATTAAGTTAAGAATAAGAGGAGGAAATAAAATCAGAGTTATGCAAGAGTAAATTAGGAACAGACTTACTAAACTAAAGGATAATTATAAAAAGCTATGAAAGGGAACTCAAGGCAGAGTAATTTTCAAAATATCAATTTTAAAAACGTGAATGAAATAATTTATGCACTGATAGTTAGAATGAATATCATTCAATAGCTGTACCAAAAAACCAAGATAAAATTTTATGAGCTTCTTCTTTTCAATGTTTACCCCACACTTTAAATAACTTCCTTATTAACTACATCTATCCGGCGATCATGCCATAATTTACCAAAATTATTTTAAAGAAGAAAGTATTAAAAATGAACCGCAAAATTATTTCAACGACCAGAATATTTTATTATTTTAAACAAATCTAATTTTCTTAAAAGCATGTATATAATAATTCCATCCCCTGGAGCCTACGGTATTAGCGTTTGTAAGCTACCGTAAATACAAATGAATACGTCACGGGCTTTTAAAGAGAAAGCGTGCTTCCCGTGAAATGGAGAGGGAATTTTTATGCGACATATTCTTATTGTGTTAAGTGAGTCTAATTGATTTTTTCCCTTTGGCTAAAAATCTCTTGCTTGCATAGAGGACAAAAGAAGCGTTATTACGACTCTGAGAAGTAGGAGGCTTTTCACGAAATGCCCACCGCATTAATGGAACGTGACACTTACTAAAAGCTATAAATTGAGTTTCCTTCGGGGTAAATTGCCATTAGGCAGCGTTGTTTTTTTTCTCCCGAATCCTTAAAAGTGTACAAGGCAGTCAAATATGCTTCGACACCATCCAATTAATTTAGCATCAAATCTGCACCACGTCTCACAGGAGGAAAAAAGCACGAACATCAAACAAAATTTTTCGTCTGATGCGCGCAAGCCGAGGCCTGTGTAGCGCCATAAAGTGCAGATTTCACGGGGATTCAAACTTTCATTTTAAAATGGTAGTTTTATAGGAATGCAAAAGCTCTCTTCAAAAATTGCCCTGGTAAACAACTTTGTAAAAACAGATATTGGGCTTTAGAATTCGTGGAAAAGCTTTTGAAAGAGAGACTAAAGAATTGAGAACATTTTATGCCACGAAACCAATAAATAGAATGGATACTTTTTAATCAAAAATACATTTAAATTCCTTCTTTAGAATTTTGGAATAGAATTTATTATAATGAAAATCTTAATTCATGTTTATTTTAGTTGCGAAGACTTATAATACAGAATACAGAAAAGATACAGAATACAGAATATAATACAGAAAAAGTTTTTTTTCTTAATTAGCACTAACAATTTTAGTTAGATACTTTTTCTAGCATAAAAAGGTATTTTGTTCAGTCAACTTACAAAATGAAAAATTGCTATATGTTTTACCAAATTATGGCTCGCATCCTCGTTTATCAGCCAATCGTTTATCTTTCATTTTAAACGCTAGAGCGTGTAGTCATTTTTTCCATGTTTTTATTAACCCGATTTCTTGTTTGTTTGTGTGTGTGTTTGTCCAGTACAATCTTGCAATCGATTTTTAACTAACTTCCCGACTAGCTAGACATTTGAAACTTTCAGAATAGCTCAGAACACGATGACAATGCATTCTTTTGATACTTTTAGCCATCTTAAAGCAGGTTTGAATTCAATTTTGTTTTGTAGACAGGTGCAGCCATCTATCAGCCGGGACGGAAACGAAAAGTTAAACGCAAGTTAACTTCCAATTCTCGAGCTAAACGATTGATTACGCATTTGATCTTTTTCTTTCAAGTTGATGGGATAATTCACCAAAAAAAAAAATATATTTATTAATACATAGAATTGTCAAGTTTATATGATTCAACAGAAAATTAAAAAACATGGTATATAAAAAGTTCTTATCTTTATTTTATTTTTCTTAACTTTATCTTGTAATTATTTACTTTTAAAATTTATGCTTGTGTGTTTTGGGAGCATGAACGGACATAATGAAATAACGCCAGCACCATACTATGATTGGTGTCCGGCAGAATAATTTTGTAGACCATTGTCACAGGTCTCTGAAGAATAATTAGGGGTCTTAGGAAATGCCAAGAGTAATCCCACAAGACCAGAGAGTCACGACCATGCTTGTCAGGGGGCCGCAAGCAGTAGGACGGCACGTTGTACAAGGTGTTCACCATACTTGTTCTCTACCAGGGGTATGAAACAATGTGAAGCTCGATCCATTCTATCAGACAACACGTTGCCAATTATTTGAACTCCAGTTTTTATGACACCATTTGTTTTCGTTTTCTTGCATTGGTGTCAGTAATGAGACTCTTCTGGATTTCAGTGGAACCATAAATTTATGCAAGCTGTCGAAGCGTAGTCATTTCTGCTGTTATATGCAGTAAGCACTGAAGTTTTAGATTTTCGTCGCACAATTCGTACCTTCCTTCGGTGACATCTTCGTTGACATCCTTCATGACATCCACACTGTTTGCGTTTAGGAGCAACACCTTGTTCATTTGTGTAGCGTGTTGTTGTTGTTGTCGCTTATGCCAGTTGACAGACAGCAACATCAGATCAAGTCTCGAAGGCTATGGGCGATGAAGGTGCGCCTCCTGTTTTGACTGGCACCACAAGGGTCGGAGTCCAACTTGGCCAAAGGACCAGTCCCGTAATTTTGAACCTAGTCCATTGACGAGACCAGAACTCTTGACCTCACACCTCCAGAGGTATTTCTGAGAACTTGGAGGAGAATACAGCCACGACAGATTTTACGTGCACCAGCCGCCATTAGTGTACACGGCAGTGGATTTGTCAGCCTCGAACCAGCGACTTTCAGATCACTAGCCTGCTGCTCTTGCCAGCTGGGCCACTGCGTCCATTTGTGTAGTGTGTCACATTGGATACTGTGCTCCTTGATACATCGTTTCTGCAATTTAGTTTCAGATGCACCAGCAAACCTCGCGCCAGTTATCATGCCTTACTGCAAGTCACTTCGATCTGAAGTTTTGCACATTTTTTTTTTCACAAGCTCATTCAACATCGATTGTGCAACAGATGCGTGATAGCTGATACTCGTACGCACAGTATTTAATACGTCTGTTTACCTATGAGGCTGTCGTCGGGATTTAAACAAGCCACGACGAACGCGCCTTTTTAAAGAGGTGTTTCCATTATTATATTTTACCTCCATCCCGAGGGAAGTACTGAACAGCATACATCTTAACCAATGTTCTTGATCATCTCTATATATAAAACAGTTCCGTAACTGACTCACTGACTGACATGCAACGCACAGACCAAACCGCTGGACCTAAAGAGCTGAAATTTTGCATGGCGATTCTTATTATAGTGTAGGGGTGCACTAAGAGAGATTTTTGAAAAATTTTTCATAGATTTTTTTAAATTAAATTTTTAAGCTGTTTTAGTAACTTTTTTTAAGTGTGCATTTAAAATGATAATTTGAGGGTTATAAAATTTATATCACGAGAAAGATCTTAAAAATGCCTTTAAAATGAAATCTTTTTCGAATCTTTACCTCTATTTTCTGATTTTTGGTGAATTTTTAAAGATTAATTTTTAGAATTTAATTTATTAAATGCCGATCACGTGATTTTTTTTCTGGTACTTTAAATAAATTTATCGTCACTTGCATAACAACTAAATAGACAAAAAAAATTTTTTTTCTTGCTAATGCTGCAAACGATTGGACATTATTTTGTCTATAAAAATATCCCTTACGATTTTTTTATAAATATATATATTTTTGTCTACATCAATTGTATATATTGATCGTCGTATGTATTATATATATATATATATATATATATATATATATATATATATATATATATATATATATATTTGGCATTAATTGCATACATTGACCGTTGTATTTAATTTTAATGTACTCCGTAGCGAAGTGCGGGTTTTCAGCTAGTTTAAAATATATCTAGAAACATAAAGACGTGGGTAAGGAAGTGTTGGGAGGGGGGGGGGGGTCAGAGTGACGCAGGATGTGGCAACAGTTCAGGCAGATTTTCTAATTGTCAGTAGACACCATGAGTCGGTCCGATGAATATCGAGGTTCCATTATCGAGCCGTTCTTAAAAAAAAACTATTCTAAGACCACGACACAGAGGGTATTTGGCACAAGCTTCGGGCTCTATGCAAACGATGCCGTTCCTGACCGAAAAACATTTCTGCGATGGGTTTCAAACGTCAGATGCAGATCCGAAAGTGGATCTGCATCACCAAGGAAATGAAGTGGTCGTCTTTGGAACTTTAGAACACCCGAAAATGTGCAATAAGTACCGCAAAATCTTGACTATAATACGCACACGTGTATAATACGCATGCTTGATTTTGCGCGAAGTTTTCGGAAAAAAATTAAAATTCGACTATAATACGCACCCATAACTTTTCAATATTTTATTCAAAAATTGCACAAATATTTATTAACATAAATAAAATTTGTAATAAAAATAAATGAAAACGTCAAATTCGGCAGAAAAAAAAAGTTAAATTTTTAATTCAAAACATAACAATACTGTGAAGTTATCAGTCTTAATCACTTTCACTAGAATACAGCTCATCTATTGTTTGTAGTTTATTCAGTGTTTAAAACCGCGTTTTTTTGTTACATGAGTATAATACGCACCCTCATTTTTACGGACTAAAATGTGAAAAAAAGTGCGTATTATACTCAAGATTTTACCGCCAATCGTTAAGTAGTTTTCGCCATTCCCCCAGAAATGACCAACAGAGTGATGGAAACCTTAAAAGAAAGGCTTCGGCAGTTCATCGCAAATAACTGGCTCCACTGATCGATGTTATTATCAAAACCAAGTAGAAAAAACGAACTAGATTTTTAGTACTTTTCAAAAATAAAAATCTTTTTTTTCTGTCAATTCTTTTGTTTGTTTTTAATTATCCTTTTACACTACGAGCACACATTCGCGAAACAGAGAACGAAGTGAAGGGAAAGCAGTGATTTATTGGTCCCGTCGCCGAGAGGAGGTTTTATGTTTTTGTTTTATGTTTTATGTTTGTCTTTTGTTTGCTTTTTATTATTCTTTTACACGACGAGCACACATTCGCAAAACAGAGAGCGAAGTGTAGGGGAAAGCAGTGATTTATTGGTCCCGTCGCCGAGAGGAGGTTTTATGTTTTTGTTTTATGTTTTATGTTTGTCTTTTGTTTGCTTTTTATTATTCTTTTACACTACGAGCACACATTCGCAAAACAGAGAGCGAAGTGTAGGGGAAAGCAGTGATTTATTGGTCCCGTCGCCAAGAGGAGGTTTTATGTTTGTTTTGCTTTATGTTTTATGTTTGTCTTTTGTTTGCTTTTTATTATCCTTTTACACTACGAGCACACATTCGCAAAACAGAGAGCGAAGTGTAGGGGAAAGCAGTGATTTATTGGTCCCGTCGCCGAGACGAGGTTTTATGTTTGTTTTGTTTTATGTTTTCTGTCAATTCTTTTGTTTGTTTTTTATTATCTTTTTACACTACGAGCACACATTCGCGAAAGAGGGAGCGAAGTGTAGGGGAAAGCAGTGATTTATTGGTCCCGTCGCCGAGAGGAGGTTTTATGGCGCCCCTCGTGCCTTTGAAGATTCGTACTAGATCGCTCCAGATGCGGTTTTAAGACGAATGATCAAAGCGGCGAAATACTTCCCTCACGTTGGGGGGGGGAGTAATCGACACCAAAATGTGTCAAGAGGCGACGGGGGGGGGGAGCTGATTCGCTTGTGTGTAGATGTGCCTTAAAGTATGGGAGTCCATTCTGCCGCATCCTCTATTAAAATTAGTTACCGACTGATAAATAAAATGCTACTTCCTGTCCAGAAGAATTTGACGTAGTTCACACGTGTGATGATCATTTAACTACCCTTTAAACACAGAATCACTAGAATATGTTAGAGATGCGCGGGGAAGAGTGCGTGAGGCTATAAAATGAGGTTAGTTGGTTCAAAAGAAAAAGGGGTGAGAAGATCTAGGGTCAATACGCTTTCTTTAGAGGAGTTTTAAGACGAAAATCGTAAGAAACGAGCAATATATAATTTCAAGATAAAAAGAACTTTTTATACACCATGTTTTTAAATTTTCTGTTGAATCATATAAACTTGACAATTCTTTGTATTAATAAATACTTTAAAATTTTTTTTTGATGAATTATCCCATCAACTTGAAAGAAAATGAAGTTAATTGGAAGTTAACTTGCGTTTAACTTTTCGTTCCCGTACCGGTCGACAGATGGCTGCACCAGTCTACAAAACAAAATTAACTGATAAAGAATTTAATTCTGCTTAAAGATGGCTAAAAGTATTAAAATAATACATTGTCATCGTGTTCTGAGCTATTCTAAAAGTTTCAAATGTTTAGCTAGTCGGGAAGTTAGTTAAAAATCGATTGCAAGATTTGTACTGGACAAACACACACACAAACAAACAAAAAAATGAGTTAATAAAAACATGGTTAAAAGGAGTGGCGAAGGTGAGTGATTTGGAAAATAGAATGGAAAACATGAAGTAAAAAAATATTACTAAGAAAAGTGAGCTTAGAAGGAAAATATTTAAATAAGAATAATAAGAATAATTATATATTGTGACATTGTCTCCATTACTACACGAAATTTGTAATTATATAAGTATGTGATGCTCGTTCCTACCCCTCAACATGAACATGTCATCTATCGGGAACTGTTGATCTGGGGGGCCTCATAAACTCTAGGATAAGAGGCCATAAAGTTCGTGTAATGTGCGATTCTGACGTTATAGAACGCATAAATCCCAGAGTGGTTCGAGGGCTCTCCAGAATTTTGACACTATAGTGACATGCGGAATCCCATAAACTTTGAACACTTACGAGCACTTCAAACGCCGGAGAAAGCTTTTGAATTCGCCGACCGTATAAAAGAAGACCCCAAAACCCCACGAGGGAGAGATCTGATTTTGAGTGCCAGAGAGAGACGCAGCTCTCCTGGTCACCGGCCTTATAGGCCGCTTTCTCGTTGAACCCGAAGCCGTCCTGACATATCTAACTGTAAATTATAACTCGCTGTACATACTTGCTTTTTGTAGTTGTAGTATGTTTAACGTATCGTAGTAAAGTAATTGAAGCGAAACGCTTGTCTTATTATTGACTACGTTACAATATATATATATATATATATATATATATATATAATATATATATATATATATATATATATATATATATATATATATATATATATATATATATATATATATATATATATATATATATATATATATATATATATATATATATATATATATATATATATATATATATACAGGGTGTCCATAATTAAACTTCCCTACTTTAAAGTTGTCTGCAGTCGAAACTATTGTTCAGAAAGTTATGAAATTTTGTGTAGGACACTGAATGGTTGGGAATTTGTTTGAGCGAATAAAAAAATTGGTTCAAAATTTCACCTCTAGAGGGCTTTTTTTGATGAATTACGCATTTACGACTGGTTCTTTACTTACAATTTCACCATCTTTTTATCCATAGGTCACCCTAACACAATAACTCATTACATTTTAGAATCTTTACAGGGATTGCAAAGTCGATCGGAAACTTGTTCGATAACTAATTTTCGGACAAAAGTTTTGAAGGAACGAAGAAGAAACAAATATGCTTATTAATTTTTGTCGACGTAGAGCAGAAGCTGTTATAAAACCAAGAAACTTTTATGGAGATTTTGTTTTCAGCGTGCTTGCTATTGCTAATCAGAATGTCATCGTTACGATTACCAGATCGAGCTTTGTTAGTAAAATTGTTTTACCAAAACGATTATTCAGCACTAGTTGCTCTACGAAAATTTCGGAGTTTGAAGGGGACACGAAAAGGTCCATTGACTGAAAAAGGTCTTCGATTAATGGTGGCCAAATATGAAGAAACTGGTTCTTTTAACATTCGTTCTGGAAGAGAACATGCTATCTGCTAGAACATGCTATCTTACGATTTCAAACGGTAGCTGAAAATGATGGTCGCCATGTTGAACATGTTTTGTTGTAGTAATTTTTTTTAACTATAGTAAATGTTGGATAAATATGTAATTCATCAAAAACGCCGTCTGGTGGTGAAACTTTGAACTAATTTTTTTATTCTCTCAAACAAATTCCCATCCCTTCAATATGTCCTACACAAAATTTTATAACTTTTTGAACAACAATTTCAACTGTAGACAACTTTAAAGTAGGGAAGTTTAATTATGAACACCCTGTACATTAATAATATTATCTTGATCTAAATTGTTTTGATTTAAAGATAGAATTTTTTTTCGTATAGACACTTCTCCTTGGGAACAGAAAACTTACCCTCCTTAGTGTTTTTAACACATTAAGGCTGTCATGTTGAACATGTCTTGTTGAAATAAATTTTTTGAACTATAGTAAATGTTGGATAAATGTGTAATTCATCAAAAATGCCCTCTGGTGGTGAAATTTTAAACTAATTTTTTTATTCGCTCAAATTCCCACCCCTTCAATATGTCCTACACAAAATTTCATAACTTTCTGAAAAATAGTTTCGACTGTAGACAACTTTAAAGTAGGGAAGTTTAATTATGGACACTCTGTATATAAAACCCAGCAGTTGA
Source organism: Dolomedes plantarius (assembly GCA_907164885.2). Classification (NCBI taxonomy): domain Eukaryota; kingdom Metazoa; phylum Arthropoda; class Arachnida; order Araneae; family Dolomedidae; genus Dolomedes; species Dolomedes plantarius. The sequence continues at coordinate 122,195,989 of OU015500.1, read as the reverse complement.
AAATCATATCAAAGGATTTTCAGTATAATACAAATAGTGGGTCATAGTTTAATAGTGTTCAACTTTGTCTATCATTCCGAAAATATTTTTAAGACCTGATATACACTCTCCTACCCACCTGCAAATAAACATGGCTTCAGAATTTCTCTTATGCTCAGCAATGCGGAAGTATTATTAATAAACAATATAATACCAGCATTTTTCTGTATAGAGAAATACATCAATAATAAGGCTTAGTCTCATTATATTTCTAGGAAGGGGAAAGAAGAAACGCAATATTATTTACCAAAACTGGTGAAAAGATTTTCAGTTGAATTTTTTTTAACTCGAGGAATAAAGGCAAATTCCGGCAAGTTATGTTGTTGAGTCTTTTACAAATACATTACCGCTTTTGTGTCATGACATATAAAGACTGCAATTGATGCCTTCGAAATTCTCTCCGATCCTCAAAATAGCGAATTTTATAAAATAGGTTTTATTCTACAAGAATGAAAATAACTTTGCGTTTATACAGTTAAGGGGGTCTTTTCAATGGAAATGAAAATTTAGATTTCGGTTTAAGCTTATTTTGATGAGATTTAAGATGAAAGAATGAAATGAGAATTTTTCAGAATAGAAGTTTTGAGAAACCTTCATTTCAGAACTGCCCTTCGCAAAATTTTATAAATAGAGGGGATTCACATTTTGATAAATTAGGGAATACAAAGACACTGAATCTCTAATTTTTTTTTCATCCCCATAAAAAAATTTTACTTGAAAGAAATTTCAACGATAACTGTCTTAATAATTGATTCTCTAGAGATTTCTCTTGGATAATTAAATATTACAGAATAAAGACCCGCGCTCATTAAACTTTGAAGAAAAACCTTTCTTTTTTAAAATCTGAACCTTTCGAAAATAAAATCTTAATTCATCTTAACCTCATGGTTAAGTTATGATTGGAATTTAATACTTATAGTTTTTTCTGCTTTAAATTAGTATTGTTGAGAAGACTTTCTTGAATTAGTATTTTTTCTTTTCAGACGTTCATTTCCAGCTGAAAAAAATACTTTTTATTTTGAGGAAACAGTAGATTGCTTTGATCAATAAATTTCTTTATTTTCGTGCATTCTTTATTTTTATGAAACCATGAAGCATTTTTGTACCTTGTTTGAAGATTTTTACAAAAATACGAAACTTAGAAGAGTGAAGAAAAATAAATTTTAAAATTCACAATAGTCTAGATTATTTTTGCTTTTCTTCTTATATTTGATACTAGCTGAATACCCGTACTTCCCTACGGAATGCATTCAAATTAAATACAACGGTCAATGTATTCAATTAATGCCACTATATATATATATATATATATATATATATATATAATACTATAATACAAAGATCAATGTATGCAATTGGTGTAAAAAAACAAAAAAATATATGTATAAAAAATCGTAAAGGATATTTTTATAGACAAAATAATGTAGAAGAAAATATTCAAATTAAATCTAATAGAACATACTAAAGAATATAACTGTACAGTTAATATAGTACTGCTTGAAGAACATATCTTTTACTGTATTTTAATATTTTTTTGGATAATGTCCGATCGTCTGCCGCATTAGCAAGAAAAAATACGCAAAATTAGTTTTAAGTATCACAAAAAGAAAAGAAACCACGTGATCAGCATTTAATAAATTAAATTCTAAAAACTAATCTTTAAAAATTCACCAAAAATCAGAAAATGGAGGTAAGATTTGAAAAAGATTTCATTTCAAAGGAATTTTTATGATCTTTATCGTGATATTAATTTTATAACCCTCAAGTTACTATTTTAAATGCAAACTTGAATAAAAGTTACAAAAACAGTTTAAAAAGTTAATTTAAAAAAAATCTAAGAAGAATTTTCCAAAAATCTTGCTTAGTGCACCCCTACGCTATAAGAAGAATCGCCATGAAAATTTCAGCCCTTTAGATCCAGTGGTTCGGTCTGTGCGTTATATGTCAGTCAGTCAGTCAGTCAATCAGTCAGTCAGTCAGTTACGGAATTGTTTTATATATATAGATAATAATTCTGTTTATTTCTATAAGCATATACAAAATGCAATTACTTTTATTGTGCTTGGATATCCTTTGAGATGCTGACATAAACCCATATAAAAATATTATTTTTCTTTTTACAACACAATTTTAAGTTTACTCAACAGCTATAACAGAAATTCGTCAAAGATTAGATTGCATAATTTTAAATAATATAAAATACAATATATTTTTGCTGTTTATAAAGGCAATAAATAAAATTTATTACGAAAATTTTATATTACATAAAAGCAAACTACACTCGATAGTATATCTTTTGACAGCAGGAGGGTTTGGACTTCGGACATGGCTGAGGAAGATCAGGTAGTTTATCACTAGAAAGACGGGAATTCTTTTCTTACTGAAAAGGACTGAGAGCAGTCATTTTGACGGTTAAAAATAAAATCGAGAATTTAAAATATTTAATGTTTTTTTAAGAAAATGGTTAAATACTTTAAATTTTGAATTATTTCATACCAATATATAAAGAATTAGTATATATTTAGGTATATTTTTAAGCAGGTATGCCGAGCTGACAACCTAGCGTGGTTTATCTGTAAAAATATATGCATGGTTTGTGCAGACCTTATTTTTCAACACCACTGTCATGTCTGCCGCGTCAACCCCTTGTGTTTTGTCCCTGTACTTTCCTCTCAAGAAAGCAGGGGGTAGGGCAATGACCCCGGCTTGATAAGGGATTCGTGAGGTGTTCGGAGACGAGGTCCCGGTCAGAAGTCAGGGGGACGTCGGAGAGTCTGCTTGTGCCCATGCGAGAGAAGGCGTGTGGTTTTTTTTTAGTCTGCGGTTGTTGGCTCTTGAGAGAGCCGGGCAGACGAATACAGTGCGTGGGTGTATTGAGACCCCGAAGACGCACTTGGCCTTTGTTAGGTAACAGTCGTTGGGAGATGACTGAAGTAGTTAATTGGTTGTAAAATACTGTAAAATAAGTTTATAGATAGTTGTGTTGTGAAAGAAAATAAAACTTTGAATATTCACTGGTGTGGTACTGAACTTTGTCACGTGAAAATTTACTTGTGTACCATTGCAAACGTCTTGACATGAAACGAACCAAAGCGAACCCGTAGAAGTGAAGAGGGTTCGACAACCACTATTTCCAAAGAACCAATATTTCTGTTATTTGCAAAAGGGGGAAGAGACGAAAAGTAACTAAAATTTTTCCGGTATTATTTTTAAAGATTTATGCCCGTTTTCTATATTGCCATCAAATTGACGACTTTCAGTCTTAGTAGGTATACAACACATTTTCTCGAATATAATTTTGTAAATGTGCCTGCATATTTCGCGTAAAATTAGAAAAAGTCATAAAATTTCAGAATCCCGAAGTCATAAATACATAGCGCTCAATAGTATGTCCGAAACCGTCTAAATGACGGCATCCGTTTCTCTAGTGTTAAACTGAGGATAAGTTACGATATCCGTACACCTTCAGAGGTCGATTTAAAAATTTTTTTTAAAAATTTTGTCTTTTGAACTATTTCTTATAATGATATGTAAGTTAAAACTTGCAAAAATGTATAAAAAATTTAGCTGTTACAGTAAAATAATTTTTTCAAGGGGGAAAACTGGAAAAAAATGGGTGAAATTTTGACATTTCGGAATAACAAGCTAAAAAAAAAATTATTACAATTTTATAAATTGGAGAATGAAGATAGTAACTTTCTTTAGGAAATAGAGTATTCTCAGGGTTATACTTTGTTTATCTCAAAGGCTGTAGCAGTTAAAGTACTGATGTACAGAAAAATTACTTAAAATTCATTGTCACTTGCAATTCCTATCTACGTAAAAAAAACAAAAACACTAATTAATCTGTAGTCATGAGCATAGTCTAACCCTTTCTAAATATTTATAGATAAAGTATAAAAAATTTTAAGCGTAATGTTTTGCTGTAAGTTGTTTAGAGTAAAGAGAAACGATGAAAAAATTAATATTGAGAAAACGATGAAAAAATTACTTTTGAGAAAACGATAAAAATAATTTTATAACACATTTCTAACTTTAAAAATAACTATTTTCGTACTAAAATCCATCAGATTTATAAATTCAAACAGCATTAAAAAGATAAAATATTATATTTCAATGTTATTGAAAAAAAATTAAATCGATATTTTGACCGAAAATGCCGTTTTAAAGTTGTACGGATACCTCAAAACAAAGGGTTCCAAATATCTAGATAGTGTTAAATTGTGCAGTAAGGTAAAACTGTTTGTCACCATTAAAATTATGTTTTTCCAATTTTTTTTTTCATTTTGGATAAGAGATATTTTTACTACACTTAAATACTATTACTGTTTCTAAAAAAGTACTGAACTAAAAAAAAAAACAGCAATTTTTATTAAAGTTAATTTGAAGCAATTTATTATAAATATTATTTAATAACCATTTAAATTTAATTTTTACATTTTCTATCGCATTTAATATATATTCATAAGTTTATGTGTATGGGAATACATGCTTTGTAAGTTCCTCCCCAAATACTGTTAGCGAACGTAAACTATACGAAACCAAACAACTTTTGATTATTTCCTTTAACTTTGAAAAAAAGCTTCGTTTAACTTTCAGATACCTTCGAGCTTTGTCATTGTTTATTAAGGTATCCTACTACGTTCAAAACCTTTTTTTTTGAAAAACTTTGCTTGCGAAATGCTTTGCTTATTTTTCGAAATAATATAGCACCATAACTAGAAAATGATGAAAAAAATAGTTATTAACTATGCAAAGTTTTACAAAATTGAGGAAATTGGGTCGAAATTTAGCAAATTTTTATAAAAACGGCTCTAGATCTAAAAAGAAATATTATGCATATAACATTAACCTATTTTTTGTCATATGTACGTAAGTACCTTCTAAGTGTAATGAACTAAAAACTAATCGATATCTTAAAATCTAAAAAAAAAAATACAGGTCATTATATGCAATTGCATGTAAAATTTTAGCAATTTTCCATGAGATTTTTTATAAATGCAGCTATAAATCAACAAATAATATACCTAGAACCAAATCTGTAGTCCATTACATTCTTAGTATTATGAAAAACATATGTGAAAAATTTCATAGACATGTCATGGTTAGATTTTGAGTTATCAAAAGAGTCGTTTACATTTTTGATGAAAAGCAAGTTCTTCAGAAAACAGGATTAAAGTTTTCAACTTGTATTGAAATTCATAGCTGCTGCTGATCTTTAAACCGCTCTCATTTCATTTCTAATGATAGTATCGAAAAAAATAAAAGTAGATTTAGAAGCACAAATTTATAATCTTTAAAATAAAGTAATAAAAACAATTTTGGAATTTTCGTCAAAATCGATGTTTTAAACGTAGTCGGATACCTTAACGAAAGACATGAGATGTTCTGTAAACCGAGCTCTGCAAGGGGGCCGCATTCATAATGAATTCACGTCTTATTGCTGTGTACTATGATTTCCTGAGTAGATTGTCTTACAACATTCTAGGCACTATATATCTCTTTAACTGAACTACTGACATATTGTGGGTAAGGTTCTGCAGTTAGAAATCACAACTAAAGTTAAAATAAACAACTTGCCAGTGGTTTAAGCTGATAGGTAAATAAAGTGTCTGATAAGTAAATAATGATAAGTAAATATATAAGCTGATTGGTAAATTATCTAGTTTTTTTCCTCATTAGGTTTTCAAAATAACATCACTCAGGTGGAGCCCATTATTTGCGATGAACTGCCGTATTGAAAAATCGAAAGAAATTCAGTGGTCAATTCAAAGAATAATCAAATAAATCAGATGCATGGCCAAACATAACAAACAATTTTAATAACACACAAAATAAACGGCGAATATAAGGGTTAAAATCTCAATCAAGAATACGAGCATTAAACTCGTTCGAAAAAGGAACCTATCGTCCCGTATCAAAATCTTGTTTTATCTAATCCGAATCATAATCTAAACCTAATATATCTGAGGTACAGAGGTACGAGTTTATCTCAGAGAAGCGCCACAAAACGTCGTCTATAATTAATCACTGAAGCACAGTAGCGCTACCTAACTGAAACTTTCTTAACAGCCGAAGCCTCTCTCTAAAGTTTTCGGTTTGTCATCTCTGGGGAAATGAATATCGCAATATCCACACGATTAGTGGACTTATGGACTTGTTACACATTTTCAGGTGTTCTAAAGATTATTAACCTATCAGCTTATATCACTAGTAATGAGTGAACACATACATAGCAATGCTTTAGGGTTAGGCCAGTATAAGTAATTCAAACGATTTATATTTTCATACTAGTAGGATAAAACTGAACTCACTGAAGAAATAAAAATTCGAGAATTCTGCACCTATCTAAATTTTGTTCATGCGTTAAGAGGGGCACTTCACATAATTATAGACACTTGTAGACTGATATATTTACATTTGGTCTTCCTTTGTCTATGACCGGTGGCGTAGTGGTTAAAAGCGTCAAGCTGCCACGCCCTAGGTCCAAGGCTCGGTCCTGCGACTGGGCAAGTTCGACCCAGCCTTTCATCCCTTGAGTGGGTCGATAAAATGAGGACCATGCATGCTTGGGTACTAAACTCTGGGGGTCCCACGTCAGGTTGACCACCTGACTGAGACATATTCTGTATGGCACCCCAAGCCCATGGTCAAGAAAGCGGAGATGGGTACCGACGGCCTTGGTCCACAGCAGACTGTTGTGCCATGAGTTTAGTTTAGTTTTGTTCCCTTGTCTGACGATGAGAAATTGATTTCTTCGACACTATAGTAGATAAAATACTTTTTCTTGATATGGATTACGAAGAATTATTCATTATTTTGGCTATAGAAAAACTTCTACAGCATGTGTAATAAGATTCTACACAAAGTTCCAAAATATCTTAAAATTTTCAAGAAACTGAAGTAAAAAAATTAGGATAATTTCTATTGAATACCCTGAAAGATTCCAAATTCACACACAGTTTTAGATTTCTGAGTGTCTCCAAAACCTTCTTCGGGTGTCTGTCAGCCAATATCAGTTGCAAGACAATTTTCAGACACTTGCAGGTAGTCTGAGAGAACATTCTCGGAATTTTCAATCGATATATTTAGAATAGCTTTCAGATGTCCATAAACCATCTTCAGTATCAAGATGTTTTGCAGATACCCTTAGAGACACATCTACTGGATGTCCAGAAAACATATTCAAAAAGAAATTCCTATTACGGATATATTAGGTATAGGAAATTCAATAAGTGTAGTGAGGATGGGTAAACCGGATGTCAGTACTTGTTAATTCCAATGTCATAAAGATGTCGTAAGGATAGCATAATGCAACGCGGACTTCAGATACTTTATGTATTCCCAATGCCATTCCTTAAGAGTTATTTGAAAGGATCCAACTGAACAATGAAATATTGCAGTTCAATGTGTCCCGAAATCTTCTCCTCATGTCTCCTTAAGTACATCATGATCATGTGCAAGACAATTTTTGGACACTCGCAGGTTATCTGGGAGCACGTTATTGGAGTTTTTATGCAACATGTTTCGAAAAGGACATAAGCATTCCACAAGCACGCCTCACGAGAAATTTCAGCATCTTTCAGATGTCCGTCAGTCGATTTCATTTCCTAGACCTTTATTTCCTAGGCAGTTGTTCACTGGAAGACATCCCCGGATGTTCCGAAGGTGGTGAGGAGGTATCAACAAGATTTCGCCGCTTGTTGAATCCGATTTCTTTATGATGTTAATGGGATAACAGGAAGATACGTGGATCAATGTTGCTGAGAACCAATGGAATTATTTTACAGTAGAATTAGTTCATTAATTGCGTGTGGATTCTTTAGATATCAACAACTCTCATTTCAGTTGGGAAATGAACTAAGAATTATCAGTTTAAAAAAATACACTCTAATTTTAATATTACACTTAATTATTATTTTTATATAATCCTTAACTATTTTGTAATAAAAAAATAAATATTTTTAAAATTGCTTTAAAAAGATTGATAAAGATCAACTAAAAATTAATCTAATCTTAAATTTAAGGATACATTGTATAATAATAGAGAAAACCTGTCTTTGACAATTTTTATAAAGCCATAACTATCTGCGTCCTGAATTAATTATGAATTTTAATAAGATTTTTCTCATAAAATTCCCGACATCGTTTTATATGAATACAACATTTTCATAGATCACATTGTTCAAGTGTCTCAAATTTTGAATAAAATATTAGCTATATATAAAAAACATCATTTTCCAATTTAGTTTATTCTCTATAAAATAGTAATTATGTTTTATTAGTTTTGTAACGATTGAAGATCAGGTACTTCGGAATAATGTGTATATAATTTTCGTTTTCTTTTAATTTCCTAATTAAATAGCTTTGCAAACAGAAGAAAAACAAGATATAACTTTCACTAAAAAAGATTAATTTAGCTTGTCAGTATAATCAAACATTAAGCCGTGTTTACTTTCGATTAATCTTTTAAACTCATTTTAGAATTCATCTAGAGTGGAAAGAAACTAAAAAAAAATTGGTCTACTCTGAAATGCAGATAGAAAATAAAAGCACCGAGACTGGCTTTATGGTGAAAATAAATATCCGATGTTTTGCCACTCTTCTCATTAAAATTCCTTAAAAATTTCCTCTTTTAAAACCTCATTAACTAGATAACATTTTCTCCACTTACACTAATCATTTCAAACTACCAACATTACAAATAAACTTTTTAAATGTCCCTCTCCTTTGTTTCTGTTCTAAGAGGGCGAAAATTTCTTTAAAATTTTCGGATAAAGGATGTATTTAAACGAAAACATTTAGAGACCGGACGAAAAAATATCACTAAAAGTAAGAATGGATTAAAACGCAACGCTACTGTTGAATAAAACATTGGACATAAAAAGAGAACACTTTATCGAGCTTGTCCATTTAAATCTTTTTGAAGAGGCTCTATTTACCTTGTTAACTAAACACCTCTTTTGTCTTAGAGAACATTGTTTCCAGTTTCGCTTCAGGTGACAGAGCATAAAAATGACGAGGCAGTTCTAATGCATTCTATTCTGGTTGGCTGAGCTAGAATCGTGTAGCATTAGTTAGCACTTAATAATAAACCTAAAATTATACATATATCGTGAAGTACTTATTTATGGGTGAAAAGATTCTAAGATGTTCACTAATGATCGAACAATTATTCAGTTTCTGGAAAAAATAATTCTGAGCTTTTAACGTGTTACAACTGGCAACAGGCGATCCTGACCTCTAGCGCCACCCAGCAGAGACTAAGCAGAAAAGAACGAACTCTGTGATGAGTAAACACCGATATCCGTTGTGCTGTAATGTTAAAATAGATGTTAAGTAGTTAAGTGTAATTGTTTATGTAATATATGTGTTAAATATAATAATTATAAAAGCAACGAGTAGTTTCTATGCTCTAGTCTGAATTAATTAGCGAACAGCATGATGGATAATACAGTTACAGGATATTTTCACCCCTCCCGAGACTAGAATCAAGATGCAGATCGAGAGCTGACTATATTTGAGGTAAGAACACCTTGTTTATTTTCTCTAACGACCGAAGTCAGTGAAGATATGCAATAATTTGGCATCCCTGCCGGGACGGGAGTGGAAATTTCTGAAACTTGAAATAGAATTATTTGTCTCAGAGTAGCTATTTAGAAATTGTTTTAAGTACTGTTTTTGTTTCGGTTTATATTGAAAGTTAGAAGAAATGGCGGAAGATACAATAAACGTATTAAAAACAAAAAGAACTAAGTTAAGAACCGCCATTACCAAATGTTGTCAGAAAATAGAGGCTGAAATTGCAAAAACAGAAGTTAACGTTGAGGAGTTAGAAGAAACTTTAGAACTACTTAACGAGAAAGCAGAAACACTAAAGGTTACTGACACCGATCTAGAAAGACTTTTGAAACCAAAAGAATATGAGAAAGAATTCGATAGTATAGAAGAGTATAGTGAAAAAGTAACGCTATGGAAGTTTAGGGCGAAGAAACGCATATCGGCAAATGCCCCACCACCGCGTAAACATGACGATAACTCAGCAGTTCCGCACCAAATCGAAAGTCCAAAAGAAACTACTACGGTGAAGCTGCCGAAACTTTCGATTCCTAAATTTTACGGAGATAGTAGTCAGTGGCTTAATTTTTGGAATTCATTTCAATCGGCGATTAATAATAATGAGTCACTGAATAAAATTGATAAGTTTAACTATCTGAAAGCATATTTGGGGGGAACTGCTGCTAGTATTGTAGAAGGATTTTCGCTTTCACCAGAAAATTACGATTCAGTTATTAAACTGTTAGAAGAGCGATTCGGGCGAAAATCCATCTTAATAGACGCCCACATAGGCAATTTATTAAACATCCCTCCTCTGAAACATTCGAGTGATGTTAAAGGATTCAGAAATTTATTTGATAGATGTCAGACACAAATTAGAAGTTTAGACGCATTAGGAGTTGTGTCTGATACTTATGGTTCCTTATTATGCCCTATGCTTTTGAAGTTACTACCGCAAGATTTAGTGCTCGCATTTAATAGAACAGAAGGTGCAACTGACAATTACAAAGTAAATGACTTAATGAATTTCTTAATGAAAGAATTAACTTCTCTTGAACGTACTAAAGCGACATTTACTCAACAGAAAAGAGATGATTTCCCCCGGCAAACGTTTTTACCCCCTCCTACTAGTCGCCGGCCTTTCTTCCCCCATGACCCACATATGTCGGCCGGAAAGGGTAAACATCATCCGATGGCAAAAAGGGAATGTGCTACAGCTGCTGATTTATTTAGTAAAACCGAAGCAGCGCGGAATATAGAAAATAAACAGATTTGTGTATTCTGTAATGATGACTCACACAACAGTCGGGATTGCGAATTCGCACAGAGCTTGTCCTTGGATGAGAAAAAGTCCATTTTGAAAAAGAAAGGAGCCTGTTTTAGATGTTTGCACATAAAACATATCGCGCGTGATTGCAAAGCGAAAACGATTTGCGCAATATGTGGATATAAACATCTTTCGATTATGTGTAATTTTTCTAAACATGATAATGTTAATAATGTTTCTTTGGAAAAAACAGAAAATAAAAGTGATAGCAGTGTCGGGAATAGTGTACTGACCAATCAATCTGACTATACAGAAGTGTATTTACAAACTTTGATTGTAGGTATTCATGGAAAAGATGGTAAAAAAGGTTTTATTCGATGTATAATTGACACGGGGAGTCAAAATTCCTACATAAGTAAATATGTCGTTGAAAGGTTGCAATTAAAAAGTTTAAAAGAAGAAATTGTCACCCATGGGTTATTTGGCGGATTAGAAGTTTCGGAAAAGCATAACCGCTATCGTATAAGATTAAGCAGCATAGATGAATCCCACACTTGTGAAGTTGACGTGTTGGATGAAAAGAAAATTTGTTCTGTAATTCCTAAAGTCAAAAATATGTATTGGATTAGAGAACTGAGAAATAGGGGAATTTATGTCAGTGACATTTTTGAAAAAGAAACATCTCGATTGTACCAAAAGGATCCCCAAGAGATTCATTTGCTGCTAGGAGCAGACATTGCGGGTAGTTTATTTACTAGTCAAATTGAGCAACTTCCATGGGGAGGATTGGTAGCTTTGAAGACTAAATTGGGATGGACATTAATGGGCAAAATGACCTCTGGCAACACTGAGACAAAAAATTCCTTGTCAGGACTGACTTTATCTCTACATGTGTCCGACGCCAAACTGGCCGACCTCTGGCGCTTAGACACATTGGGAATTTTGGATAACGAAGAAAACATAAATAAGAGTTTATTAGAAGAGGAAGCAAGAAAGTATTTCGTAGACACAGTGAAACGCAATAAAGATGGTCGATATGAGGTATCATTACCCTGGATTTTAGATAACTCCATGTTACCCAGTAATCGAGACTTAGCTGAAAAATGTCTTCGTAAGACTGAGAAGAAACTTGTTAGTTCGAATAAAAGGGAAGACTATCACGAAGTTTTTAGTTATTGGGAATCTAATGACATAATAGAATGTATAACCGATGAAAAGGAACATGGAACACATTATTTGCCTCATCGGCCTATAATTAAGGAAACAAGCCAAACAACAAAAATACGCCCTGTGTTCAACGCCTCGGCACGGTTAAAAAACTCTCCTTCACTGAACGATTGTCTCACTAAAGGTCCCAATTTAATTGAAATTTTACCCAGAATTTTAAATCGCTTCCGAAAATATCGAATTGCAGTTTCTTCCGACATCGAAAAAGCATTTCTCCAAATAAGCATTAGGGAGACCGATCGAGATTTTTTACGGTTTCTGTGGTTCGATGCCGAAAATAAATTGAAAATATATCGTCACAAGCGGGTAGTTTTTGGACTGACTTCTAGTCCCTTCCTATTGGCGGCAACGCTTGATTATCATTTGAACCAAGTTCCAGATAATTTGTCTGAGACCGCAGAACTTTTGAGAAACTCATTTTATGTAGATAACTCCCTGATCAGTCTAAATTCGATAGAAGAAACCGAAAAATTCATTGAAGAATCTAATTTGATTTTGTCATCAGGACATTTCAATTTGAGATGTTGGCGATCTAACGTGCCAAATGCTATGATAAATGAAACTGAAACGGAAGCTGTACATATCTTAGGATTGTTGTGGGATCTTGAAACCGACACTCTATCATTAAAGATAGAACAAATTCTGCTCGATGATGAACCTGTGACTAAAAGAAAGGCTCTGTCCTTAATACAAAGAATTTTTGATCCTATTGGATTTACTGTGCCCGTCATACTTGTAGCAAAAACTATCCTTCAAGAAACTTGGCTACTCAAAATAAAATGGGATGACGAACTACCAACACCTTTGAACAAACAGTTTAAAACTTGGTTTAATCAATTATTTTTGCTTTCTCAGTTACGTGTGCCTCGATGGTTGAATATAAGCTATGATAAAGAAAACGAAATCACCCTTCATGTATTTTGTGACGCAAGTAAACGTGCTTATGCAACTTGCGCCTTTTTAAGAATTTCAACTACTGCAGGTATCAGGGTTCAGTTAGTTAACTCCAGGAGTCGTCTAGCTCCCCTGAAACCGATATCGATTCCACGTTTGGAACTTTTGTCCTGTTTGATTGGTGCGAGACTTGCATCAACAGTTTTATCTGATTTGAAGTTACCCAATGTTGCTACTGTTCTTTGGAGTGATTCTTCTACAGCTTTGGGGTGGATTAAGAGAGAACACTCATGGGGAACGTTTGTACATAATAGAGTTCAAGAGATACGAACGCTAACAAATCCATCTACCTGGAGACACATTCCAGGTCATCTTAACCCTGCGGACCTTCCATCAAGGGGCTGTTCTGCAGCTCAACTGTCGAAATCCAGATGGTGGGAGGGACCTCCATGGCTTTACCTTACTGAAACCGAATGGCCCCAAACAGACGAACAACCTGATGAAGATCTTTTGCATCAAGAGAAACGAAAAACTATTTTGACTTCTCAGAACAAAGAGAAAAATTCAGATTCAGACTGGTTTTACCGATATTTCTCATCTTTCCAGAAGATAGTCAGGTTGATAGCTTGGATTTTCAGATTTTGTTATAACGCAAGGAGTTCAGAACGGAACACTGCGAATCTCTCGGTAGCAGAAACTGAAAGAGCTGAAAGGTCATTGTGTCGCCTGATTCAGAAGGATTCCTTTACTGGGCAAGAAGATAATTCTATTCGTGCTTTAAGGCCAATAGTAGATCAAGATGGTATTTTACGAGCAAAGACTAACATAATATACCGAAAAGATATAGAACATTTCCGATTCCCTGTTATCTTGCCTTCTAATCACGCAGTTGTACATTCATTAATTTTTGAGAAACATATAGAACTGCAGCATGCAGGTGTCTCGATACTAATGGCCAATTTGAGAGAGAAATATTGGATATTGAAGTCGAGAAAAACCATTCGAAAAGTCATCCAAAAATGTGTAAAGTGTCAGCGGTTCAATGCACAGAAATCCGAAACTGAACCTGGAATTCCCCCGGAAGATAGAGTTCGGGATGCATCCGTATTTGAAGTCGTGAGTGTGGACTTGGCAGGCCCACTTTATTTGAAAGGAAACACAAAATCATGGATTGTATTGTTTACGTGCGCCGTTTTCCGAGCCGTACACCTCGAGCTTGTGACCTCCTTGTCAACTGAAGCCTTTATACTGTCTTTGAGACGGTTTATCGCTAGAAGAGGAAAACCATTCATCATATATTCAGATAATGGGACTAACTTTATTGGTACAGATAGGGCATTGTGTAATATTGATTGGGATGCTGTCTTATCTGTCGCCACTACCCAGAAGATTCGATGGAAGTTCAATCCCCCATCTGCCGCATGGTGGGGCGGATGGTGGGAGAGACTGATACGAATGGTAAAACAACTTTTAAGACGAATTTTGGGTCGAGCGTCATTAAACTATGAAGAGTTAAATACTATCTTATGCGACTGTGAACAGATAATCAATTCTAGACCCATTTCATACGTGTCAGAAGATGTAAGAGATCCAGCCCCTTTGTCCCCTTCAATGTTCTTGCATGACTTGCCTTCTTCAGGAATTCCTGACATTGATGCAGTGGATGGCAATGAACTGAATAGGAGGGCTAAATATCGACAAAGATTGAGAGATGAATTGCGCAAGAGATTCCGCAATGAATATTTAGGGCAGTTACGTCAACGAACGGTAAAAGAACGGAATGACAAACAATTAGCTATTGGAGATGTTGTTCTTCTAGAAGACGCAAAGAAAAACCGTATTCACTGGCCTTTAGCAAGAGTGATTGAGATCTTTCCTGGTAAAGATAAGGTTGTCAGAATAGCCAGGGTGAAGACTCAGTCTGGTGTTTTTCTTAGACCAGTACAGCGACTCTATCGACTTGAAATTCCTGCCAGTGAAAGTAGGGTTCTGCAAGAGCCAGTAGATGTTGAGAATACCACGTCAGATGAAGGAACCGTTCCACCAGAAACTGTAGGTATCCAGAACATCAAACCGGACAAAGGAAATCAACCAGTGCTCTCAAGTGGTAGGTCACCGGTCGTATCCAGAGTTGGACGTATGGTGAGACCCCTTAAGAGACTGAATCTAACTACATTGAGCCCCTCCAAGACCGTCGGGCCTCAAGGTGGGAGAATGTTACAACTGGCAACAGGCGATCCTGACCTCTAGCGCCACCCAGCAGAGACTAAGCAGAAAAGAACGAACTCTGTGATGAGTAAACACCGATATCCGTTGTGCTGTAATGTTAAAATAGATGTTAAGTAGTTAAGTGTAATTGTTTATGTAATATATGTGTTAAATATAATAATTATAAAAGCAACGAGTAGTTTCTATGCTCTAGTCTGAATTAATTAGCGAACAGCATGATGGATAATACAGTTACAGGATATTTTCACCCCTCCCGAGACTAGAATCAAGATGCAGATCGAGAGCTGACTATATTTGAGGTAAGAACACCTTGTTTATTTTCTCTAACGACCGAAGTCAGTGAAGATATGCAATATAACGAATAGCTAACAAATATGGAAAATGCAGGTTATGTTTTATATAAAAGTATTCATTGAGATATTATCTCTCGTGTTATTTATTCTAAAGCATTTGAAACTGATTATTATTTTGGCTTTATTTAAAGTTTGAATTGCTAAGTGGCCCGTGCAATAGAATACGATGCGAATAGAATACGACAAATTTCATAGCGAGGTTGGTGGTTTGAAGCAGAATGAAAGAAGAACCAGTTCATTTGTAGCCATTGTTTATTTGTCAAATAACAATGTTTGTTAGAGAAACATTCGTAAGCATCATTTAAAATATATTGAATATTATACGTTTATTAAGATGCACTAAACACTCCATATATAATATTACTTGACATCTGAACAGTTATGGAATTTCTACAAAAATGATATAGAAAAATACAATATTCTTTAAGAAACACTGGTGGAGAAAACACGCAAATTATATAGCTAAAGTTTTATATACTTATACTCATTAACACATAACCTCTTTAAATTATTTAAAAGTATGTGTAACAAATAATTATTATTTTTGCCTTCTTTTACGCCTGAGAAACATTCAACAGCATTTAAAAAATGTTTTGAATTCATCTATCATTCATTTAAAAATTGTTGCATATCTGGTTAACTCACATAAAAATAAATTGTAAAATGAAAAACTAATACTATAAACTACGCCTAAATTATCGAATGAATTGTTTTGCAAATTTAATTCACCATGACCCATCGTGCTACGTAAAAATATTCTATTGTGGATTAATGTGCATTTTGTGACAGAGCACTAACATTAAGTTTTATTTTAATGTAATTTTTTTGTAACTACCAATTACTAAATATGATGCATAATGAAATATCATGTTATAAAAACTTTCACAGGGAACAGTAACTCATATAATGTTACAACAAAATTTTTCATACGTTTTACGTTCGAGTTGTTGGTTTTATACGTACTAGTGAAATTGATTCGACTTGCGTGAACTGAGCGTTCGAAACGAATTAGTTATTTTAGTAGAGATTAATCAGTTAATTCAAGGAGTATCCAGTATTGATATTTTGCGACTGTTTGTATAGTTGATGCAGTCGTGCTTGGTGAGCAAGTGACGACGGCAAGCGAAGTGCTGTGTTAGCTTGTAATGCAACGTGCTTTATATGACAATGTGAGTAGTTTGTAACTTAGTAACTCCTTAAATACTTTACTTTACTCTGGGCCTGTTGCAGAAATATAATTTTTGCAATCAGTGTAAGCATAAAGAATGAAATATTAAGAGTGAAATTTCTTCCTCTCACCGGGTTATTTTCGTTGGTTGAATACCGGCTTCAGATTTAAGAAACTTAGGTTGAATTCCCGTCCCTGCATACGATTGTTAAAATCCTAAACCTCTAATTTTAGCTTGAGAACTTTATGATGAAAGTAGCCAATTTCTGTCAAAAATATACAAAGAATATAAAGTTAAGTATTCCCTTTATGAGTAAATACGTAAAACTCTTCTCAGAATGATCTGAAAGTAACAGTACCTGTGTAAGAATCCGTTATGCCATAGTTAATGTAATGAGGGAATTGTCGTAACGTTTTGTACCGCCCTTTAAAACTTACTTTTTCTTATGGGATTTTCCCCCTAACAGCTGCGCGTACTACATAAATATGGATACTGCCCCTGGACTGCCCAGTTTTATTCAATGGAAACGTACTTTTTAGCTCTAAGAACTCACCCCGCTTTCTTATCAGTGGAATTCCTCGTGCGGGGGAGAAATTCGGCGGGGTTGGTGTATTACGCTACATGTTTGGCTACTTTTCGCCTCCCCGAGATACACATGCATAATCGCTTCTCTTTGTGTCGCTTTGTTTTCGCAGTTTTTCTCGCCGCTTGGCGAGCGCTATTCGCCAAATTTGGCGGACTGCTGAACAGATGCGAAAATCATCAGTCACCTGCAAGAAGAGATCTCTCCCGACCCGTTGGACGACAGACTCCAGAGAAGGGGTTTTACAGGATGTCTAAGAAGAGGCAAGATAGTTGGACTTCGGAAACGGTGCTGTTCGCATGGGGACTCACGACTCATTCACCGGTCTTCATAGTCGCATAGAATGACAAACATTATGTATGTTTTTAAGGCCTTAAACCATTTTCTTCATATTCCCTGAAAATAAATATGCTCCATGGTTCATAATTTTGGGTCGTCATTCCTCGTTTATCATATATTGATGTCATTTTTCTATTCTAGATGACGAATTCCCAGTTACTATACAGTAACGTGCATCTCAACCTATTTTTAATGCCACGTATTCTTGGTGCGTTCCTTTTCCTACTACAGTAATTATATAATCAAAATAAATTTAATCTTCGACATAACATTCTGCTAAGCGATTCTAGAGAAACAATTTCCTAAATTGCGAGAAATAGAATAAAATTATTTATTTTGTCACCGAAATATCTCTATACTTCGCGATATATTTCTAAATCTCATCTCAGGATATTCCGTTTCACAAAATAATCCAGCATTTTTCTGCAAGCAGTTAACCACTAGAATGTCTTCAGTCACATAATTAGACTTAAAATGTCATCTGACATGGTTAATTGAACTCAAAGGCGAAAGCCAGTCATGATCAGGTTCCTATAAATGTTTGCACTCGACTAACTTCAGCTTTTCCACCCTGTATTTCCCCCTTTGCCCTCTACGTGTTTTCTGACTATCACTTAGACGTTTAACGGACTTAGTGTCACATATATGCGTACTGGGCGCTCCTATGATCATTCAGTGAGTAAAGCGAAATTTTCTTTGCTCCTTACTCGACTAATCATTAATCCAATGTATTTTTTATGAGCGAAATAGCTGAAAACCCGTACTTCGCTACGGAGTACATTCAAATTAAATACAACGGTCAATGTATGCAATTCATGCCAAATATATATATATATATATATATATATATATATATATATATATTATACGATAAATACGACAATCAATGTATACAATTGATGTAAAATATATATATATATATATATATATATATTTATAAGAAAATCGTAAAAGATAATTTTATAGACAAAATAATGTAGAAGAAAATATTCAAATTAAATCTAATATAAAGAATACTAAAGAATATAGTACAGTTTGTAGAACATTTCTTTTAGTGTATTTTAATATTTTTTTGGATAATGTCCAATCGTCTGCCGCATTAGCAAGGAAAAAAATATTTTTTTTGTCTATTTAGTTGTTACGCACGTGACGATAAATTTATTGAAAGTACCAGAAAAAGAAATCACGTGATCAGCATTTAATAAATTAAATTCTAAAAATTAATCTTTAAAAATTCACCAAAAATCAGAAGATGACGGTAAAGATTCGAAAAAGATTTCATT
Source organism: Dolomedes plantarius (assembly GCA_907164885.2). Taxonomy (NCBI): domain Eukaryota; kingdom Metazoa; phylum Arthropoda; class Arachnida; order Araneae; family Dolomedidae; genus Dolomedes; species Dolomedes plantarius. Next base: position 122,177,048 of record OU015500.1, on the reverse strand, counting down.
TTAAAGGAATTTTTATTATCTTTCTCGTGATATAAATTTTATAACCCTCAAATTATTATTTTAAATGCAAACTTAAAAAAGTCACTAAAACAGCTTAAAAATTTAATTAAAAAAAATCTAAGAAGAATTTTTCAAAAATCTTTCTTAGTGCACCCCTTCACTATAAGAAAAATTTTCGTGCAAAATTTCAGCCCTTTAGGTCCAGCGGTTTGGTCTGTGCGTTGTATGTCAGTCAGTGAGTCAGTTACGGAACTGGTTTATATATATAGATGATAGTTTCTCTATATTATGAACTTCTATTAAAAGAAATCTTTTAGTTCAGGAAATTTTCTTTACAACATCGACTCTGACACTCATGTTTTTGTACAGTAATCCTCGTTTTATATAAAAACAGTGCCTCATTAAAGAAATTCGAAATCATTAGGGGCCAATATATGACTTGACATTATGCATAAAGCGTGCCGAAAGGGTGGTGCTTAAGGCTTCTATGTATTAACCCTATTGGATTGGCTCACCTCAATGTTAACCTATGGAGGAAATGTATCCAAGGATTGCGGACTGGGATTGAGAGATTTTTTTAAAATTGTACTCCGTATTAGAGAAAAGAAATTTTACACCCTAGGGTAGTTTTCGTTTAAAAGTAATGCAAATAATATTTTAAAATTTAAGTTATTCGGGGAAAAAAATCTGGTGTAGTGTGTTTTAAACTCACATAAATCTCTTTGGTGGACGAAACTTATAAAATGAATCCTGTTTCAAGGTGCAGAAAAGTTCAGGCTATATGAAAATACTATTTTTTACCATGTTTTTATTAATTCGCTTTCTTGTTTGTTTGTTTGTGTGTATGTGTATGTATGTGTGTGTGTGTTTGTCCAGTAGAAATCTTGCAATCGATTTTTAACTAACTTCCCGACTAGCTAAGATTTTTGAAACGTTTAGAATAGCTCAGAATACGATGACAATACATTATTTTGATACTTTTAGCCATCTTTAAGCAGTTTGAATTCATTTTCAGTTTATTTGGTTTTGTAGACTGGTGCAGCCATCTATCGGTCGGGACTGGAACGAAAAGTTAAACGCAAGTTAACTTCCAATTAACTTTATTTTCTTTCAAGTTGATGGGATAATTCATCAAAAAAAATTTTTTTTAAAGTATTTATTAATATATAAAATTGTCAAGTTTATATGATTCAACAGAAAATTTAAAAACATGGTATATAAAAGTTCTTTTTATCTGGTAATTATTATTGGATTATGAGCATTTATGGAGTTGTAAAGAGTAGACACATTTTCGCCATACGTTAACATTGAGGTGAGTAAATCCAATATGGTAGTACACAACCGCCTTAAAGCAAAAATACTTATCTTTACCGTACAGGTGATCTCCAGTAAACTTATCGGCTGAGGAGCACATAATAAGCACGAAACCTAAGTCCCAGGCAACCTGTACACTGGAGAAGTATATTTTTGCTCTAAGCATTGTCCCTTTGGTAGGCTTTATTATGTACACTGTCATCATCTTGCGCTGTAAAAATTATGCTACAACTCGTAATAGACGACTGTTCACTCCGAAGTGATGGTTTACTGTACTTTGTCAATTCCCAGTAAAAACTGAAATTCCTGATTGCGAATTTCTTGCCCTCAATATAAAGTTTCCTCTATAGTTTCATTGCATACTGACAGGTCTCGTGTGTGGAGGTATGTATGCAGGAGTATGAGGGAAATCTGATAAATTGTGATCGCCAAATTTTCAAATTGTTATTAACAAAACCTTTATCATAAAGAGTGTACGTAAAGTTTTATATGTACTTGTATATACTAGTTTTATATGTATATACTAGTTTTATATGTATTATATACTAATTGGCCCGTGCGACCCATTCGCATGCGATTAAAATACGATAAATTTTGCAGCAGGATGAAAGAAGAACCGGTTCATTTGTAGCAATTGTTTATTTGTCAAATAGCAATGGTGCGTAAGAATAATACAAAAACAATTGCAAAACACCTTTGGCCACAATATTGGAGGTGAAGCGTAAGACAAAACAGGGGAACATGACATATGTACCCGTCAAAATACCTTTGTAGACAATATTAAAAGTTAAATATGACACAAACTCGTAGAAAATGTGATATTTACATTACAAAACCTATTTGTGCACACTATTTGACTGTGCCGTTCAGGCTCATTCAAGGAAGGAACTTTAGGGCCGAAAGTCAATATTTCACTTCGATTTTTAAACAAACAATACAATGTGTCATTCTGAATTAACAATTCGTCAGAAGCGCAGAACTTAATATTTAAAATGGTACTTCATTTATCGATTTTGGTTAAGCATGAAAGGATAGAAAGGGATCGTCACAAAAAATCACCTTGTAGAAATAACATATATGATTTTGACATGCAAAAAGGATAACGTACACCTACACGGATGTTGTCAATAAAGAAACTCATTAATGAAATCACAGAATGATAATCAAAGCAAACGATTTTTAAATTGAAAAGTTCAGTGCGATTGATAATGGTAAAGTAAAAAAAAGCTAGCGTGCGCCATCTAGGGGAAGAAAAATATTAATAATGTTTATCCTTAGATTTATAAACAAAAAAAAAGATGTATAATTCAAAATTAACATTTCGTACGAAGCGGATATCTTAATCTTTAAAATAGTATCTCATTTATCGTTTTTGGTTTAGTATGAAGGGAGAAAAAGGGATAAAACAAAAAATAAACCTTTTAGAAATAATAATAATAATAATAATAATAATATATATATATATATATATATATATATATATATATATATATATATATATATATATATATATATAGTATCTCATTTATCGTTTTTGGTTTAGTATGAAGGGAGAAAAAGGGATAAAACAAAAAATAAACCTTTTAGAAATAATAATAATAATAATAATAATATATATATATATATATATATATATATATATATATATATATATATATATATATATATTGATTGTGTTATAATATGGAAAAGTATATAGTATGCAAAATGTATGGTTGTTAATAATTTATTGTATTTGAAGTTACTCAAATCGTCTTTATCATTGCAAGCTTCAGTATTCCTCGGAAATTAATTTTTATTGTGACAGAAAGTTTCTACGAAAAGAATTTTTTCCCCATCAAAGTTCAAAAGATTTTTGAATTCATTTTTTTGTGTGTTATTTGCTTTGCGTCATAGTTTTTTACGGCTTGCATATGCGTTAAGAATCCATAAATTTTGTTCATAAAAGTTTCCGAATTTCTGAAAACAAAGTGCTTTTTTTAAGGCACTTTCATGAAGCAGAATCACACAATTTTTTTTTCAGTATAGGAATGTATATGGTATGGAAAACTTACGAATCTTTGTCATTTATCATATCGAAGTTTCTAAAATATTTCTTATTGCATTTTTCGGTTTCATCTATGACATTATTAGGCGAATACTATTTCTTTTCTTTACTTTTGCATTTTAAAGAAATAAGAATTTTACTAGATCAATAGTTTTTGGGGAAAATTTTGTAATTTTAACCAGTTAATTTCATTAGTCATAAAGCGAAGCGAAATAAATTTACATATTAAAAACTGAGGTCTTGCTATGGTACTTATAGTACTTTAGTTTAGTTTTTGAGGAAAACAAGGGAGTAAATGAGTAAAATAATTTCAAGATAAAAAGAAATTTTATATACCATGTTTTTAAATTTTCTGTTGAATCATATAAACTTGACAATTCTATGTATTAATAAATACTTTTTAAAATTTTTTTTGATGAATTATCCCATCAACTTGAAAGAAAATGAAGTTAATTGGAAGTTAACTTGCGTTTAACTTTTCGTTCCCGTGCCAGCCAATAGATGGCTGCACCTATCTACAAAACAAAATTAACTGAAAATAATTGAAAATGAATTTAATTCTGCTTAAAGATGGCTAAAAGTATTAAAATAATGCATTGTCATCGTGTTCTGAGCTATTCTAAGAGTTTCAAATGTCTAGCTAGTCGGGAAGTTAGTTAAAAATCGATTACAAGATTGGTACGGCACAAACACACAAACACACAAACAAACAAGAAAGTGAGTTAATAAAAACATGGTGATAAAATAAAGGTGACGGATTGAATTTAAGGCGAAAAATTGTAATAGTTCAGGAATAGTTCAGTCTATGTTCAGGAATTCTCCATTTTCCGCATTTTTTGCCAAATTCATAAATCTCTGTTAGATATCATAACTAACGAAATTTGAAGAGAAAAATTCTATTTAAATACACTGCTGAAAAAAATTAGGGGAGCAAGCAAAAAAGTTAAGAAAACCGTGCGAGACAGCCACGTATTGGCATAAAACGGATAGTACACGGGTATCAATACGCAATACAGAAAAAAGACGTAAAAAATTTCGTAATTAAACTTTAATTCTTTGAAAATATGGAAAAAACATGAAAAGATGATTTAGGGCAACAATTTGGTTACATGTAAACGATAAAAAAAGTATTGTTTAGAAATGATGCAAGATTTTTAATTTGGCGTGTGGTCTTCTCGAACAGCTAAGACTGCTGCACACCTGTTTTCCATCGATGCGATGATATTATCTATAAGACTTATGGGAATACTGTTCTACTCCCCAAGAAGTGCAATCTCCAAGTCTCGGACAGTATAAGAAGGCCTTGGTCTCGCAGCAATGCGTCGTCCGAGCATGTCCCAAACATGCTCGATTGGATTCAGGTCAGGAGAGCACGCTGGCCATTCCATACGCTGTATTGTTTCAGCTTCAAGCATGTTCTCCACAAGACGAGCTGTATGCAGTCAGGCATTATCATGCTGGAAAACAAAGGAATCTCAAATGGCTGCAGCGTAAGGTATGACATGAGGTCTCAGTATCTCGACTGCATACCTTCGGGCCGTCAAAGTACCATTCCGAATGATATGCAGGTCCGTACTGTGATGTTGTTATCACATCACTCCATCGCTATTCGCAACAGCGATTAGCGATCACTCCTTTCCCCTTGGTTTTGGTGGAGGAAGTGAAGTGGAGTGAAGAGTGCAGTGTCGTTTTTGAGCGGGAAGAAACAACGTGCTTGCATGAAAAAAAAAAAGGTGGTCTTTTTTGGCAGTACGGTGGTATCCGCAGGTTATGATAGTACGTTTTTTTTATGGTTTTAGAGATAGCTACATAGCAGTCTTCTCAGGCAATGTGCCCAATCCGGAACCATCTGAGTTAATGTTCATTATAAATGTGTAATAATACGACATGAGAACTGCTATTGCTGGATACTATCAGATGCTGTTATTAGTTCTTCTAAAATGGGTCCCAAGGTGTCGACATATCTATATATCTATGTGCCTGTGTTTTAGACAACTCTATTAAAATAAAGTAGTTTTTTTGGATAGAGGAAGGTGATATACGTTTTATTCATCGTTCTGCTTATTAACATATGAAGGTGAGTGAGCCATCATTATTATTAGTTTTATTTTATACCAGTTCAATCACTCTGAGTTGACCTACAAGACACTGTAAGTGGTTGTTGCGGTCCACATATACATCACGCCTTTATTTTTTTGAATTGTTAACACCACCATTGTAGTAATAGTTCCACAAGGAACCAAAAATAACACCACAATATGGTGCCGATATTATTTGTTCGTGGTTGAGCTGGTTTCATCTTGTAATTGAAATAATTGATGATTTTAAAGAATAAGAGGAAGAATAATGAAGTATGTGAAATATGAATTTTTTTTTAACTCGTGTAAATAGCCATGAGTTATGTTGTTAATGAGAAGGAAAATGAATTTAATTAGTGATATAATATACAATGAAATTAGTATAATGAATTTGTTTAAGAAGATGTTGAACATGTGTTAATATATATATTGATGCAGAAAATGAATATATCATTGTTTTTTTTTATATGTATTCAATCTTGGGAAATCTACAATTTTGAGTCAAGATCATAAATTAAGTGAATGAATGACTGCATTATATGTATATGTATTGTGTTGTTATCTTTATGGGTCAAATATGAAAAATTTTAAGTCAAGTTTTGATAGATTGTTGTGCATGCCATTTCTAAATATGTTAAGGTAAAAAAAAAAAAAGAACTGTTGCTTAAAAATTAGTCTACTTTTTAGAATTCTAAAAATTGAGGAGAGGTCAAAATAAGTTCTTCACAAGATGGCTAGTAAAAATCAATCCTTCAAAGTTATGATAGCACCTTTCACGGGTGATCCAGAACTGTTGGAATTTTTTATTGAACAGGTACAATTTAAGTTGAAAAATACTAATTGGTCTGATTCACATGCTCTTGCTTTTGTAAAATCCAAATTGACAGAGGCTGCACTGAAGTTTTATGTTTCCTCACCTGTATGTAAAAGTGCTAAAGATGTAGCTGAACTCTTCAATATTTTCAGAAAATTTTTTCGCACTGAATCGGACACAGCTATTGCACAGCAATATGCTGATGTAAAGTTTGAGAAGAGTGAAAGAATAAATCTATTTGCTAATCGTCTTGAAAATATTGTTAGGAAGAGGTTCCCCTTAATGAGTGAGGATGCAATTCAGCAGATTTTGGTGGCAAAGCTTAATGACCTGATTCCTACAAATTTTAAATTGCATCTACTAACCCAAAAAGCCAAATCTTTTGCTGAGATGGTAGATGCGTTAGATAAATTCCAGGAAATTTCAAGTCTTGCCATCGAACAATTACCTAGTACCTCTTATGCCACACTTAATCAGGTTGCTCATAAAAATAATCATGTCAATAACCAGGCTGTTGATGACGAAGTAAACGATGGGTCTAGTGAAGCTTGTTATCAATCTAGTACTGAACCAGGTGCTAAAAATTTTAATCGTGGAAGACAACAGAACTCAGTTTGGTGTCAATGGTGTTCTCGATCAGGGCATACTGCTGCAAGGTGCTTTGCATTGAAAAGGTGGCACAATCAGGAAAGGTTCAAGTCAAATAGGGTAAATGATTTTCATTCAAGGAAAAACAGATCACCTAGACCTGCCTCTCATAATAGGTGGAACTCAAGAGGTTTGGCTAGAAGGTCACAGTCTAAGGATAATAATCAAGCATGACTAGATGTACAAAAGGGTCCAATGTGTAATGGTGAGGGCTCCTGTCAATATGCATCACACAGTCAAGCTCAGGTCAACAGTGTGTCTGTTCAAAACACAGCATCAAATAATGAGTTCCATAATATTTCCAATCAACTGCATACTCCTATTCAGCTGTCTCATAAACCAGAAGGAAGAACCTCTGATGCACAAGATAATTTTTATGTTGATGGAAGTGAGGTTATCATGAGGTCTCCAGCTACTCGTGATAGATATCCTCTCTCATCTGTCAGAAATGTTAGGTCTATTGCTGTGCAGACTTCGAATCCTATTCCAATTGTTGATCCTGTACATCAGGATAGTGATGCAGTTTTCATACAATCTCTTAAATTTTTGTTGCATACTGATGTGGGTTTGCCTGATCTGCCTATTATCCAACTTTCTCTGAACAGGGCCCCTGAAAATTTTCTGCTTGATTCAGGTGCTTCACTCTCTTTACTATCCAAGTCATATTTTCTAAGGTATAGGGATAAGCTAAATTATAAAAGAATTGCTTCGAATGTTAAAATTACTACTGTAAACTCATCTGTGCATTGTGATGGATGCATTTGTCTGTCTTTCAAAATTGGTAAAGTGTTTTATAAACATACCTTTTTCTTAATTGAAATTGATAAGAATTCAAAGTTCATTGGTATCATTGGTTTTGACTTTCTGAAATCCAATAGAGTAGTTATTGATCTGCATAACAATGTGATACACATTAACAACAGTAGTGTTGATATTCTGGATTCTATACCTGCATGTGATGTCGAAGAGACTGTTGAGGAAAATCTAAATCCTATTGCACATCAAACTGACCTTAATGACTGGAATGAGGTAATTAATGGTAATTCTTATATACCGAACAATTCTTGTGAACAGACTGTTACTGGTAGATGTTGCCTTATCAGGAAGGTTCTCATTCCACCTCAGGATACTGTTTATGTCTCGGTGATGTCTTCATACCTTCCCTCAGACAACCATGTCGTCTTTGTACCAGCCACTGAATATTGCCCTTTCTCTTCATACCAGGCAGTAATAGAAGTCTGTGGCACTAACTCGAAAAATTCTCATGTGCAATTTTCTATTCCTTTGCATAATCATACAGATAAGCCTTTACATCTCAATAAGCATACAACTGTTGGTCATATATTCGAAATTGAAGAAATTAATGAAAATAAAGAAGCAAATAATGCATCCAGTAGAGAACATAAAATCAATCTTATACAGGCATCCCCTGATATAATTGCACTCAGGCAAGCTGAGTTTGATTTGAAAAACTTCTCACTCGACCATTTAGTCTCTAATGAAAAACAGAGGTTACAAGAAATTCTTAACAATTTTAACACTGTCTTCTCTTCATCTTTAAAATCTCTGGGTCATACAGACCATGTTATTCCTCATATAAAGTTTATTGCAGATATCCCTATAAAAACATCTCCTTTTCCTGTTCCACAAGCAATTCAGGAAGAAGCCAAACAACAGTTGGATTCCTTACAAGAGGCGGGAATCATTGAAAGGTCCATCTCCGAATGGGCATGTCCCATGTTAATGGTGAAGAAGAAACCTGTGTCTGAGACTGACAGGCCTACCTTTCGGTTGGCACTAGATTTACGATTAATTAACTCCATGATCAGATGTGCAAATTATCCACTTCCTCGGATTGATACGATCATTAATAATGTGTCACAATACAAGTACTTCACGACTTTGGACTTTCCATCAGCTTATCACCAGATTGCATTACCAAAAGAGTTTAGGAGACGACTGTCGTTCACTACTCAATGGGGAACATATTCATTTAAAAGACTAATGTTCGGTTTAAGATCTGCTATATCTTCTTTCCAAATGCTTGCAGATGCCATTATTGAGGAGACTCACCAGTTAGGAATCTATTCCTACCAAGATGACTTCATCATACCAAGTAACTCCTTTGATGAAACTTTGGAAAAGCTGCAGGCATTACTCAATGTTCTACAGAAGTATAATCTAACTCTCTCACCTAAGAAATGTAAGTTCCATCAATCCTCAATTGACTATTTAGGTTTTTGCATTCAAGAACATAAGATCTTGCCTATTTCTTCAAACATCACAAAAGTCACTAGTTTTCCAGTACCTGCAATCAAACGACAACTCAAACGGTTCACTGGGTTATGCTCATTTTATAGAAAACTTATCCCTTCATACTCAAAATTAATTGATCCCCTTATCAAGTTAACATCTCCAAAGACACCTTTTGTGTGGACCAATATTCATGATGAAGTCTTTAAATCAGTGCAAAAGGTATTTTTCTCCAAACCTTTCCTTTCAAGACCAGACTGGAAGAAGGACTTCATACTAAACACTGATGCTAGCAAAATTGCCATTGCTGGAGTTCTCCTACAAGAAAGAAATGGTACTCTACTACCTGTGAGTTATTTCAGTCAAACGTTGTCAAGGACAGAGCAACAGTACTGTGCCCTGAAACTCGAATTGATGGCGATTGTAAGATCTGTTACTGCCTTCAAGTTTTACCTATACAATCGCCCATTTAAAATTTTAAGTGACAGCAAGCCTTTAGAACACTACAGAAAAATTTCTTCTCCAGCTGACGTAACGACCAAGTGGCTCATTGAACTCTCCAAATATGAGTACACTTTTCAGCATGTGAAGGGTAGCACAAACGTGCTAGCAGACTATCTGTCAAGAGAGGACTTTCAAGCTTGTACTCAAGACCTTTCGAAGAATCCTGAGTTAATCCAGGAAAAGACAGCACTTCCTATTTCTTCTGCTTCTCCATCCATTGAGCTACATCACATAACCAATGATGTAAATAATGCTAAGAAAACTCCTTCTAGTAATCTAATAAATAATGCTAGTAATCAGGTAAACTCTCAACAGTCAGGTAATCAAGACCCACTCCTGGAAATCTCTGAAGATACTCTCTTCAAAGAGCAGAGAGAGGATTCCTTGCTGTTCAAAATAATTCTCAAGGTTACATCCAATGAGAAAGATCCTAAGTACCAAAACTATTTTGTGCACCCTGATACAGGACTATTAATGATAAAGAAAAAGTTTAACCAGCCTGAAAATTCCAATAATGTTAAAATTGTGGTTCCTCATAATTTAAAGCAGAAAGTATTAAATATTTGTCACTTGCCACATTTTGGAATTAGAAATACTTATAGAAGAGTATTAAAGAAATTCTATTGGAGAGGCATTTATGATGATGTCAAGAACTTTGTGTTGTCATGCACATTGTGTATACAACATAAACCACATCAAATTCCTTCTGCACCCCTACAGGAGATGTTCATCCCCTCCAAACCTAATGAATTAGTCTCAATGGACTTTGTCGGACCTTTCTCTAACAGCTTTCATGTTCTGACTTTCTTAGATCATTTCTCCAAGCATTTGGAATTGGTGCCTATCAAAAATGCCACTGCTCAGGCAGTTGTCAAGGCAATTACTGGGTATATCACTACCTTTGGACGTCCAGCTGCCCTGATGTCAGACTTAGGTCCACAATTTACTGCAAATGTATTCGACAACTTTGTCCAGTCACTGAAAATCACTATTGCTCATTCATCTCCTGGTCATCCGCAAACTCAAGGGTCATCAGAGCGAATTAACACCAGCATTAAGACTTCTATAGCTACTCTTACTAAAGAAGGTTTTGATTTTCAGCAGGCTCTCATGATACATAAGAATCTATATAATACGTCAATTCACTCATCTACCGGATATACCCCAGCTTTTCTTCATTTTGGTAGAGCCATCACGAGTATCTTTGACCTTTTTGAAGCACCTGAACTAGAAGCCATGTCTTTTCCATACGAGTATTACAAATATATGTCATCTATGAAACAAATTCACGATCAAGTGTATAATAACATGAAGGTGAGGCAAGGAATAAGAAACCAAAGACAACACAAGAAGGCAGCACTGAGAAAGTTTAAAGAAGGTGATACTATCTTCATTAAAACAAAGGACACCTTCAAATCAAGATTTATCGGTCCATTTTCTGTCCAGAAAGTTATTTCTGATGTTTTGCTGTCTGTCAAGGAGATGGAGAATGAAGTTGCTGAACCATTTAATATCAACATTGACAGAATTATCCTTGCCCAGAAACGAAAACAACATTTAATCACACAACCAACTACTGCAGTTTCCTCGTCAAATGAAGCAACTACCTCGCATAGTTATAACTTAAGACCTCGGCTGTGATCTCTTATATAACCAGACTTAACTATGATTAATCTAATCTAGATGTGTAGTTTTATTTACAGATTGCCTAGGTGTATTGGAAAAGGAACCTTCTTGTGCAGACATGGTTATCTCAGGTTAAATGTTGCAACTTAAGTACAGGTAATTTACAAGTCTCTTGATCATATTTTGATCTGTACAATGTAAATCTCATATGGTCTCTACTGCAATAGACTGGTCATATTCAAATGGAATTCACTTTAAAAAAAATTTTTTTCTTGTCTTTAACAATGTTTCATATAAGAGGTACAGAGAAGAATAGTTGTAATCGAATGGTAACATAAGTTAATAATGCAATATTGTTAAGTTAAAATTTTCTTTCTTTGTTAATGAATATAAATGTGCAATACTAAAATTTAAGTACTTATTGGTTATACGTGAACTGCTGTATTGATTGTCCTTGCTGTTTAAAGTTTGTTGGTTCTATTATGCTTTTCTATGTCATGTATGATGATTTCTTACACATATACCTGTAAGTGTTTTGTAAACAGGTACATTTCTTTTATTGTTGGTTGTTTACTTTGGGTTATATATATACATTCTTGTTCTTGTGACGACACATACACATACACACTCTCTCTCTCATATTTTTTGCATGCATGCATACTCTCTCATACACACACAAGTCATACAATTTCATCTCATTATACTTGTTATTTTAGGTATATATCTCTTTTGTTTTTATTATTTTCTATTATGTACAATGTGCACATTTATTTGTTGGATCTAATGTTGTTTTGATGTATATACTCCTTTCATACATATTGTGTTGAGCTCAGGTACCTGAATGAATGAGTAACTAAAGATGTGATCACACATTTTTTTTGTGCTGTTGTTGTACTAATACAACTTAATTCTTATGAATCTAAGCACGAATCCTAGGTGTGATATTGTGTTCATTGATTAGCTAATCATGATTATTTCAACATGAATCTGCAGATTGAGGATTGCTTACCTTTAAATTGTTTGTGACTATAATCATATGTTTTTGTTGCAAGATCCAATACATTAAACATATTTGTTTTGTATTTATGTTTAGCAAATTGCTTTATTTTATGTAACCAAATGGAGTCTTCATACACTTGCTCAATTGTGTTTGCCAAGATTTTTTTTGTCTTGCTTGTGCTTAAGGGTACAATGCATGGTTATTGAAAGATGTTGATGGTATTCAATTTTAAGTATACTGTAAATTAAAAAGGTCAATTTGTTTCTCATTTATGTAAAATAGGCACACATGCTTTGTAAATGGAGCTTAAAGGTTATTGCAGGGAAATAAGTATGTTAAAAGTTCACAGAATGTGTTGTTTTTGTCACACATTTGTTGTAAGTGATCTTGTAGTGTTTTTATCCTACCTTATCTCTAAACAAACTGTGATATACATGTATAAAGATATCCCTAAGTTTTATTAACATCATTGTTGATAGTTTGGAATTCAATGATCTCATGAACTAGATCAATTGTGTATGAATTTTGTGAATATAAGCTCAATTGTAATTGTGATATTGGTCGACACCTACAGTTAAGGAATTTCTGTATGCTACTGATTTGTGTAAAGGTTTTTTTTGTTTTTTTGTTTTTTTTTGTAATGTTATGATTCCCTGTGACTAGAGATAATTTATGGTTGGGTTGTAAAAAAAATTTTGTAATCCCACTCATGCACTCCCAGTTTTGACACTGTTCGTCCATTGTTCCTTGGGCTTTCAAAATTTTTGTTGGTCGTCTGGGGTATTGTGATGTTGTTATCACATCACTCCATCGCTATTCGCAACAGCGATTAGCGATCACTCCTTTCCCCTTGGTTTTGGTGGAGGAAGTGAAGTGGAGTGAAGAGTGCAGTGTCGTTTTTGAGCGGGAAGAAACAACGTGCTTGCATGAAAAAAAAAAAGGTGGTCTTTTTTGGCAGTACGGTGGTATCCGCAGGTTATGATAGTACGTTTTTTTTATGGTTTTAGAGATAGCTACATAGCAGTCTTCTCAGGCAATGTGCCCAATCCGGAACCATCTGAGTTAATGTTCATTATAAATGTGTAATAATACGACATGAGAACTGCTATTGCTGGATACTATCAGATGCTGTTATTAGTTCTTCTAAAATGGGTCCCAAGGTGTCGACATATCTATATATCTATGTGCCTGTGTTTTAGACAACTCTATTAAAATAAAGTAGTTTTTTTGGATAGAGGAAGGTGATATACGTTTTATTCATCGTTCTGCTTATTAACATATGAAGGTGAGTGAGCCATCATTATTATTAGTTTTATTTTATACCAGTTCAATCACTCTGAGTTGACCTACAAGACACTGTAAGTGGTTGTTGCGGTCCACATATACATCACGCCTTTATTTTTTTGAATTGTTAACACCACCATTGTAGTAATAGTTCCACAAGGAACCAAAAATAACACCACAATATGGTGCCGATATTATTTGTTCGTGGTTGAGCTGGTTTCATCTTGTAATTGAAATAATTGATGATTTTAAAGAATAAGAGGAAGAATAATGAAGTATGTGAAATATGAATTTTTTTTTAACTCGTGTAAATAGCCATGAGTTATGTTGTTAATGAGAAGGAAAATGAATTTAATTAGTGATATAATATACAATGAAATTAGTATAATGAATTTGTTTAAGAAGATGTTGAACATGTGTTAATATATATATTGATGCAGAAAATGAATATATCATTGTTTTTTTTATATGTATTCAATCTTGGGAAATCTACAATTTTGAGTCAAGATCATAAATTAAGTGAATGAATGACTGCATTATATGTATATGTATTGTGTTGTTATCTTTATGGGTCAAATATGAAAAATTTTAAGTCAAGTTTTGATAGATTGTTGTGCATGCCATTTCTAAATATGTTAAGGTAAAAAAAAAAAAAGAACTGTTGCTTAAAAATTAGTCTACTTTTTAGAATTCTAAAAATTGAGGAGAGGTCAAAATAAGTTCTTCACAAGATGGCTAGTAAAAATCAATCCTTCAAAGTTATGATAGCACCTTTCACGGGTGATCCAGAACTGTTGGAATTTTTTATTGAACAGGTACAATTTAAGTTGAAAAATACTAATTGGTCTGATTCACATGCTCTTGCTTTTGTAAAATCCAAATTGACAGAGGCTGCACTGAAGTTTTATGTTTCCTCACCTGTATGTAAAAGTGCTAAAGATGTAGCTGAACTCTTCAATATTTTCAGAAAATTTTTTCGCACTGAATCGGACACAGCTATTGCACAGCAATATGCTGATGTAAAGTTTGAGAAGAGTGAAAGAATAAATCTATTTGCTAATCGTCTTGAAAATATTGTTAGGAAGAGGTTCCCCTTAATGAGTGAGGATGCAATTCAGCAGATTTTGGTGGCAAAGCTTAATGACCTGATTCCTACAAATTTTAAATTGCATCTACTAACCCAAAAAGCCAAATCTTTTGCTGAGATGGTAGATGCGTTAGATAAATTCCAGGAAATTTCAAGTCTTGCCATCGAACAATTACCTAGTACCTCTTATGCCACACTTAATCAGGTTGCTCATAAAAATAATCATGTCAATAACCAGGCTGTTGATGACGAAGTAAACGATGGGTCTAGTGAAGCTTGTTATCAATCTAGTACTGAACCAGGTGCTAAAAATTTTAATCGTGGAAGACAACAGAACTCAGTTTGGTGTCAATGGTGTTCTCGATCAGGGCATACTGCTGCAAGGTGCTTTGCATTGAAAAGGTGGCACAATCAGGAAAGGTTCAAGTCAAATAGGGTAAATGATTTTCATTCAAGGAAAAACAGATCACCTAGACCTGCCTCTCATAATAGGTGGAACTCAAGAGGTTTGGCTAGAAGGTCACAGTCTAAGGATAATAATCAAGCATGACTAGATGTACAAAAGGGTCCAATGTGTAATGGTGAGGGCTCCTGTCAATATGCATCACACAGTCAAGCTCAGGTCAACAGTGTGTCTGTTCAAAACACAGCATCAAATAATGAGTTCCATAATATTTCCAATCAACTGCATACTCCTATTCAGCTGTCTCATAAACCAGAAGGAAGAACCTCTGATGCACAAGATAATTTTTATGTTGATGGAAGTGAGGTTATCATGAGGTCTCCAGCTACTCGTGATAGATATCCTCTCTCATCTGTCAGAAATGTTAGGTCTATTGCTGTGCAGACTTCGAATCCTATTCCAATTGTTGATCCTGTACATCAGGATAGTGATGCAGTTTTCATACAATCTCTTAAATTTTTGTTGCATACTGATGTGGGTTTGCCTGATCTGCCTATTATCCAACTTTCTCTGAACAGGGCCCCTGAAAATTTTCTGCTTGATTCAGGTGCTTCACTCTCTTTACTATCCAAGTCATATTTTCTAAGGTATAGGGATAAGCTAAATTATAAAAGAATTGCTTCGAATGTTAAAATTACTACTGTAAACTCATCTGTGCATTGTGATGGATGCATTTGTCTGTCTTTCAAAATTGGTAAAGTGTTTTATAAACATACCTTTTTCTTAATTGAAATTGATAAGAATTCAAAGTTCATTGGTATCATTGGTTTTGACTTTCTGAAATCCAATAGAGTAGTTATTGATCTGCATAACAATGTGATACACATTAACAACAGTAGTGTTGATATTCTGGATTCTATACCTGCATGTGATGTCGAAGAGACTGTTGAGGAAAATCTAAATCCTATTGCACATCAAACTGACCTTAATGACTGGAATGAGGTAATTAATGGTAATTCTTATATACCGAACAATTCTTGTGAACAGACTGTTACTGGTAGATGTTGCCTTATCAGGAAGGTTCTCATTCCACCTCAGGATACTGTTTATGTCTCGGTGATGTCTTCATACCTTCCCTCAGACAACCATGTCGTCTTTGTACCAGCCACTGAATATTGCCCTTTCTCTTCATACCAGGCAGTAATAGAAGTCTGTGGCACTAACTCGAAAAATTCTCATGTGCAATTTTCTATTCCTTTGCATAATCATACAGATAAGCCTTTACATCTCAATAAGCATACAACTGTTGGTCATATATTCGAAATTGAAGAAATTAATGAAAATAAAGAAGCAAATAATGCATCCAGTAGAGAACATAAAATCAATCTTATACAGGCATCCCCTGATATAATTGCACTCAGGCAAGCTGAGTTTGATTTGAAAAACTTCTCACTCGACCATTTAGTCTCTAATGAAAAACAGAGGTTACAAGAAATTCTTAACAATTTTAACACTGTCTTCTCTTCATCTTTAAAATCTCTGGGTCATACAGACCATGTTATTCCTCATATAAAGTTTATTGCAGATATCCCTATAAAAACATCTCCTTTTCCTGTTCCACAAGCAATTCAGGAAGAAGCCAAACAACAGTTGGATTCCTTACAAGAGGCGGGAATCATTGAAAGGTCCATCTCCGAATGGGCATGTCCCATGTTAATGGTGAAGAAGAAACCTGTGTCTGAGACTGACAGGCCTACCTTTCGGTTGGCACTAGATTTACGATTAATTAACTCCATGATCAGATGTGCAAATTATCCACTTCCTCGGATTGATACGATCATTAATAATGTGTCACAATACAAGTACTTCACGACTTTGGACTTTCCATCAGCTTATCACCAGATTGCATTACCAAAAGAGTTTAGGAGACGACTGTCGTTCACTACTCAATGGGGAACATATTCATTTAAAAGACTAATGTTCGGTTTAAGATCTGCTATATCTTCTTTCCAAATGCTTGCAGATGCCATTATTGAGGAGACTCACCAGTTAGGAATCTATTCCTACCAAGATGACTTCATCATACCAAGTAACTCCTTTGATGAAACTTTGGAAAAGCTGCAGGCATTACTCAATGTTCTACAGAAGTATAATCTAACTCTCTCACCTAAGAAATGTAAGTTCCATCAATCCTCAATTGACTATTTAGGTTTTTGCATTCAAGAACATAAGATCTTGCCTATTTCTTCAAACATCACAAAAGTCACTAGTTTTCCAGTACCTGCAATCAAACGACAACTCAAACGGTTCACTGGGTTATGCTCATTTTATAGAAAACTTATCCCTTCATACTCAAAATTAATTGATCCCCTTATCAAGTTAACATCTCCAAAGACACCTTTTGTGTGGACCAATATTCATGATGAAGTCTTTAAATCAGTGCAAAAGGTATTTTTCTCCAAACCTTTCCTTTCAAGACCAGACTGGAAGAAGGACTTCATACTAAACACTGATGCTAGCAAAATTGCCATTGCTGGAGTTCTCCTACAAGAAAGAAATGGTACTCTACTACCTGTGAGTTATTTCAGTCAAACGTTGTCAAGGACAGAGCAACAGTACTGTGCCCTGAAACTCGAATTGATGGCGATTGTAAGATCTGTTACTGCCTTCAAGTTTTACCTATACAATCGCCCATTTAAAATTTTAAGTGACAGCAAGCCTTTAGAACACTACAGAAAAATTTCTTCTCCAGCTGACGTAACGACCAAGTGGCTCATTGAACTCTCCAAATATGAGTACACTTTTCAGCATGTGAAGGGTAGCACAAACGTGCTAGCAGACTATCTGTCAAGAGAGGACTTTCAAGCTTGTACTCAAGACCTTTCGAAGAATCCTGAGTTAATCCAGGAAAAGACAGCACTTCCTATTTCTTCTGCTTCTCCATCCATTGAGCTACATCACATAACCAATGATGTAAATAATGCTAAGAAAACTCCTTCTAGTAATCTAATAAATAATGCTAGTAATCAGGTAAACTCTCAACAGTCAGGTAATCAAGACCCACTCCTGGAAATCTCTGAAGATACTCTCTTCAAAGAGCAGAGAGAGGATTCCTTGCTGTTCAAAATAATTCTCAAGGTTACATCCAATGAGAAAGATCCTAAGTACCAAAACTATTTTGTGCACCCTGATACAGGACTATTAATGATAAAGAAAAAGTTTAACCAGCCTGAAAATTCCAATAATGTTAAAATTGTGGTTCCTCATAATTTAAAGCAGAAAGTATTAAATATTTGTCACTTGCCACATTTTGGAATTAGAAATACTTATAGAAGAGTATTAAAGAAATTCTATTGGAGAGGCATTTATGATGATGTCAAGAACTTTGTGTTGTCATGCACATTGTGTATACAACATAAACCACATCAAATTCCTTCTGCACCCCTACAGGAGATGTTCATCCCCTCCAAACCTAATGAATTAGTCTCAATGGACTTTGTCGGACCTTTCTCTAACAGCTTTCATGTTCTGACTTTCTTAGATCATTTCTCCAAGCATTTGGAATTGGTGCCTATCAAAAATGCCACTGCTCAGGCAGTTGTCAAGGCAATTACTGGGTATATCACTACCTTTGGACGTCCAGCTGCCCTGATGTCAGACTTAGGTCCACAATTTACTGCAAATGTATTCGACAACTTTGTCCAGTCACTGAAAATCACTATTGCTCATTCATCTCCTGGTCATCCGCAAACTCAAGGGTCATCAGAGCGAATTAACACCAGCATTAAGACTTCTATAGCTACTCTTACTAAAGAAGGTTTTGATTTTCAGCAGGCTCTCATGATACATAAGAATCTATATAATACGTCAATTCACTCATCTACCGGATATACCCCAGCTTTTCTTCATTTTGGTAGAGCCATCACGAGTATCTTTGACCTTTTTGAAGCACCTGAACTAGAAGCCATGTCTTTTCCATACGAGTATTACAAATATATGTCATCTATGAAACAAATTCACGATCAAGTGTATAATAACATGAAGGTGAGGCAAGGAATAAGAAACCAAAGACAACACAAGAAGGCAGCACTGAGAAAGTTTAAAGAAGGTGATACTATCTTCATTAAAACAAAGGACACCTTCAAATCAAGATTTATCGGTCCATTTTCTGTCCAGAAAGTTATTTCTGATGTTTTGCTGTCTGTCAAGGAGATGGAGAATGAAGTTGCTGAACCATTTAATATCAACATTGACAGAATTATCCTTGCCCAGAAACGAAAACAACATTTAATCACACAACCAACTACTGCAGTTTCCTCGTCAAATGAAGCAACTACCTCGCATAGTTATAACTTAAGACCTCGGCTGTGATCTCTTATATAACCAGACTTAACTATGATTAATCTAATCTAGATGTGTAGTTTTATTTACAGATTGCCTAGGTGTATTGGAAAAGGAACCTTCTTGTGCAGACATGGTTATCTCAGGTTAAATGTTGCAACTTAAGTACAGGTAATTTACAAGTCTCTTGATCATATTTTGATCTGTACAATGTAAATCTCATATGGTCTCTACTGCAATAGACTGGTCATATTCAAATGGAATTCACTTTAAAAAAAATTTTTTTCTTGTCTTTAACAATGTTTCATATAAGAGGTACAGAGAAGAATAGTTGTAATCGAATGGTAACATAAGTTAATAATGCAATATTGTTAAGTTAAAATTTTCTTTCTTTGTTAATGAATATAAATGTGCAATACTAAAATTTAAGTACTTATTGGTTATACGTGAACTGCTGTATTGATTGTCCTTGCTGTTTAAAGTTTGTTGGTTCTATTATGCTTTTCTATGTCATGTATGATGATTTCTTACACATATACCTGTAAGTGTTTTGTAAACAGGTACATTTCTTTTATTGTTGGTTGTTTACTTTGGGTTATATATATACATTCTTGTTCTTGTGACGACACATACACATACACACTCTCTCTCTCATATTTTTTGCATGCATGCATACTCTCTCATACACACACAAGTCATACAATTTCATCTCATTATACTTGTTATTTTAGGTATATATCTCTTTTGTTTTTATTATTTTCTATTATGTACAATGTGCACATTTATTTGTTGGATCTAATGTTGTTTTGATGTATATACTCCTTTCATACATATTGTGTTGAGCTCAGGTACCTGAATGAATGAGTAACTAAAGATGTGATCACACATTTTTTTTGTGCTGTTGTTGTACTAATACAACTTAATTCTTATGAATCTAAGCACGAATCCTAGGTGTGATATTGTGTTCATTGATTAGCTAATCATGATTATTTCAACATGAATCTGCAGATTGAGGATTGCTTACCTTTAAATTGTTTGTGACTATAATCATATGTTTTTGTTGCAAGATCCAATACATTAAACATATTTGTTTTGTATTTATGTTTAGCAAATTGCTTTATTTTATGTAACCAAATGGAGTCTTCATACACTTGCTCAATTGTGTTTGCCAAGATTTTTTTTGTCTTGCTTGTGCTTAAGGGTACAATGCATGGTTATTGAAAGATGTTGATGGTATTCAATTTTAAGTATACTGTAAATTAAAAAGGTCAATTTGTTTCTCATTTATGTAAAATAGGCACACATGCTTTGTAAATGGAGCTTAAAGGTTATTGCAGGGAAATAAGTATGTTAAAAGTTCACAGAATGTGTTGTTTTTGTCACACATTTGTTGTAAGTGATCTTGTAGTGTTTTTATCCTACCTTATCTCTAAACAAACTGTGATATACATGTATAAAGATATCCCTAAGTTTTATTAACATCATTGTTGATAGTTTGGAATTCAATGATCTCATGAACTAGATCAATTGTGTATGAATTTTGTGAATATAAGCTCAATTGTAATTGTGATATTGGTCGACACCTACAGTTAAGGAATTTCTGTATGCTACTGATTTGTGTAAAGGTTTTTTTTGTTTTTTTGTTTTTTTTTGTAATGTTATGATTCCCTGTGACTAGAGATAATTTATGGTTGGGTTGTAAAAAAAATTTTGTAATCCCACTCATGCACTCCCAGTTTTGACACTGTTCGTCCATTGTTCCTTGGGCTTTCAAAATTTTTGTTGGTCGTCTGGGGTATTGTGATGTTGTTATCACATCACTCCATCGCTATTCGCAACAGCGATTAGCGATCACTCCTTTCCCCTTGGTTTTGGTGGAGGAAGTGAAGTGGAGTGAAGAGTGCAGTGTCGTTTTTGAGCGGGAAGAAACAACGTGCTTGCATGAAAAAAAAAAAGGTGGTCTTTTTTGGCAGTACGGTGGTATCCGCAGGTTATGATAGTACGTTTTTTTTATGGTTTTAGAGATAGCTACATAGCAGTCTTCTCAGGCAATGTGCCCAATCCGGAACCATCTGAGTTAATGTTCATTATAAATGTGTAATAATACGACATGAGAACTGCTATTGCTGGATACTATCAGATGCTGTTATTAGTTCTTCTAAAATGGGTCCCAAGGTGTCGACATATCTATATATCTATGTGCCTGTGTTTTAGACAACTCTATTAAAATAAAGTAGTTTTTTTGGATAGAGGAAGGTGATATACGTTTTATTCATCGTTCTGCTTATTAACATATGAAGGTGAGTGAGCCATCATTATTATTAGTTTTATTTTATACCAGTTCAATCACTCTGAGTTGACCTACAAGACACTGTAAGTGGTTGTTGCGGTCCACATATACATCACGCCTTTATTTTTTTGAATTGTTAACACCACCATTGTAGTAATAGTTCCACAAGGAACCAAAAATAACACCACACGTACGTCCACCTATGCTGATTTCACCCCATACCATAAAACCAGCTCTTCTGTATTATGACCTTTCACGAACGAATTTGGGGTTATTTCGAGTGCCCCTTTCCCTCCATACCAAAACACGTCGGGTGTCACACTCCAGACTGAAACGGGACTCGTCTGTAAATAGCACTTGGCTCCAATCATGTTGCTCCCAATCTCGATGTTCAGTAGCCCATCTTCTTCGGGCCGCACGGTGGCGTGAGGTCAACGGAATGCAGACCATTGGCCTACGTGCATAGAGACCTCCCTGATGAAGCCTATTACGCACTGTTTGGCTGGACACCCTTCGTCCTGTTGCCAAGAGCAACTGTCTTTGCAGCTGAGTAGCATTGTCTGTTCTGTTTCGACGAGCTGTTAACAGTATATACCGGTCATCAGTTGCTGTAGTGGCGCGTGGCTGACCTTGCCCTGGTCGACGTCTAACATTCCCTGTTTCTTGGAATCGATTCCACAGCCTTGCAACGACACTTCTGGCGACTCCAACAGCATCCGCGACACTACGTTGTGTTTGCCCGGATTCAAGTCTGCCTATAATACGCCATGCCATGGATTCCGGTAAATCACGTTGTTGAGACATTTTCAAGTCACCTTTTCTCAAAAAGAATAACTGAGCAATCGGATTTCACAGTTAAGGCAGTGAAACAGACGTTTCTGCAACATCCCGATTTCCGCCCTTATGTTCTTTTTCTGATTTTTGACGTCATGAACTTTGATTTGGATATGAAGTTTTCTTCTTCTTTTTCCTGTTAGGCTTTAAATTATGGATGATTTATTTTATGTTACTTATCGGTGTAAGTATTTGCGTAATTTCGTTAAAACCATTTGAATCCCTAATTGTTTTGAGTAGTTTTTTTGGAAAAGAAGTTAACATTAGTAAAATACTTGCTAGAAAGTCAGAGTCATATCATTAGTTTGACTAGGAAATTGTCTTGCATTTTACGCAGGCTAATAATTTTTCGAAAGCTTTATGCGCCATAGTCAAGCTAGGCACAAAACTCCAGGGTCACCATTTGACTAATGCAGACATCCCGAATTTCAGTAAGGATATTCAGACAAGTTTTTAAGGGTGGTGCTGCGTTTAAAAGTATCTTGTTCAACCGTTATTTGTGTCGAAACACTCCCCAGTTTTTGTTTGAGGAAAACTTCCTTGAAACTGTATACATAGATATCAGAAGAACAAAATTATTTATGATACAACTGTAAAAAATTAGCATATTTTATGTCTCAGAAAATATATAAAACCAGCTCGAGTTTATAAAAAAAAATCCCCTTAATGATGATTTCTTGTACGAGACTTAGTGTTCATGAAATTTACAGTGGTCAAATATGATCACTGTAAAATAGTAAACAAATATGACCACTATTTGAAGTAATTATCGCTATTCTATCCGTCACATTTTCACTCTAACTGAATGGCAACACTCCATGGGCGCCATTTTGCCTGTTTTTAGTTTACTCCTTAGATGTCTCTTACTCTGCTTATGATAAAGAAAACTAAATTTCTTTTTGAAATTCGAATTGTGCTTTATTTACAGTTATCTGTACTGAATATCAAGATTTTGATGTTCGCTGATTTTTTTTTTACCATTTTTGATGTTTTTTTCACAATAACTGTGTATAGTTCATGAAAACCGTTTGAATATTTTATAATTCACAGTTCGTAGGTCCATTTTTTAAACTGTCCGTGTTTACAAGTTTTCCACGTTAGGACATGATTTAATTAGTACAATTAATCCGAATTAATCGTATTAAATTTGAAATATCCGCAGTCGTTGTTTCTGTTCTGAAGATATATGAAGTCATAATGTTTTAGGATATCTTGAGGACCTTTAAACGTCTACAAGGGTTGTTTTCTTCATTAGCTCTTGTGAGCGGTAAGGGACCGTTCAAGTATTGCGTACGCATTCAGAGGGGGGGGGGGCAGGCATCAAGTTTTACTTATTTTTGCTGACAAGAGGGAAGGGGTGATCAGAGCAATGTTTACGCACTACAGAAAACGTGCACACAAGAGAGTGCTGCGATGTGCTTCTGACCACACCAACTCTCCTACCTACCATTACTGAAAATTAGTTGTTATGTTGTCACTGTTCGTAATTTAATATCTATGCATTTTAACTTAGAAATATGCAATAACTTTATTGATTGGAAAAAAAAATCGTTTGGCCAATGAAACAGTGAAAAGAAATTTGCCAAACGTTACGTAAGCAAAAGAGGGGTGGGGGTTGAACATCTGCTTATTTTTGCTTACAAAGGGAGGAAGGGGTTCTAAAATGACTAAAAATGTGTTTACGTAATACTTGAACGTCCCCTAAGAAAATTACTTTATTGTTGCTATAAGTAGTTTCAAATTAACAATCTGCGTTTTTAATTCCGTACTTTCCCCAGCGGAAGGAAAAACTTTTTCCGACAAGGTGGTTGAAATTGGAGTTTTTTGTTTAAAATTTTTTTTCCGACAGTACATGTGTATAAAAAGGTGTTTTATGACATCTTAAGTGTGCAAAGGGCGGAAGTGTCTTCTTATTCGTTAACTTTCAGAGAGGTTAGAAAAAGATTTATTGTTGTTATAAGTAGATTCAAACTAAAATTCCTGGTAAGATAAACCTATTTCTATTTTCCCGTTTTATAATTCGGATTGAGAAACACTTTAAATATTACTCTAAAGGATCAATATATTGATGAAAAAATACTTCAATTATTCCTGATCAAAATTTTCAAGGAAAATTCCGTAGAGTAGATGCATTAATATTTCTGAAAGGGAAAAAAAACCCCGAAAAAAAATCCCCCTCCAATAGGAAGTATGATGGATACCTTATCGGCTATTTCCTGCTAGAACATGATCAAAAACCTGAAATATAACGCCACGTTTTAAGGAAAGATCTTAAGTTGTTATCCATAAGATGAAGTATTAACTGTCAGGTAGAGAGCGAAAGAAAACATAAATTATATGTTAAGGATAAAGGACTTTTTCTTCTTTTCCAGTCTTTGTAAACATATGAGTGTATTTTTTTCTTTTAATATATCCAATATATTTAAGTGGTCAATCAATGACAAAAATGTTTTTCCTCAGTTACATTTGAAACGTTAAACCGGGGATGAATATGGTTAAATTTAATCTCTCAAGTGTGTAGTTCAGTTTTAAAGATTTGGAGATTGTCTCTAGATATATTGAGATTCAAGGATTTCAGGACCGGGTATCCGGGCACCTCGTAGAAACTATTGGAACCAAAAATGCCGGTTCAAATGATTGTAGAAAACGGGTAGTATCGAAAGTAATAAATCTTTGGTTTAAAAAAGAACATTTTAATGGGGACAAAACATTTCTACGTTGATTCATAATTTATCACTATCTAGATGTTATGAACCTTTTGTCTTAATACGAAATCAGCGCCAATGCTATGTTTTCGGGATTCTGGGAAGAGGTCTTTTGGAGTAATAGACCTTTAGCATCAATTAGAGGCGTCTCTAGAGCTACATTTTGCCAATAATGTGCCGAAAAAGCTACTGCGTTTCGATGACGTCATCGCATTCACGACTAATTTGAAACCAGCACCCCCCGTTTTCGTTTTAAGGATGCATTTGACATAGCATAGTTCTCTAGGGCCAAGAAAGCTTTAGGAAGGACTTTCATGAAGAATCCAGTGGTATGTTGTTATACAGCGAGATCGCTGGCTTCTCGGACGTGGCGAAAACCTTATCGCCCCGTTCTCATCGGGATTTTAAAAATCTCGCAAATTCAAGTATCCAATGCGGGTTTGACACCAGACGTGTGAGGGCCACGTTGGTTCGTCCCGAAAGCTCAGTGTTTCTTCGGTAGCGGGAAAATCCGTAGTTTCGATAATCTGACGTCACCGCTTTAACGGATAATATGGAATCGGCATCAATGCTATATTTTCGGGTTTCTGGGCAGAGATACTTTGGAGTAATAGACCTTTAGCATGAATTAGAAGCGTTTCTACTGCCATATACTACCAGTTAGTGCCGAAAAAAACGATAAACTCGTACGGCGGTGTAACGTTTACCTGTGACTTGGTGTCTAAGCCGACACTCTAGGTAGCGTATCACAGGTTACGTGAAAAAATTTAACAGCCAACTAAACAGCATAGAATTAAATTGATGTTTCCCTTTATTGGAGTGTTCCTGATTATATGCACACGATTAGGTCATGATCACAGGAACTTAAAATGTACACAGATGGACGTCACTTGAGTCCGCACTCACACAATTTGGGAATATTCCTCACAGAAGTCTCGATGCACCGCCACTGCAGGTCGTCCTAGGGGATTCAGGCTCGAATTCTGGAACCACTGTCAGGGAAAACTTTCCGTTCGTTGAAGTCAGACGAATGAATTTGCATTCGTGCCTCCGGACTGAATTATCTGGAAATAGAGCTATTAGCTCTCTTGCTATCTAAGCGCAGGCTCTGCTACTTAGGACCGATGTCTCGTGATTTTCGAGAGGAGAATCTCTCTCCTCTCACAACCGGGTTATTCTAACTTTAAACCCTGAAGATCACCACAGAGTAGCAGGCGGCTCTCCTCACACAGTGTCTCAAGATCGAAGCTCAAAGCTCCAAGAAAATCGAAGAAGATAAATCTCTGCTCTCTCTCTCTAAGAAAGAAACCTGGAGACTCTTTAGCAGAAACCAGAAGAGCTCCGAAGACTCAATAGAAGAGCTCCTATTAAAACGAAGACGCTAAGTGAGCTCTCGAAAATCTCTTGCGTCCTCTTTTATCAGTTTTCCCCTGGCGGAACATTTTAATCTTCGCGCTCCTGCAACTCTCTTCCTATTGGCCCTCCTCGGGATCTCGGGTGCAACACGAAGATCATTTGCATATCGATACAATATCGGAATATCCTCTATCGACCATCAGGGAGGCGGAGTTCCTTTTATCTTATAATGCCAAACTCGCAGACAGTCAGGAGCCAGTCATTGTTCATCTGCTGCTTCACCGGCTTATAGATAAGCTGTTTCAACTGTAACTTTGCTCGACCCCTGCAGGGGGTGGAATTTCCTGAGCGGTGAACCCGTTCGAACGGGTTTGTGGTTTTAAAGTCCCCTCTCTGCTTTTTATCTAGTGGATTTTCGGGCCGTGAGGCTGAAATTCCACAGCGGTTTCGCTGACTCATCGCTATCACGAGTAACTTGAAACCTACGTTCCCGTGTTCGCTTTTGGGAGGCATTTGGCAGAGCATAGTTCTCGAGGACTAAAACACAAAAAGATTTGGGAAGCTCTTTTAAAAATCTCGTGAAGTCGGGTATCCTTGCGTTCTATGTGACACCCGACGCTTGAAGAGCCCATGAGATCGTCGCTAAAGCTCCATGTTTCCTCGATCGGTAGCGGAAAACTCGTAATTTCGATAATCTGACGTCACAGCTCTCATGGTTAAGCGCATCTAGAGTGTTAACTACTAGATCCTCCTCGACAATCTCAAAAGTCAATCCCCTCCTGCTATCGAAAGGTATGCCATGGAGAGTTAATTGATTTATTACGTATAAAATTTTCAAAAGACATTTTATTTATTTCAGTTATAAACAACAAAATCAGATTGCATTTTATAATATTTAAATTCATGCAATCTAGACTTCGAGGAATTTCTAATCTAATGGCAAATCGAAAATAGAAACATAAAATATTTTCAGAGAATTCGGCAATTTCGTGTTTTAGAGCCCATTTACTTAAATTAATTTAAATTAAAATAAATTTAAATGAAATATATATTTTACGTACGGAATAAACTAAAGTTTTTTACATTATAAATAAATATAGTATTTTTTGTTAATAATTAGGGAAAATGTTTTGTGGCTCATGCATTTTTCAAACCCGGGTAATATTCAGGCACCTAAAAATTTGAGAACCGAATCCGGTTCTGAATTTTTAGTCGGGTTCTTCAATCCCTATTCAGAATTATAAAATATATAAATAGCTAAAAGATATAAATTGCCTAAAAGATTATAAATATTTCTAAACCATAGTGACTGAAAACTGCACTAGTCTTTAACTTTCAACAGAGCATAAGACGTTTGCGTTTTAAATAACTGATTCCCTGACATCCAGAGGGTTCGCTCTTTTAAACTAGTAGATTTTTCCCTCATGGCTGGACCGGCTGCAATCAGAGAAACTGCTGGATTTTTTTAGTGTGCGCTGTCATCTGTAAATCAAAGATGAAAATTGCTTCAGCTCCATATTTAAAAAGAAGTTAATGACATGTTCTTTCCGGATGTCTCTTTCAAGCCAGTGTGCAGTCCCTTGAGCCCGAAATTCTTTTCTACATTTTGCGTTACTTAAACGGCTGTATTTAGACAAATATGGCTATCTTTTATTTGCTTCGACTGACTCTAAAATGATTGCCAGAATTTTCTACGTTGAGACCTTTCAGTCGTTGTCGGTAGGATATGAAAATACGTTATATATATATACTAGCTGTACCCGTCCCAGCGTTGCTCGGGTAATGTAATTACCAATTTTTTAGTAGCCTTAACCCTTTGTTAATGGGCTTCGCTGTCATCCTTTTCCTCACCACGATACATTATTTTACCCATATAAATTTAATCCTTTCTGGCACATTTTGGCAAAATTTTTGACATAGGATTACTAATCGAATATCACTGCAATAGTAATCGATTTCCTTGAAAGCGAATATATCACATCCTCCACATGCTGAAATTCTTTGAAATCTTCATAGATTTTTTCCACAAATACACCACAAATTATATGATATTAACTAAGTGCTGGCCAAAAAAATTACGGCATTACTAAATGTGATTTTTTAATCGATTATCACTGCAACAGTAATCGATTTCCTTTAACCACCGAATCCCTCATAGAAAACAAACGCCCCAACACATCACGTGCATGACGTCGAAAAACTGGTTTTTCTCCTATTTTACCTTCGTCCGGAAATGAAGAACGAAATCTCCAAAATGAGATTTCTCGCAAGAGTTTCCGAATCAAAAAATAAATTATTAAAAAATAACTACAATTTGTAAATTAATTTTGGTTCTGGCTTTCGAAACTGTGATGTCTAGGGTCTCTGAGATAAAAATTTCGTAAAAATGTAACGACATTTACGTATCGATTCGACAATTTGGAAAAAAGGGTCACGGACAAAAATCGCGTTTTTTTCCGAAAAACGGGTGCGTACAGGCGATCGAAAAAAAATCACAATTAATCGATAAATTAAGACAGACAATTTTAATTGTGATTTCCGTATAGTGTCATCTTTCCCGTATAGGCTCGTCCGAAAAAAAAAAATTCTTGGACGGATACGTTAGGATTTACGGGGCTTTTACTCGTCCGGGAGCTCCAAATCGCGACTAAATATTTAATTACGGAAAATCTAATTAAAAAATCGAAAAAAGGGCTTCGAGGTGCATAATGAGACCTCGGGAGGCATCTTCGTGTCGAATCTCAAGACTGTCCGACCTACCGTCTTTGCGCTGCGCCGCGAGCAGACAAAAACTCGGTCACACACACACAGACTTTGCCTTTTATATATAAAGATATATATATATATATATATATATATATATATATATATATATGTGTGTGTGTGTGTGTGTGTGTGTGTGTGTGTTGGTGTTGGTGTTGCACACAGTGCCGAGGTACTTGTACGGAACTCCTAAACTAAAAGTAAAAATGCGCGTATAAAACGTGGCTTACTTTGTTCTATATAAACTGAGATCTAAATACTTTTTAGTGCAATTATAATTCTGGTAATAATAAATGTAAAGATTTTTTATGTGTATTTTTTTCTTTTCATGCATTTATATTCTATTTATTCTACTTATTTAATGTTAATAAAATATCAGTTTATAATTATGAATTAAATATGCATAATAAAAGTTTTATCTAGTTAAGCATCGTTACATATTTACTCGTAGATATAATTAACAATGCACCAACCATTTAGAATATGATAAAAACTTTAATTGGAATTTTTAAAATCAAACTGGCCATTCCACGCTTCAAAGAATTCAATTGACATGTCGTCATGCATTTTGAATGCTTAACAAAAGGAAGGGCATAAGACTGTTTTGTACTTTTATTTTGCGAAACCAATCAAAATTGGGCTTATCGTTAGATCTAAGAGAAGATATGTATAGACCTTGTCCAATAAAGACTTTTCAAACCTCAGAAGAGAAACTTGTTTTTGAAACCTTAGATTGGTCGAATTAACAAACGTTTTGAAAAATGCCGGTGCTCATCCTATACCAGCAAATCAGATGCATACATATGTATGGAAAGCGGGTTCATTTGACTAAATTCAGTTGATATATCGGCCACTCCTTTCAACAACGTCATATTAGAAAAAATGTGATTTTTCAGGAGAGTGATTTTAATGTTTAAAAGTAGAATAAAATGTATGAAAAATAACTTTTAATTCTGCTCTCTAGCGGCTAAATATTGAGCGGTGAGATATGGCGATCTCGCAGGGCTATGCTACTCTTTCAGGCATTCTGAAAACAGGCATAACTGAAAACCGCTAATTATTGAGATATGACGTTGTTGAAAGGAGTGAGCGATATGCACACCGCTATGAAACAGCAAAGACTGTGTGTACCATTTAACGGCCAGAAATGTGTTACTGTAATTACTGTACAATTAGTCATGGTTGAATACAATGTCGTTTATTCATCTGGCGAAATGAATTATAAAAAACTGGCGAATCTGATCAAAAATTGTTCAAAATACAATGTGCCTCAGGTTCTTTTGGCAAAGCCATGTTAAACACAATGCACCGTTGGTTTAAACTTTGATGTTGTCAGCAGGTTTTCAGATGAGCAAGTACATCTCACACAATAATCTCAAATAATACGTCGTACCACCGCTAGGCATTCAACAAACGTGTGGACTGAAGACGTCAAGTCGCTGCTTGCGATCCATACTTTCACAGTTACATAGGTCCAATTTATTTAAGATGTACGGAACTACTAGTACTAACAAAATATGACGCTAGACTAGGTCCCTGACCCATTACTTCTGTTGGCCTGGGCGAAACCTCGTTATCAGCCGGACCACGTTTAGGTGGAGGCAACTGACGCCGAAACGGTATTACAATAACTCTCTAAGATGATACAACTCTCCCCAGTTTAGTTGCAGTTGCACGATCCATTACCTGCACCCAAACGAGATTCTACCTTGGTGCTCTGGGAGAGAACCACACGCTTCCATGCCAGAACCCGGCCATCTTACACATTATAGCAGCCTAACTTCTTTTACTGAAAAACAAATGGTAAATATGTTATTTTTAATGCTGCTGTAAATATAAACCAAACGTATTTTTCAGGCTGCAGAAGAATCAAAAAGGAAACGATACTTTAAGATAAACTTTTCTTATATATAAATTAAAATATGTAAATAATGTAAAAATATGTAGATAGTTATGAATAGGCCAAATATGTTAGTTTTCATACTGCTATAAATATAAACCAAACATTTTTTTCAGTGTGCAGAAGAATGAGAAAAGGAAATGATACTTTAAGATACACTTTTCTCATATATAAATTAAAATATGTAAATAATGTATAAATATGTAGATAGTTATGAATAGGCAAAATGTTAGTTTTCATACTGCTATAAATATAAACCAAACATTTTTTTTCAGTGTGCAGAACAATGAGAAAAGGAAATGATACTTTAAGATACACTTTTCTCATATATAAATTAAAATATGTAAATAATGTTATATATGTAGATAGTTATGAATAGGCAAAATGTTAGTTTTCATACTGCTATAAATATAAACCAAACATTTGTTTTCAGTGTGCAGAAGAATGAGAAAAGGAAATGATACTTTAAGATACACTTTTCTTATATATAAATTAAAATATGTAAATAATGTATAAATATGTAGATAGTTATGAATAGGCAAAATGTTAGTTTTCATACTGCTATAAATATAAACCAAACATTTTTTTTCAGTGTGCAGAAGAATGAGAAAAGGAAATGATACTTTAAGATACACTTTTCTCATATATAAATTAAAATATGTAAATAATGCAAGAATATGTAGATAGTTATGAATAAACACAATACTTACTCTTTAATAAACGACTTAAGTTTTTTGACATTGATATTAATCATATTTCACAATAATGATTCTGAGATGCTTTGTCATCTGTAAAATTGAAGGAATAAGGGAAAAAAACTTTTTCTCAAGATTTGTCTTATGGTGTATCCTCTCTCCCTAAATAATATTTTGTTTACTGGTGATAAATCAACTATACAAATGTCTTTAGTCGAGTCACTACATTTGTAGTGTTAAATGCCTTCCGACATGGTGAATTAATCCTCGAAGTGAACTTAATCAAGTACCTACAAATGCTTGCACTTGGCTGCCCACTCAGACTTTCTTTTTCTCGTCTCCCCGTTTTTGGACAGGCAATTAATTGTCTAATAGTCTACGAAGAATCTTAAAATACTTTTACCGGAAAAATCGGGGATTTCCTTGGTGTATTTGAATTTTTAATTGTAACCCAAGAAATATGAGAGACGCATAAATTCCGAATGTGTTTCTCTTATTTTCACTCATAAAAAAACCAAAACTTTTGTTTGCATATTTATTTGATTATATACATAAAAGATCGTATTCTTAAACAATATAAATGGAAATAATAAAATTTTAATGTGGAAAATATAAAGTTCATTTAAATATGTAAAGAAATATTCATCAATAAATTTGTCAGTATAATTTCCGATAGGCCGACTGATACACTCAATTATATGTATTCAGCTCTGTCAGTTTATTTTGAAAAATGGTTTCTAAGTACTAAAAAACTATGCTTTATATAATTAACTAGCTGAAAACCCGCACTTCGCTACGGAGTACATTCAAATTAAATACAACGGTCAATGTATGCAATTAATGACAAAAAAATCAATATATATACTTATAATAAATACAACGATCATTGTATACAATTGATCTAATATATATATATATATATATATATATATATATATATATATATATATATATATATATATATATATATATATATATATATATATATATATATATATATATATATATTTATAAAAAAATCGTAAGGGATATTTATTTTTTTGGGGATAATATCCAATCGTCTGCTGCATTAGAAAGAGAAAAAAAATATTTTGTGTCTATTTAGTTGTTATGCACGTGACGATAAATTTATTTAAAGTACCATAAAAAAAATCACGTGATCAGCATTTAATAAATTAAATTCTAAAATTTAATCTTTAAAAATTCACCAAGAATCAGAAAATCTAGGTAAAGATTCGAAAAAGATTTCATTTTAAAGGAATTTTTATGATCTTTCTCGTGATATAACCCTCAAATTATTATTTTGAATCCAAACTTAAAAAAAGTTACTAAAACAGCTTAAAAATTAAATTTAAAAAAATCTAAGAAGAATTTTTCAAAAATCTTTCTTAGTGCACCCCTACACCATAAGAAGAATCGCCATGCAAAATTTCAGCCCTTTAGCTCCAGCGGTTTGGTCTGTGTGTTGTATGTCAGTGAGTCAGTTACGGAACTGTTTTATATTCATAGATTAGCAACTCAAAATGTTGCCCTTGATTACATTTTTCAAAATCTTTACTTCCTTCTATGACATGTAGCTTTTATTTCTCTCATAATTGAAAACTGTATGGTAAGATTTTGTTTTACATCGTATGCATTGCTTAATCTGTTAGTATCGATGAATACTTTTCTGAATGCATAATTACAATTATACATAATGCAGGAAATCATAGAATGTTAATTGGTTTACTTTAGAATGGAACTAAAGTCATTCATGGCATCAATGTTATAAGAAATGACGACAGTTTAGGCAATAACGGGTACCATTCAATCAGATTAAAATAATCAGGTACCATTCATTTGTTGGTTATACACCACGAACCTGAGGATTAAAATGTAAATATCCTCTATTTTGAAGTTGACCAAAACTTGGTTGTTAATTTTTAATTAAATTAATTTCTTGAACGAAAAATAGTTATATTTTAATTACTATAAAGGTTTTTAAAGAAAAATGCTTATAGACAACTTATAAACCACTCGTATACATGTAATGAAATAGCCGTAATCATTCTTGTAACAGAAAAGTCATTAAAAACATTCCGGAATAAATTGTGATGAAAAACAAAGCAATATTTTAATTACTGTAAAGGTTTTTTAAAGAAAAAATGCTTATAGACAAATTCAAGACATTGATAATTATAAACCACTCACAAAAATTTAATGAAATAGCTGTAATCGTTCTTGTAACAGAAAAGCCATTAAAAACATTCCGGAATAAATTGTAATAAAAAACAAAGTAATATTTTATTAAAGGTTTTTTTAAAGAAAATATGCTTATAGACAACTTCTTTCGTTGATAATTATAAACCACTCACAAGCATTTAATGAAATAACTGTAATCGTTCTTGTAACAGAAAAGGCATTAAAAACATTCAGGAATAAATTTTAGTGAAAAACAAAGTAATATTTTAATTAAAGGTTTTTTTAAAGAAAATATGCTTATAGACAACTTCTTTCGTTGATAATTATAAACCACTCACAAGCATTTAATGAAATAACTGTAATCGTTCTTGTAACAGAAAAGGCATTAAAAACATTCAGGAATAAATTTTAGTGAAAAACAAAGTAATATTTTAATTAATGTAAAGGTTTTTAAACAAAAAATGCTTATAGACAACTTCTATACATTGATAATTATAAACCACAAGTATACATTTAATGAAATAGCCGTAATCATTATTGTCACACAAAAACACACCGGATTAAATTGTAATTAAATAAAAATTGTTAACTGTGGCAAAATTCTCTATAATTTTTAGTTGTCTTAATCCTCGGCAAATAGTTTTATTTTTCCCTCGTAAGTACTTTTACCTTCCACGTTTAGTTTGATACATAATGCAATAATTCTCTTCCCACCTAGTTATAATGTAGACATTTAATTCGTTTATCAGCTCGCCCTGAAGATTGAGTACACAAACTAACTCCGAGAATACGTCACGGAAACGTGTTGAAATATTTATCGTCGACATTTATTTTCCTTGATCCACCGTGATGAATTATTCAAGAATCATTCTGTGAACATAAATGGTTCATTTGTCTGCCTCTATTTTAAGTGAAGTATTTTTTGGAAGGCAACTATGAATATTAATCACGTTTAAAAGACTTTCTGACAAATTAAAATTCACCGAATTCTTTTTTGTCACACTCTCGAAATGAAATGATGGATATGCATTAGTTGAATGCACTTCAAGAAATCACAAAATTAAACGGTCACGAATATGTCATAAAGCTTTATTTGGACCTGATATGCATTTTCCTACGTGCTAAATTTTAGCAGCTTGTTTACTGTCATTGTTTTTACGTTATTCTGAAGGGGGATACTGTAAAGGTGTCAGGGAATTATTAAATATTTGTATACTTCAGTGTTTAGCTATAATTTTCTTTTTAATTTGTTTAATCATTTGTTTTATACTTAATCCAATAAAGTTTTAAAAAATTTACATTTTTCACCCACCATATTTTTTAACACATAACACGCATGATAATTGGATGAGAAAGCTATATTAAAAGACTGGAATTGGCATCTTTAAACGCATTTTCTAGAAAACTACAAGTTTTCTAGAAAATTAATAATTTAACAAGTTTTCAATATATTTTAATGAAATTCGCAATAGTTGTTTACTGTCATTGTTTTTACGTTATTCTGAAGGGGGATACTGTAAAGGTGTCAGGGAATTATTAAATATTTGTATACTTCAGTGTTTAGCTATAATTTTCTTTTTAAGTTGTTTAATCATTTGTTTTATACTTAATCCAATAAAGTTTTAAAAAATTTATATTTTTCACCCACCATATTTTTTAACACAGAATTCTTTTACGCATGCACCGCTAAATTGCTGATTATCCGTGGAGCGGATAACCTCAGCTTTGGCAAAAGGAGAAGCTAGCGAGACAATACGAATTGTCTGAAAGAATTTCATAATCAGTTTTGTTAAGGTATCTGTTGCTCACTTTTGCCTACGTTGAAATGGATGTTTTGGTGAAAATTTTCGAATTTTTTTATTACTCTATTTCAAAGGCCAATCTTTTAGGATTCTAAAACTGCTTTACTTTTATTCGCATGATAATTGGATGAGAAAGCTATATTAAAAGACTGGAAGTAGCATCTTTAAACGCATTTTCTAGAAAACTACAAGTTTTCTAGAAAATTAATAATTTAACAAGTTTTCAATATATTTTAAGGAAATTCGCAATAGTGTTCTACATATTGCTTACTATGTTTTGAATTAAAAGCTAAGCTACATGTGTTAATTTAACCCTTTGAAGGGCACCGTTTTCTCAGTGCAAACGCCTGAATCTTGTCTTTTTTTCACTTGCATTCAATGTATTTCTGTTAAATGAGCAGAAAAAGGGTTAGTTCTGCCATGTATTATCAGTTTAAAGAAGTAAAAACATTTTGCAACCT
Organism: Dolomedes plantarius; assembly: GCA_907164885.2. NCBI lineage: Eukaryota > Metazoa > Arthropoda > Arachnida > Araneae > Dolomedidae > Dolomedes > Dolomedes plantarius. The sequence continues at coordinate 122,140,662 of OU015500.1, read as the reverse complement.
TTAATTGGAATTTTTTTTAAGATTCTTTAGGTTAAAAAAAAATTGGAATAAAATCTCAACCTTGCAAACGGGGGAGGTTGCCCCTGGAAGAGTTAATCTTTCTAAAAGTATCTGAACATTGATGAAGATAACTAAAAAAACTCATTGTTTTTTGACTTTTTAACGTAGAATTACGTGCCTCTATAACAGTCCTCCGGAAAGCAAAATTTCAGATGTCCTGCGTTGCAAGTTTTAATTTTGGCAGCGCGCCAAACCCAGTCTGTATCGTTTGGGCAAGCAGTAAACAGTTAAACAGAAAAGTACCAAAATGCGTCAAAGTTTTGACTGACACACACACATATAAATTTATATATATACATACGTGCATATATAGAGATACATATATACATAACACATACATACATATATACATACAAAAGAGGTAAGCAACGATAAGTAATCCTACATTAATAACCCGCGGTAGTTTCTTTAGAAACCTTTACAAAAGACTACCTGATATTTGAAAAAAAATTTTGGTTTATTTCAGTGATTTTTGGCAATATTGAAAAAGTTTATATTCAGAACACAGGTAAATGTCACAGTATTTTATGGTATACAGGAAATAAAAATATATAGAGTTGAAATGAGTATAGAGTCTCTGGCGTAAGCACTCATTTGTACTAAAAATTTATAAAAAAATTCCGTATATTTTAAATAGTTATGAAATGTTTACTACAATTGTATTTGTTTTCATGATTTTATATCCCATTTGAACAAAAAATAAATATATATTTAATCAGTACTGTATAGTTTTGAAAAAAAGTGCCCCGAACTCAGGCAGATAGATATCTAAAAAAAAAGGAGTATAAAATACTTTTCAAAAGAGGAAAACTAACAAACAGTGTCAATTCTTTCATTTTAATTGATTTTCTTTTTAATTTGTTTAGCCATCTATTTCATTTGAATTGTTATCGAAAGGTGAAATTTTTTTAAAGCAATATCTTTTAGTCAGGTTATTAAGGCGGTATCACTTACGAACACACGGGATTTCCCGTAATCCGTTTAGCTGATTATGTGTGCATTGGCCAAAAGAAAATCTAGAAATAATATACAAATTATCGAAAAAAAAAATTCCAACATCAGTTGCGCTAAGAAAGGAATGCATGGAACTTTTTTTTACAGAAGAAAAAATGACAAGCGACGTGAGCTTAATTATTATTGTAACTGATTTTCTTTTCTAACTTTGTTTAGTCAATTGTCTTTTTTTTTTGTAAATCAGTGTGAATTTTTAATAAATTGTGTTTTTTTTTCAGCCAGTACATCAACGCTATTTCACTTACGTATACACCGAATTCCGGATTATCCATTTAACGGATTATTTCCATACTGGCAAAAAGGAAACTTGGAAATGAAATTCAAATGGTCTGAAAGAATCCTTTGTAAAGAAAGGAATATAACGTTGCTTTTTTTTTATGGAATAAAAACTGAAAATCTGTTCAAGTTCTATTTTTTATTTTATTGGAATTTAATTCTTTCCTTTAATTCTTTCATTCGTGTGTAAATTTCTTTTAAAATTCCGTTTTTCAGCCACTATATTGACATGGACCCAAGAAGAAAGATCAAATTACATAAACAAATTGATGACACTAAGCCCGTCTGCACACGGAGCAACTAAAAAAAAACTGAAAACTGACTCAAATCACAAACCAGTCCGTGATGAGTCGCAACCTACGTAATTGAATGGAGCCACGCACACGGCGCAGCTGGTTACAAACCCGTCCGACGGGTTTGTAACCAGCTGCATCGTGTGCGTGGCTCCATTCAATTACATAGGTTGCGACTCATCACGGACTGGTTTGTGATTTGAGTCAGTTATCAGTTTCTTTTGAGTTGCTCCGTGTGCAGACGGCCTAACTGTCGAAAAAAATAACAGAAATCTGCAATTAGTGCTATAAATCAACATAAATACAAGATTCCGTAGAAATTATTTAAATAAAAAGTAAAAGGACCCCCCCCCCATGAAAAAACGAGGCGATCCACCTGTCTCTTCATGAGGAGGTCCAATCGAGTCGTTTACCAATATGGGAATCTTTCTGATAGGATGCAAATCAAGCCAATAAACATTCCAATGCCCCGAGATACCCATATTGGAACAGACAGTCAAAAGCATTAGATAAATTGAAATCATAACACAGCATTAAAAATTCAAAAACAGTAATTCACAAGCTAACTTACGAATACCCCAATTAAAAGAATAGTGACAGTAGAATTGAAGAACCGTCTATTTTCCTTAAAAATTAGTAGCACCCTTTAAAAAAACTAAGGAACTACCACGCCACCTATCTAATTGATATGTAAAAATTTAAATTTAAGTATTTGAATAGAAAAAAGGAAAAAATACAATCTATCTTTAGAACTTAAAATACACTGGACTCCAAACCATTTTTTTAGTCCGATTTCCTGATTAGCCGGGCACGCATTGTGCATTTAGCGGATTATCTGACCGAAATACTTTGTGATAGGGAACATCATGTACACAAGCAAAAGCAAGGGAAATATATAATGACATCAGCAGTTTATTTACATGCCGTGAAGCCAGATTGTGACAGATAAGCTGAGACTTCGAATACAATAAGTATCAGAGTCTACAAATTTGAGTTCCACTGTTTGTAAGGATGTTTACAATGGTTCGAAATGCGCGCTGACTTTTGGTGCTGAGGGTGCTCGGATCGAATCCCGGCGTCGCTCCACTAAAATGCCTCCATTTATGTCGTCCCTTTAGTAGGGGGTAATGCTGGTCCACCTATATGGTGCCCCCATAATAAAATGGCCAGCGAAACTATCTTCACGACAAGTGCCTCCGCATTGGTTAAAAAAAAACAATGGTTCGAAATGTTTCAATCTGTAGGTTGTCTATTTACTCTCGATCTTGTAACATAAGTTGTTCATAGCACATATATGTATATATATGTATATATATGTATCTATATATATACATAACACATACATACATATATACATACAAAAGAAGTAAGCAACGATAAGTAATCCTACGTTAATAACCCACGGTAGTTTCGTTAGAAACCTTTACAAAAGACTACCTGATATTTAAAAAAATGTTTGGTATATTTCAGCGATTTTTGGCAATATTGAAAAACTATTTTTTCAGAACACAGATAAATGTCACAGTATTTTATAGCATACAGGAAATAAAAATATATAGAGTTGAAATGAGTGTAGAGTCTCTGGCGTAAGCACTCATTTGTACTAAAAGTTTATAAAAAAATTCCGTATATTTTAAATAGTTATGAAATGTTTACTACAATTATATTTGTTTTCATGATTTTATATCCCATTTGAACAAAATATATATATATTTAATTAGTATTGTATAGTTTTGAAAAAAAAGTGCCCCGAGGGTGCTCGGATCGAATCCCGGCGTCGCTCCACTAAAATGCCTCCATTTGTGTCGTTCCTTCGTAGGGGGTAATGCTGGTCCGCCTATATGGTGCCCCCATAATAAAATGGCCAGCGAAACTGTCTTCACCACAAGTGCCTCCGCATTGGTTAAAAAAAATAAACAATGGTTCGAAATATGTTTCAATCTGTAGGTTGTCTATTTACTCTCGATCTTGTAACATAAGTTGTTCATAGCTCCCCCCCCCCCCCCCCCACCGCAAAAAAATTCCATTCATCGTGTATGGTAGAAGTAAGTTAAAATTTGTTCTTAATGATGGATAAAGTAAAAATGCACAAAACCGAGGTGACACTTATCCTCCAGTTCTATGTCTTTCTTTGGATGCACGTCATTTTCGGACAAGATAATGCTCCTTATATATCGAATATCCCCCCAAAAATGATTTTGATTCCCAAAGTCTTCCGATCCTTCCGTAGCATATAAATAAAAACTTTTTTGAAGGAATATAGTGTATTTTCAAAAGCAAAAGCCACGGAAAAGAAATAAATCTTGATATACTCAGTAAATAAAATAAGTTAGTGAGAGATTATAATCACTAAAAAAAAGCAAGAACTGTCTAAAGATACCTAAGGGGTTAAAGGTTTTGAAGAGTAAAACATTGGTTAATCTAAAAAATGAAAGTTATGTTCACTACCTTTTATGAAGCTTTTTTAATGTTTTTTTATATAAAGACTGAGTATGAATGCATTTGGTGATTTAAGTTCCCTTTTAATGTGTAAGAGAGATTTTTCTAAGATTCAAATATTTCTGAAAATACGTTTAAATATGCTGAAGGTTATATTTGGAGGAAATGACTTTATCAAACATTATTATCTATATATATAAAACAGTTCCGTAACTGACTCATTCATTCATTCACTGACTGACTGACATACAACGCACAGACCAAACCGCTGGACCTAAAGGGCTGAAATTTTGCATGGCGATTCTTCTAATAGTGTAGGGGTGCACTAAGGAAGATTTTTCAAAAATTCTTCTTAGATTTTTTTAAATTAAATTTTTAAGCTGTTTTTTAAACTTTTTTTACGTTTGCATTTAAAATAATACATTGAGGGTTATAAAATTTATATCACGAGAAAGATCATAAAAATTCCTTCAAAATGAAATTTTTTTCGAATTTTTACCTCCATTTCCTGATTTTTGGTGAATTTTTAAAGATTAATTTTTAGAATTTAATTTATTAAATGCCGATCACGTGACTTCTTTTTCTGGTACTTTAAATAAATTTATCGTGACGTGCATAAAAACTAAATAGACAAAATATTTTTTTTTCTTGCGAATGCGGCAGACGATTGGACATTATTTTGTCTAAAAAAATATCCCTTACGATTTTTTTATAAATATATATTTTTTTTCCTACGTCAATTGTATATATTGATCGTCGTATTTATTATAAATATATATATATATATATATATATATATATATATATATATTTTTTTTTTGGCATTAATTGCATACATTGACCGTTGTATTTAATTTGAATGTACTCCGTAGCGAAGTGCGGGTTTTCAGCTAGTACACTATATATTAAGAATTTACAACCAATCAAGACATTTCAAGTATTTATGAGATCTAGGAAACTTGGGGATAACACATACGTAAAGATCACTTCTTCAATTTAACACAAGATTAAAATTAAAAACTTTATTTTACATTTAAATTTATCTGAATTGAAGAAGTGTTGTTTAGGTAGTGTCAGAAACATCTGCTTATATGAATTATCTTGACATTTTTCATGAACTTTGTATAATATTTAAAACATTTTTTTTCATGTCGTTTATTTCCAAAAAACTCTCTAACTGTATTCGTAAACATAGATAAAATAAATTTCTGAGAAATCGTTCTTAATTGGAAACAGAATATTTCTGTAGAAAATTAAATGGTTCCCATTATATCTTGTATGCAAACTTTCAAAAGTTTCAGAAACATGATATTAACAGACCTTAATTTAAATTTTCATTATCAGAAATAAAAGTGCTCCGAAAGCTTTGCTGTTTTTTACGTATTGCAAAAGAAATGAATTATTCATTATAGAATTTTTAAACCCATTCCAATGTATGTCTTCTTTTATTTGCATTTGAAAAGCAAAATAATTGCAATTATTCTACGACAACTAATTAACAAAATCGTAGGTGCATGTCTATTTTTATATCCCAAAATAATATATTTATTTCTAATTTTTCTCTTATGTTTGTGCTCGCGAATGCAATTAATATCGATTGAACATGCGAGGAAAATAACATACAAACTCCAAATTAAGTTAACCTCAGATCCATACTTAGGAATTTTCACTATCTTTTAAGGTAAATAAAAGATAAACTAGTTTGATAAAATCCTCTGTTTATAGAAGTATGCGTTTAAAATACCAATATTAAACATGCTAGGAATATGAGATAGTGGTGCAGAATATGATATGAACTTGTGTTCATAAGTTTATATCCTGTGATAAACCGGTAAAGATTGAAAGTGCATAGCTCGTTAACTATACAAACGATTTCGATGGAACTTTCAGTGGTGTATATCTTCAAATCTCCAGACAAAGATAAGCTTTATATTACACTGATATGTCTGCTAGGAGTTTACGTATGACTGAAAACAGGCAAAGTTCCCTTTTGTTTCGCTGGGATTATTAGAATACTGGGTGGTTATAATTAAAGTTCCACTTTGAAGTGGTCATAAAAGGAAAACTACTGGACCAAATGTTATCAAACTTGGTAATAGTTTAAAAGAGGTCATGGGAATTTCTTTTCCGCAAAAAAAAGTTCAAAAACTCACCACCAGGGAGGAAATAGCGCTGTATATAATATTGTTAAACGAAATAAGACATGAAGACATCGGTTTAAAATGTGTTTAATCGTTTCGGAAACGTGTTACAAAGCATGTTCAATGTGACGTCCACCATTGGCCCTCGGCGTATTCCTCTTACTGAACTGTACCTTTGGAAAGCACGCCGTTCGTTGCTATCGCATTCATAATAACATTTAACGAGAAAAGCACGGTCTTGCATGGTTAGAGACATTGTCGATTCGTGACAAGGAGAACTCTGACAAACAGGCTCACTTTTATCTGGAAAATCAAATGACGTGTAAAGCGCATCTGCATAAATCATTTGCTTCTTCCTGCCGTAAGCCAATTACAAGGCATTGCGGTTTTGCATAACCCCACAAGCAGTTTCGTTTCATAAACGATTAAAAACGTTTTAAACCGATACCTTCATGTTTTAGGGCCGAATTCAGGCTTCAAAATTCACAAATTAGCGATCTGCAAGAAAACGATTTCCGGAATGCGCACACTTTAAATGGTAATTTTGTTTAGGTCAATGTTAAGGGTATACAAAATGTTAAACCCGTGTAACAAAAGGTAAAGTTAGATTCCGACCCTTATTTCGTTTAACAATATTGCATACAGCGCTATTTTCCCGCCTGGTGGTGAGTTTTTGAACTTTTTTTTTTTGGCAGAAAAGAAATTCCCATGACTTCCTTTAAACTATTACCAAGTTTGATAACATTTGGTCCAGTAGTTTTCCTTTTATGACCATTTCAAAGTGGAACTTTAATTATAACCACCCTGTATATGAGGCGGTGAAAGACAAAGTGGTGTAAGTCACATTTTCAACTTTTTTTTATTTGAGGGTAAAAATGTAATCTCCAAGTTAAATTTATAGTGGAATTGCAAATAATTATTATTTGAAATATTATAATAATTATTATGAATTATAATTTGTTCAATTTATAGTGGAATTTTTGTAGTTTTTGCAGTAAAACGCTTTTGATTTACACCACTTGACTTACTGACTTACACCACTTTGCCTTTCACCGCCTCATATGTGGAATTTTAAAATTTTTATTATTATTAATAGTTACAGAATTAAAATTTCCCTTTCTGATGTTTTCATCAAGAAATTTTGAAGCGTTGTTGATTTAAAAAGAGTGTTCATTTTAACTAGCGATTGTACTCGAAAAATCAGTCGCGAGAACCCTTGAAATTTATAAGAAAAGCTGTGTTCCCGATTCTAAGGAATTTTTATCCTTCGTATTTCGGAATTCCCGATTCTCTAGAAAAAATTCTTAGAAAACTCGGGAATAAAAAAAAAAATCCTGCAAATTGTATTTTCATTTCAAGGTTTCTTAAAACTTGTGTTGTCTCGTGGCATTTTTAAAAATTAAAATCTTAAAATAAAATCCAACCTAGTAAGCGCCGCAATTTGCTTTGAACTGTTTAATATTTAAGCCGGTTGCACTTAAAGTTTAAATTTTGTAGTGATTATGTCTAATACAACAGTTAATTGTTTTGTTTTTAATGAATTCTCTTTCGTAATGCACCTTATTTCCAATCTCTGGATTAAATACCTCCAATCTGCAACATAATTGAAAAAAAAGGCAGTATTTCTTTCTGTATAGTTTCTTATGTTATATCTTTAATATAATCAACAAATTATAAATTTTTAATATTGAGGTGACCTCCATTTTTAATTTAATTAAAAGTTTAAATTAAAAACAAATAAAAAACTACCAAATATTTTCTGTTTTCATTTTACATGAGATTTTCCGCCCCATTTTGTTTTTTCTGACTAAAACATGTCTATTTTAATTGAATTTTTTTTTTTTTTAGAATATCGGTATTCTTGAGAATTACGGAAAGGTAACCCCGATTCTCGGAAGATAAATTAATTGCTAATTCGGGAATTCCCGAGTCTCGAGAAAGCAAAAAGTTCGGGAAACCACAATCACTAATTTCAACACTCTAAGCGTTTGAAGCGAAAAATCCAGTTACATACTTTCAGCTTAAAATGCGTTTGGGATAAATTACTGCGTTCTTCAGATTTTAGTTTAAAAACGTCAGAGACGAACGTTTTCTCACATGTGAATACTAATTTAGATGATGAAATATTCTGTCAAAAGTGGTTTCCAGGCGGAAAGTATGTTACTGAAAAATCTGTCTCAAACACAGAGGATTAAAGGCCACCAGATAATGATCACTTTTAAAGGCAGCTGAAGATAACAATCACCCACAAAGAAGTTAGCTGATAAGTAGTTATATTACGCCCTATTTTACATTTGTTTAGCACTATCGATGTTGAAAATCTTAAAAAAAGGCTTAAATATTTAAAATTTATTATTTTATGAATCTATGTAAAGTTTAATCAATTCTACTTCCAAACGGCAGTGGAGTTAAAAAATTTTGTGTAGTTTTGTAAGCATAAAATAATATAAAATTAATTTTATTCAGTTTCAAGATAAACTGAAAAATTACACTCATGCTGATTATGAGCCAGCGTTTGGGAAGGAATATTGATGTACGGAATGATTTTTGTTTTGCCAATGTGGGGCACTTGTCAGTGAAGACATTCGCTCATGATCGTTGGTTGCTTTCAACGGGGGCACCGTATAGGTGAACCAACGCCACTGTTTCAGAAATAGAAAGTGGCTAGGAGTACATTGCGTTAAGAATTAAAATTAATTTATTAAAATTGCAGTACATTAAGATAGTAATTTTATAGAATTAACCCAGAATTACAACTCGCAGTGGAGCGTGTTGTTGTTGTTGTTTCTCATCCCCATGACCAGCAGAGCTAGATCAGGTCCATAAGCTCGTTCACTCTGAGAAAGTCCAGCACCAAGAGAGGATCTTGAGCCAGGTCCTGCCTGGTGAGCCCCAGACAGGATAAAATGTGGTCAGGGGAGGCTTGAGCAGTAGAACACTTAGTGCAGATTTCGAAATGCTTACTACCACCAATAAAACTCATTGATGACAGATGACCACTGAGGAAGCGAGTCAGTGTGGTTTGATCTCGTCTACTGCCGCCCCGAACCAAAGAGCCGCCTGGGCTCCTACTCTGGTACCATGTGTGTACCGGTGGTACCGTCCAAATGGCCTTGTTATTTGAATTACATTTAGAAAATTGCTCCGAATAAGTAAGAGGAGCGACAGTCGTTATGGCCTCTTCAGCACCTGCTTTGGCCAAACTGTCCGCAATCTCATTTCCAGCAACATCGACATGGGACGGAATCCACTGAAAGTGGATTCGATGGGAAAGGGAGAGTTGTTTTAGTTTCCTTAGGATGTCTGCACTAGCACTGTCCCTGACACTATGCCAGTCGGCCAGGTGCTGAATGGCACTTCTACTATCCGAAAAGATCCAGATATCATTAAACCGTGGAAGCGACATGATGGAGTCCAGACCTTCAAGAATTGCAATGAGCTCGCTTCGGAATACCGAGCAGAAGTCCGGATTTCTTCTCTTGATCTTTAACTCCTGATCCCAAAATTTAATGTAAATGCCACTGCCCGATCTGTCATCATCAAGTTTACTGCCGTCCGTATACAACTGAACAGCGTCCATGGGGACATTATTAATTCTTTCGAGAGCTAACTGTTTCAGGTTACACGGCAATTCCATTTGTTTGCAAACCCGGACAGGAAGGTTAACATGAAAGTGAACCCCATCGAGACCCTCAGAAGAGTCGATAATCTGAGATAAGCTGTGATGCTCAATAGAGCTGTCGAAAAGGTTGCAAGAGACAACCTGTCCAAAGGGACTATCACGTTTGAGCCTCCTGTTACTTCTCCATGATCCCAGGAATTTCGAAGTACGGTTCTGAAAGCCTAGACTGGAGAGCTTACTGTAATACTTCACCAAACAAGCATTTCTCCTAAGTCTCAAAGGCTGTAGATTAGATTCATAAAGTACAATATCATTCGGGCAGGAACTGCGAAGGCCCGTGATGATCCTTGCAGCACTGAGTTGTACACGTTCAAGCCTCTGCAGGTTTGAGTCTGAAGCACTACAAAAGATGGGAAAGCCGTATTCCAAAATGGGTCGAATAAGAGAAACATATGTGTTTCTAAGGGTACTAGCATCTGCACCCCAATCACGACCCGAGATGAATTTAAGGATATTTATGCGTTTCCTAGCTCTCACAGTAAGATAATCCAGATGACCATTACCCAGAATCTCAGGATCCAAAATGAAGCCCAAATATTTTGGGTGTTTCTCCACTTTTAGGGGCTGACCATGCAACAGGATTCTAGGTCGAAAATTATACAATTTTCTATTAGTTGTAAAGAAACCCACGGTAGACTTTGAGGGGTTAAAACATAATTTATGGTCTACAGAAAAGCCCCACATGTCAGCCAGAGCCAGATTCACAGTCTCCTCAATCTTTCCAATATCAGAGCCGGAACTCCAGAGAACAATGTCATCTGCAAATAGTCCAATTTCACAGTTCCCAGGAATGACTTTTTCAATTCCTGCAATAAAGAGTGTGAACAAGATAGGGCTCAAAACCGAGCCCTGAGGAACACTTTGAGTTAGTTTAAAACTATTTGAGGTCGAACCATTGAATTTCACCCTAATTTGTCTATCTCTCAAAAAATTATAAATCCAAGGCAGAGCTCTACCTCGTATACCGAAATTATCATACAATTTAGCAATCAGCTTCTGAGTCCAAACTCTGTCAAAAGCCCTAGAAAGGTCAAGAAAAGCAGCTATAGTATGATTTGTAGGTTTCATGTTATGAGCGTCTCTGACTCTTTGGCTAAAATAAAGCACCTGGTCAGTTGTGCTGTGTCATTCTCTAAAACCATATTGTTCCATCGGTAGAAGGTTGTGGGAATTTAGATAAAACGCAAGTCTCTTTAAAATCATTTTCTCCATAGTTTTACATGTAATGGAAGTCAAAGCTAAAGGTCTAAAACTCTCAGCAGAAGTAGCAGTGGAGCGTTCATGATACGACTAGCTCCACGTGGCTCAGGTGCACCACGTGCAAAAAACTTTAAATAGATAGGGTAACTCTAGGATAGATGGCCATAGAGGAGAGATGGCCAGTTTAAATATTTCCAAAACTTGATCATAAATAGCAGTTTAAACTTTTTTCATAGGAAGTGTTCAACGAGTTCATTCATTGCGAGGTACAGCAGTGTTTTTCTTTTATAAAAAGTAAGTGAAATTTTAATGTTTATTTAATTTAGTGGATGAATATTTTTGTTGAGTTAGGTATCTGAATGTTTTGCAATACGTACGTTACATTTTTTATTTACTTTACGGACTTTTAAGGCACGTATATAATTCAATCTTTGCTTCTAAGCCTAAAACAAAGACGTACAATGGCGAAGTGACGCTTTAAATTGGGTGGCCATCTGTCCTTCAATTTCAGAATAGATGGCCACATAAAATCGAGGAGAGATGACCACCTTTAATCGATATTTAAAAATTATACGGAGGGAGGATTTTAACTAAATATAATTATATTTAAAATAATTATATAACTTTTATGTTTATAATTATACTATATGCACCAGTTCCTAATGTAACCATGACTAAAACAGTTAGAAAACGTACCAAACAGGTAGCTATGCTTTTGACATCATCAGAAAATATTGACAAACGTCGGAAACTTTCATCCCAGAAACAGATAAAGTTGATAAATAAGCTTAAAACCAGTAAAAAGCCGAAAATAAACGCGAGAAAGAAACAAAAACACGACACTTCCAGTAGCGAAGAAGATGGAATACATTTGAAATTATCAGATTCTACAGATTCCGAGGGAATAGAATTTGATGAGGATCACTGTGTTGGTTGGGGAGAAGAATACAATGCCACAACCATAAAGGATGACTGGATAAAATGTATAAGGTGCCTGAAGTGATTCCATGAAACGTGTACAAACTTTCAAGACCTTTGCAAAAATGTGGTAAAATTTTACGAAAAGTGAAGGGTTGAAATTATACTTCAAATGTTGTTTATTCGAATTTTATTCACTCATTTTCCGTGATATAACTACATCTTTGCAAATTGCTGTAAGGTTTTCATGATTAACTATATGAAATGTGTTGTTTTTTGCTATTTTAACTTCACTTTTTCTTTCTTGTATTGGATGGCCATCTCTCCCCGGCTTGTGTTGTGATGATAATTAATAGTTTTAGAAATAATTAACGTTTATATTAATATCGGGGATTGAGATAATAAAGTAAGTAAGTAAGTAAATTTTTGTAACGGTTGTGCTTTGTTTTAATCAATTTATTAAGCCTGTGCTAAATATATGTGAGGGTTAAACTTGTGGTGATCAAATATTAATTGATTTGATTAATGTCATCGCATTTGGAGAAGTGTGTGCAAATTTCTCTAAATGTTTTGACATTGAGAAGAATTAAGTTGAAATAGATCATCACATGTTGCACCTTATTGTTAAAAATATTGATAAATTAATAAGCCTTATTTATAAATCTTGTGAGTGGCTGGTACGTTTTTTTTGTTGGCGAATTTTAATTCAAAGGTTGAAGAAATTTTGTTAAATGGTATAGGTTTTGGAAATATTCAATTATTTCCTTCTTTCCCTAAAAATGACCCTGTGCCTAGCAACAAGTTCTCATAGCTACCTCCGCTATCTGTAACCCGATACTTCCGCTGCGCGCCGTTTTTCGAACGGGAAGAAATCTCAGAATAACAGGAGATGGAAGGCGCGCAAGGATACATCGTCAGGTGGATGACCAGGGCGCCTTGAAGTTAAATTAATTAACAAGAACGAGATGAGGGGTGAAAAAAATTAATTGTATACCGATTTGCAGAGTGCAAGAATGCTACCTGTAGCCTTCCCCCTCATTTCGACCATCAGAATTCACGGCGGGCCGAGGGAATGGAAGATGATTTTACGGACTGATGCAAGTGGTGACAAGGAGCTGACTCGGGAGCGCGGGGGTTTGAAAACAGATTTTTCGGGGATCCTGAACTGAGAGCGGGAACGTAAAGACCGAGGGGTCGGGGCTGAGGCTCTGGCTTCGGGACGACGCAAATATCCCGGAGATTGATGTGAGGGCCACGCGTGAATTTCCTTTTCCCTTTCCTTTCCTTTCTTTAAATACTATCCATAATTTCTCTCCATTTTGAAGCTGCAGCAGGGTCACTAAAGACTCATTTTTTTATTATATTATATTTTATTTTTTTAATGCTAGCAATTACACATGGAGTAATTAAGTTACTTTGATTCGCCAGCCACTTCATTTATTTGCATTGTTTTTTTGATAATTATTTGTATTATGGAGAGTAGAACTCATTTAAACGGAATTGTATTTTTATTCAACTGAATTTCGTTGTCAGAATAATGTTAAGAAGATCTGGAGATAATGAGTTTGATTGTTATAATGTCAGGGAAATTGTTAATAAATTTGTTATTTTTAGTTTGTAAAGTTGTGTCATGTCAGTCCTTGCCTTTTTAATTAATTGTCTGACTTTCAGCTTTAGGTATTTATTTTTATTTCAGCAGATATGAAGCTTTTTCTTTTAGGTGAAGTAATTTTATTTCTAGGTGTTCTCCAAGGTTAGATAAGTAAATTTATTAGATTTAATTTTTCCTTTTCTTTTTGGCTCATTAATTACCACAGTGAAGCAACAGTAGTATCGAACCAGTGTTAATTACAATATTAATTATTATGGGTTATTGCATTAAAAAAAATCACAACGCAACTTTACCATATAGTCTTATATTGTACTAACCACTAATGGCTATTGGGCATATATTGAAGTAAATTTAATTGAAACGTATTATTAAATGTAAATTGATATTAAAGATTGTTAAGAGTAATTATAACTTTAATTAGTAAGTTAATTATAATAATTGAAACGTATAATTAAATGTAAATTGATATTAAAGATTGTTAAGAGTAATTCTAACTTTAATTAGTAAGTTAATTATAATAATAAAGTTTAAAATAACCCTATATAACTACAATTCGTCGTAACAGCTTGCAGGAGAGATCTGCCATTTTAATTTCAAACTATGTTTTCCACTTTTTGTTCTCATTGTTTAATTATTTTTTGCCCCAAATATGATGAGTGTATATATAAGAATTTCAAATATGCATAAATATTTCTTGTGTTTGCATTCTAAGAATTTTTATTTCAATCTTTAAAAACTATGGCCATCTATCCTAGAGTTACACTACTAGAAATAAAACATGACTCACAAAATTACTATACAGACAAGGCGTTTGATGACATCAACAGTTCACTTTATTTATTTCAAAAATATTCATCAGGAGCATTCACTTAGAAAAGCTAAAAATTGGTAGAAGGCTTCGCTCCATCTCTCTCACTCCCAGCATCCCACACCACACCCACACAAAAAGCGTACCAGCTCTAACGCAACCAAACAGAGAGTGTCTTCTCCGCGAGACCAGAAAAACCCGTTTATTCAATGTCGCCAAGATGCATATGACGCCAAGCGCATGCGCAAAACACGCGGAAGGTTGTCCTACTTGGCATGCATCGCCCCCAGTGGAGATAATTTCATTCGATGTTTCTTTTAATGCAATTAAATTACAATTGAGCAAGTTATAAAGCGCATGGCTTTATAACAACCACCCCTTGGTGCTATCTAAATTTAGACCGAGCTACATCTAGGGGGGGGGGACATCCTTCCTCCACCCTCTTTACTTTGACTTCATAGAAGGACATTCTGGTCTAAGGATTTAAGGTTGCTGTGTATTTACCCTATTGGATTCGCTTACCTATGGAAGAAATTTGTCCGAGGATTCTGGACTTAGAGATTTAAAGATTTTTTTAAATTGTACTCTGTAATAGAGAAAGAAATTTTATCCCTTGGGGCATTTTTCGTTTTTTTTCTTAAAAATGCAACTAATGTTTTATAATTTAAATTATTAAGGGAAAAATTCTGGTATAGCGTTTTTTAAAATATCATCGATTCGTTTGGGGAACGAAAATTCTAAAATTAATCCTTTTGAAAGGTGTAGAAAAGTTCAGGCTATATGTAGATGCCCTTTTTATTGGATTATCAGCATTTATGCAGCTGTAAATAGTAGACACATTTTCTCCGTAAGTTAACATTGAGGTGAGCGAATCCAATAGAGTTAGTACATAGCAGCCCTAATGGGGCCATATCCGGTATAGACATGGAGGTATTAAATGCCGTTCGTCGAGATTCGAACCGAGCAACCCCAGTTCCACGTCCAACGCGCTATCACTAGTCTACCTCGGGTCGATAAACACCTTTAATTTTTCCTGGAAGCTTCTCAAAGCTGACTAGATTTCTATAAATCAATTTGTCAAACCATTAGAACAGTTTTATGGAATTATACCTTTTGGTAACGTAACTTATGTGACGGATTTATTTTATTTAAACGTATATTCCCCCCCATTTCAATACAATAACACCAAAAAGGCAAAGGCAATATTCCTTTTTCGTAATGCCTGGGGTAAATTTATCTGAAATCTGACGGATGGTAATGCATGACACAAAGACTTTAAGCTTCAGGTTTGATTCTTTCAATGTATTAAAAATAGAGTAAAACGAAAGAAATAGATCTCTTTGAATTTATCAAAGAATAAGTATCAGGAGCGTAAAGATTTCTATTATTTGATGATTTATAAAAGGTTTGAAGTCCTTTAATATACGGGTAGCGATAAATATCTCCAGTAAAAGAAAATTCCTAATACTTGGAATAAGATTTACTATGCGGATTCAACGGAAGATGAATAGTTTAAATGTAGAATTTCTCTATGAAGTTTTCTCATATTTAAATTCTAGAAACATCCTGAGAATAAATGTTAGAGACTTATGAGAATTTCAGGGATGTCACGTTCATAATCCGATTCTATAGTACATGTTGTCTTTCCACGTTTGATAGAAATTTGACAAAGTGAGGGTAAAGATAATCCATAGGGATTTTGTTTCCACGTTTTGATGACGCATCGCAGAAAAATATTTGTCTTGTGAAAATTTTCCCTACATAAGGAGAATAAATTTATAAAATGTAATTCTATGTATTTTTTTTCACTATAGAAATTTCATTATGGGATCTAACCCATATGTATGAACTCAAAAACAAACACACACACACACTCACACACACACACACATATATATATATAAATTTGCTTAAATGCCACTCTATAGAAGCACAACTTAACATCCGCCCGAGATAGCCTAGTGGTAGCGCGTCGGCTATCGGCACCGAGGGTGCTAGGTTAGAATCCCGACAAGCGCCGTTAAATATCTCCGTGTCTTTGCCGGATAGGGGCATGTTAAATCCTTAGACCAGAAAGCCCCTCTTTAAGGTCCGAGAGGATGGGAGAGGGTACTTGTCGTAACGTTTATTAACTTTTTATACTGGATATATTCTACCCTTTTAAAACTATTCACCATCTGAGGGTTGCTCCCCTAAGAACGCCTCTCATCATGTAAATGTGGATACAGCCCCTGTTGCAAGCTGTTCCATTCAACGAAAATCCTCTTTTTGCCTGAGTTTTAGGCGCTGTGTTCATATCTGCACATTCCAAGATGCACGTGCAAAAGGGTTAGTCTCAATGTCCACTCCACTTTGGTGCATTTCTCGCCTTCCCTCCTTAGACACACAAAACCACTAATATTTGTTCTGTAAGCTTCGCTCCACTGCTTGGCGAGCTCCAATCCCACATCTGGCCAGCTCATCATATCACGTGACCAACCCACGCTGGAAGAGGGAATTTTAACGAGAGACACAGAGCACCGCTGGCTGCCGGTAACGAAGGATGTGGACCATACAAGAGACCACCCCCCCCTTGGTCGACGAAGAGGTCGCCGCATGAGAATTCGGGCATCCTTGGATCTGCGTGACGACTTATCCTAGCTTAAATTTTGTCCAGCTTTAATGTTATCATGGCCTTGAGCCACTTTCTTTTCTTTTATCATAACTAAATAAATGACGAGATGATCATCAAGTTTTGACTTTTTATTGTCACCTACCTTTGTTCTTTTTTTTCAGATCTCTTCCACCATTTTGTTAATTTAATAAGATCTGCTTCATGATCAATCATGTTACTTTTGCCTGAACCTGCTCCCACCACGTCACATTCTATGATACCATCATTCCTTAATACCACAGTACTATCCCCCATATGGAGCCCACGGGGGTGCTTGGTCAAAATTGAAGAAGCATCTAGTTAAAACAGACTCCGACCTTTGTGGTGCTATTGTAAACCGGAGCCGCACTCCTTCACCTACAAAGCCTGTATGTTCCTGGTCTGGAACACTTTCAACCACGGGGCATTACCACCACCAACAACAACATAATTTAACGATTATTTTACAAGATCCGGTATCAAACTTTGGTACTTCGCTCTGTATGAGCATAACTTACCGATTATTTTACAATACCAGTTGTCAAACCCTAGTCTCTAGCTCTATGAGCATAATTTGAATGATTATTTTACAAGACCAGTTGTCAAACCTTGGTCTCTAGCTCTATATGAGCCTAATTGAATGATTATTTTACAAGACCAGTTGTCAAACCTTGGTCTCTAGCTCTATATGAGCATAATTGAATGATTATTTTACAAGACCAGTTGTCAAACCTTGGTCTCTAGCTCTATATGAGCCTAATTGAATGATTATTTTACAAGACCAGTTGTCAAACCTTGGTCTCTAGCTCTATATGAGCATAATTGAATGATTATTTTACAATACCAGTTGTCAAACCTTGGTCTCTAGCTCTGTGAGCATAATTTGAATGATTATTTTACAAGACCAGTTGTAAAACCTTGGTCTCTAGCTCTATATGAGAATAACTGAATGATTATTTTACAATACCAGTTGTCAAACCTTGGTCTCTAGCTCTATATGAGAATAACTGAATGATTATTTTACAATACCAGTTGTCAAACCTTGGTCTCTAGCTCTGTGAGCATAATTTGAATGATTATTTTACAAGACCAGTTGTAAAACCTTGGTCACTAGCTCTATATGAGAATAACTGAATGAATATTTTACAAGACCAGTTGTCAAACCTTGGTCTCTTGCTCTATATGAGCATAACGGAATGATTATTTTACAAGACCAAGGGTTAAACCTTAGCCTTCGAGGTGCTGTTTTCCAAACTATGTAATTCCCTTCGATGCGTGAAAATCGCGTTTTTCAATTAGATGCTCCTTATCACCCCCTCCTTTTAGGGTCTATGGCACAGATTGTTAGTCTTCATGTTTTTAAAATAATTCATTTTTTAAAATTTTTATATCGATGACGCGGATTTTTTACCATTGTGAATTTTTATTACGTATTTGCATCTAATGGTCCTGTTATCCCTGAAGATCCACGTGAGCGAGGGAATTAAAAAACCACCCGAGTTAAGGCGTTTAAAATCCTCTTCGCCAAAACATTTTTAAAACAGTCCCAGTTATTAAATAGACCAATATGCTTGGCAATATAATCCAACAGATATTTTGTTTATTGGTTTATTATCCGAAGTTCGTTAAAACGCGAGGGAATCTCGTTTTTCAGCGTCTTTCCAGTAATATAGTTTAAAAAAGTGAAAAACAACCAGGACTGTTAACCTTATACAAGGGAAATATGCAAGATTCAAAGATGGAGGAAGAACTCTCTTCTGTAATATTCACAATGTTACAGAAAGTTGATGGACTATATGTATTAGGTGAACTATTAAACGTTTCAAAATTTAAGAGATCAGGCCTGTTCCTATGCCAAAACTCAAGATTAAACACGGTTCTAGATTCGTTAAGTGTTTTTAAAGACGAAAATTTTAGCATTAAAGTCTCTTGAATATTTAAATATTTCATTCAGCATATTTCTTAATATCCCTTACATCAGGGATGTCAAAGTCGCGGCCCGCGGGCCGCATGCGGCTCGCGACGAACATTTTTGCGGCCCGGCCAATATATTGGCACACAATAATATATAATAAAATAACCGACGCAGAATTATAATAACATAGGAAGAATTCGCTAAATGTTTTTTAATGATACTCTTTTTTGCTATTATTAAACAAAATGCATATATTTATGTTGAATATACTGTAATTAGGCAAATAAACCTACGTTTCTATTAATATTGATTTTTTTGAGGCCCACCTATAGTTAAACCTTGTTTGTTTGGCCCAGGGTAGCCTTTGAGTTTGACACCCCTGCCTTACATGGATAAACTGTTCAGTTACGGTTGAGATAAACGCAATTAAGGATATTTTTTATTTATTAATAATTTTTTTTGTTCCTATATTACGCATATTTTAAGATTTTAAATTACCCCCACTCCCCACCCAAAGAAAAAAAAATCAAATGAAAATAATTTATTCTAGGCTTCGAAAGTTTTCAGAATATACTCTACTGCAATGGAGAAATAATAAGTTTAATTCCAATTTACAATTTCCTTTTTATTTCCTAGCTGTTATATGCTGAATAGTAGAAGATGAGCTTTGTAAACAAACTGGAAATTCTAAATTCTCCGTAAATATTTCCCAAGAGATATATTTAAACTTTGGCAACAAAGTAGCCGAAAATAACCCAAGGTCGCATTGAAATGGTTTCTCACCTGAAACTTCATAACTTGTGCTCGAATCGTGAAACTTTAGAACTCAAAGAGATTCTGTATATGATTAGAATTTAAAAAACTGTAATATTTTAAGCTTTCGAATGTGAATATAAAATATTTAGTTTCTGAAAATATGAGTAATTCTTTGCCTTAAATCTGTAAGTTGGATGTATTAAATTTGTTACCCCGGGATAAAATATAATAATTAACTTTATTTTTTATTTCGGTGTTTGGCATTGAAAAATTTTATTAATATTATATCATAAATATTTCATATGTTTAAAAGGCGAAGAATGGGTTCTTTATGTAAGTAGTTCATACGGTATTCTCAGGAAATGTGTCTTACATCATAATAAGGAACAGGAAAAACTTGAGTAAAAGCCATTTTTTTTCTAAAAGGAAAATAAGGAAATACATACATTCATAATCCAATCAATCATTTCGATTTAGTTACACTGTTATTATTGTAAAGTTGAACATTTTATAGATAAAACTTTACTAACAGAGTTCACATATAATCACTTACTGTACATTATATCAAAGTAATATACTGCAGTGTATAGAATTATATACTGCATATAAAATATATACTGTAAAATATATCAAAGTAATATGGACAAAATGTTATGCATCCTTAAAGTATCATTCCTTGAATAATTTTCCACCGAGTTATGTCAGTTATTTTAAGCAACTGCTTTCTTTGAAAACTTCGTATTTTTAGCGCAATGGTCATCTTTTACGACACAAGAGCTTAAAAAAAAGATTGCATACTTTTTAACATATATTTCCTTAAAAGAGACTCTAAAAATTATTTTGTGTAATATTTTGGTACACTAAACGACAAAAGAATGGAATAAAAAAGGCATGGAAAATAATTGCTCGACTAGTGAATGTTAGAAAATCAAAATCAAAACATTATCCGTTGACACTGGAAGAACTTGCTACAGTTTGAAAGATAATAGGCTGTAGTTCCAATTAGCTACACAATCTCTCTATTCTAAAAAAAACTAACTGCCGCTGCCACAGCCGCCGCCACCGCTGTCAAAAGCTTGTCACGCTATCTCCTCCGAAACCGCTGGTGGTATGGGGTCGAGACCGATACCAATCGATGCAGAATAATGTGGGGAAGAAAGTAAGACATGTCTCATATTCGTCGGACTTTAAGTTTTTTTTTATTTTATGTTTTGTGGGAAAATATTGACTTTTTCATGTTCATATTACGATAACTCGCCAAAAAAGGATCGTAGAATTTTTTTTTTACAATCTAAGGCTACAGACATTTCTCCTTAAAACAAGACCTCATTTATTTAAAAATAATTTAAAACAGACTGATATTTTTATTAAAATTGAAAACCCACTTTTTGGAAAAATTTATGCGTTTCGAGATATATAAATTCGATGCTCTCAGACTTATTATGTTACAAAGAAAATATTTATATCAACTGGAAGATGAAAGCTTTCTCATTCATATAAACTTCATTTCAAGTCTCTATCTTAAAATTTCGATTTTTAATTGAATTTTAAAGAAATGCTTCAAAAAAATCTTCTCGTTCGCTTCCTTTGCAGAAGGACATGAAAGAAAATCCGATTTTTCACCCATCTTCATCCGGGCTTATACCCCCCATCTACCCGGGCTTCATCCATTTCGCCGGGAGGGGGGGGGAAGCTTCAACTGTAAACAAATGAATGACTCAATCGCTGTAAACAACTATTGAGTCATTCATTCACTTGATTCACCAGAGGAGCGAGCGTAGCGAGCCTAGGGGAGAAGCCCCTAGTTTATATTAAAAAAATCCTTTTTTGAGTAATTTCTAAAAATAGCGGAGTTTCTATTACTCATCCTTAAATCTACAAATAACCTTCGACTGGCAAATAGATGGCACCATTCTATATATATGGGTTATGACGCCTAAATAAAGAAGCAAACAATTTGGGGCATCACATGCTCTAATTCGTAAGATTTTACAAAATGAGTTTAATCCTTATTAAGTTCAACAGCATATTTAGGGTCAAATACATAGAACGAATATTAGGATTTATTCATGCTGTATCATTAGAATTAGTGAAAACCATAAAGAAAAATTCTGATGAGAAATTCCTCTCGACTAAGCGATCAACACAAAATTTGAAGAGTGACTCTAAAAGGTAAAGACTACAAAGGAAATATCGTTTAACTAAATATTGGAAATATCGTTAAGAATTATCGTTTATGCAAATAATAATTTCATAACAGAGCTTATAAGTTTTTAAGAGCAAGAAGGAAAACTCTGAACTGTTTCCACAAACTTTTCATGCTAAAACTTTGAAAATAGCATATTGAAAATTAAACGTTGGAATCTCATTAAAATCCTTATAGATAACGCTTCATATGTTGTCATCCGGAATTCTAAACTTTTAAACAAAAGGGATCGTGTATGAGAAGTTTGAATTCTAGTTTGAGAAATTCTAGGATCAGACAGTTTTCTCCGAGTACAATCAAACCTTGACTTTTGCGTGCTAAACTTTCGCAGATTGCATTATTCTCGAATTTCTACCAATAATTAAAGCGAAATTTTGTTCAGTTGCACGATCGAGGTTTATTGTCTACTGTTGTGTAGATAAATATATATGAACGCTTTAAAACTTAATAATTTTACTGCTGTCTAAATAATGCACACGTACGGATCACACTGTTTAGGAACTGTACTGCATCGCTTCCAATCTCTCTCAGATGTGTATGTGTGTATGTATGCGACCCTACATCACTGTTTCTGTAATATAAAATTTATAATTCATACAGTGGTATGGTTATATGAACAGTTCAATTTTTTTGTGTTAAAAATAGTCACCAGCATTGAGATTTGATATAGTTGGGAAGATATTTTCGTGATTTTTTTTCTCTTTCACATGTGTTGGTCTCCAGAATTATTATTAAAAGTAGAGTATACCCCGTGTTTAATCCTATTCTATATATATAAAACAGTTCCGTAACTGACTCACTGACTGACATACAACGCATAGACCAAACCACTGGACCTAAAGGGCTGAAATTTTGCATGGCGATTCTTCTTTTAGTGTAGGGGTGCACTAAGAGAGATTTTTGAAAAATTCTTCTTAGATTTTTTTAAATTAAATTTTTAAGCTGTTTTTGTAACTTTTTTTAAGTTTGCATTTAAAATAATAATTTGAGGGTTATAAAATTTATATCACGAGAAAGATCATAAAAATTCCTTTAAAATGAAATCTTTTTCGAATCTTTAAAACTATTTTCTGATTTTTGGTGAATTTTTAGATTCATTTTTAGAATTTAATTTATTAAATGCTGATCACGTGATTTCCTTTTCTGGTACTTAAAATAAATTTATCGTCACGTGCATAACAACTAAATAGACAAAAAATATTTCTTTCTTGCTAATGCGCAGATGATTGGACATTATTTTGTCTATAAAAATATCCCTTACGATTTTTTTATAAATATATATATATTTTTCTACTTCAATTGTATATATTGATCATCGTATTTATTTAAATATATATATATATATATATATATATATATATATATATATTTATTTGCATTAATTGCATACATTGACCGTTGTATTTAATTTGAATGTACTCCGTAGCGAAGTGCGGGTTTTCAGCTGGTGACGTAGAAACTACCCTTTATAATTAATATCTTTTTAAAATTAATATATCTTGCCTTAAGAATTAAATAATTAGCTAATTAATCAATAATTAATTCTAATAGTTAATAATCTCGAAAACGCACGTTTACTCTGTCTCTGTCAAATCGTGGGAACCGTGCGCCCAAAACGTGGTTCATTTTCCGAATGATGCCATTCAGCTGGAATTTAAGGGAGGAACTTATTTTTGACAGTTGAAAAGGTGCATATGCATACAGCGAATGAAAACGAAAGAAAGGTGGCGAACGAAGTTCTTCGCTAAATTTATACGCAGCAATGGAAATCACCTTAGGGCCTGTTCACACAGGAGTCCGTTGCGTTGAGTTAATGAAAAGATGATGTTGAGATGAAAATAAACCAATCATAGGAGTTAAAAATTTCATTGCTAATCGTTTGGAGGCCTATGATTGGTTTATTTTCGTCTCAACGTCATCTTTTCCTTAACGCAACGCAACGCAACGGACTCCTGTGTGAACAGACCCTAACGCATCTGTTTGCCATTGCCATGTTTCTCTCACTAGGATGTACACCAAAAGAAGTTCGTTACCCTTAGTGGGCACTCGTTCGCTGTACAGAGCCTACAATAGAATTTGGAATCGCTTTACTTTTTAATTGGAAATTTCATTTCTAACAGGAAACTCAATTTCGTTGTTCGTTATTGTAACACAATAAGGACCTGTTCACATAGGAGTCCGTTGCGTTGCGTTAAGGAAAAGATGACGTTGAGACGAAAATAAACCAATCATAGGCGTTAAAAATTTCATTGCTAATCGTTTGGAGGCATATGATTGGTTTATTTTCGTCTCAACGTCATCTTTTCCTTAACGCAACGCAGCGGACTCCTATGTGAACAGGCCCTAAAGCTGGAAAATAATTAAACACAACAATTCACTACACTAAAATTAACGAAAGGCTGGTCAAGCATTCGATTAATGCGGATGATCAGCTGAATTTCAAACCGAACGCTGAATGTGTTAGTTAAAATTTGGCCCAATTTGTTCGTTATCCTTCGCTAGCCGTCGTTCGTTTTATGTATATACACGTCCAGTGCACACTGAATCCGGACGTTACGTAGCGTCAACGTTAAATTTTATCCAATCACAAAGCTGGATTAATTGACCCCGTGATACGTCGAACCAATCACAGGTCATATCAACAATCTTGGAGCCAGCGAAGTAACATAACGCAAATCTCCGGATACAATGTGAACGGCCCTTGAATGAGTTATTCGCGCCCGATGCCTATGCAGTCTTGGAACAGATTAAACAGGTATTTCGAGGTGGGGAATTAGATAAGGGTCAAGAGTTTGAAAGATGAGGAGCAAAAAATACCTTTATATAGCAGAACTATTTTTAATTTTCTGACACCAGAACGACTACTAAGGATTGATGGATATATATGTGGAGCCGCATAACAAAGTCGGCAGGATATTTTCCTGCGACAAAAGCGGCACAACATGCATGTACGCGTATATGCTTGTTAATGTTTGAACTCTGGTAAAAGATTTAATCAGAAATCAGTTTCAAAAGTTTTGAGATCCTAAAGGGTGTCACTAATTCTATTTCATTGGATTGAAGAATGATAGTTCCAAGTTAAATATTAAAATCATCAATTCTTGTCTGTACAGCGAAATTCATTTGAACGAACACAGAAAATTAGTTTCAAACAAAAGAGATATTTTTGAATTATTCACGCAAATCTTACCGTGCAACCCATTAAAACTTTGACAGCAGAACAGTGCAAAAATAACAAAGGGTCGCGAAGACATTAAAATCGCTACACGCCATGCTTCGTTAGCTCAGAATTTGGAATGCAAAACTTGGAAGCGAAAGAGTTTGTTCACGAAGTTTGAATTCATGGATCACACAAATTTTAAGTTTAGAGTCAGACAGTGTAAAATAAGTAGTTATTAAGAGAATTAAGAATTTCTCGAACATAATCTCACATGGATACCTGTGGGATGTATTTTTATTTAGCCACTGTTAAGCCTCTTAAATCTAAGCTTAGTAAGTTTGTATGGGGCGTTAGATGTTACATGTACATTTAAAATGAATATTTAAGAGATTCGAGAGGAGATGAAAACTTTTTTATTATTATTTACAAACATTTTGTAATTTTTTTCGCCAAATCAGGCTATAGAAAGAATACGATACGTGTGATATATATTTAACTAGCTGAAAACCCGCACTTCGCTAAGGAGTACATTCAAATTAAATTCAACGGTCAATGTATGCAATTAATGCCAAAAAAATGAATATATATATATTTATAATAAATGCGACGATCAATGTATACAATTGATGTATATATATATATATATATATATATACACAGTGCGTCAAATAAGTTTTAAGACTCGTCTCAGAGCGCAAGTTATAATGGTGCTGTGAGTGTAAATGTGCATGTGTCATAACGTCCATCGTCTGCTGGTACACTGTCAACAAGTTGAGCGCATTTCGTTAAGTAGTTGAGAGAAGGCGAGCATTTATTGCAGAAGTGAATTTTTTTCATGTTGATTTTTTAAGATGGAGCAAAGAGCTGTAATTAAATTTAACGCAAAACTTGGTAAAAGTGCTTCGGAAACATACCAACTCATGAAGTAAGTTTACGGTGACTGTTATTTAAGTAGATCAAATGTTTTTGTGTGGCACAAACGTTTTTTGGACGGAAGAGATACGGTAGAAGATGATCAGCGTAGTGGAAGACCAATTTCATCTAGGACACCTGAAGTTATTGAGAAAGTACGAAATTTCGTAACAAACGATCGCTGTGCATGACAGAGAATGATGGAAGACTCTTTAAACATCAACAAAGAAACAATTCGAACCATCCTGCATGAAGATTTGGGCAAAACAAAAAGTGTGTGCTAAATTTGTTCCACACACTTTAACCCCTGAAAAAAAAAGCAATGAGAAGTGCGCATTGCAGAGACATCGTTTCAGCCGCTGAAAACGATCCAAACTTCTTAAGTCCATTGTTACAGGTGATGAAACCTGGTGTTTCCAATATGATCCTGAAACAAAGCGACAAAGAGCGGAATGGAAGTCACCAAATTCAACGGAAGCCAAAAAAGCAAGAAAAGTTCCATCCAAAATCAAAACAATGTCATTACATTCTTCGATATTAAAGGTATTATCCACAAAGAATTTGTTCCAACTGGACAAACAATTACAGGTCAATACTACTTAGCTGTTTTAAAGCGTTTGATGGCCAGAATTCGTCGCATTCGTCCAGACTACACAAGGACTGAAAGCAGTTGGTGTTTGTTACACGACAATGCACCCAGTCACACCTCCCTTATTGTTCGTCGACTTTTGGCAAAAAATAATGTCTGCGTGTTGAACCATCCACCGTATTCATCTTGATTTAGCACCCTGTGACTACTCCTTATTCCCAAAACTTAAAATGAAGTTAAAAGGGTGTTATTTTGAGGGTATTTCGACCATACAAGAAGCATCGACATGTGCTTTGGAGGCCATTCCACAAAGTGATTTACAACAGGCGTTTGATTCATTAACAAATCGCTGTAAAAAGTGCATTGAAGCCACAGGGTCCTATTTTGAATAATAAACCAAAACAGGTATTAATTTCTTGTTTCCTTTTCTTTTTACAGACCCAGTCTAAAAACTTATTTGACGCACTGTGTACATATTTATATATTTTTTTTTATAAAAAAATCGTAAGGGATATATTTTTTTTTGGATAATATCCAATCGTCTGCCGCATTAGAAAGAAAAAATATTTTTTTGTCTATTTAGTTGTTATGCACATGATGATAAATTTATTTAAAGTACCAGAAAAAGAAATCACGTGATCAGCATTTAATACATTAAATTCTAAAATTTAATCTTTAAAAATTCACCAAAAATCAGAAAATCGAGGTAAAGGTTGAAAAAGATTTTATTTTAAAGAAATTTTTATGATCTTTCTCGTGATATAAATTTAATAACCCTCAAATTATTATTTTAAATGCGAACTTAAAAAAAAGTTACAAAAACAGCTTAAAAATTTAATTTAAAATAATCTAAGAAGAATTTTTGAAAAATCTCTCTTAGTGCACCCCTACACCATAAGAAGAATCGCCATGCAAACTGTCAGCCCTTTAGGTTCAGCGGTTTGGTCTGTGCGTTGTATGTCAGTCAGTGAGTCAGTTACGGATCTGTTATATATATATATATATATAGATTAGTTTGAAATTTTGTTAAACAAAATTAAAATTAGAAATTCAAAGAAAGTTTTGATATCTCTGTTGAACTAACGGCTCGATTTACATATTTATTCACTTTTACTCGGGAAATTAAAAAAAAATACATTACCTTCAGGATTCACGAAAATTTTGTTCATAAAATTTTCAACCAATTTGACGGGAGAGAAATGGTGTAGTTAATTTTTAATTCGAGCCGCCACACATCGTGTAGTGTTTAGCACCCGTGCTTGAACGGATCTTCCGTTCGAATACAGACTAAGGCATGGACGTTATGGAGTTGTCCCCTTATAGGGATTCACCTATATGGCATTCCCATAATGAAGAAACCAACAAATACGAGGCGTGGATTGAACGAATGTTGGAAGGACAAATGCCTGCCACTTTCGAAGAAAAAAAAAACTAGCTAATCAACTCTGAAGCATTTATTTTTGTCAAAAAAATGAACGTTAAATATATTAATATAAAATTAGAAATTATTATTTACAAAAGTAAGAATATATCGCAGTAAAATCCTTCATTTTCGGATATCATTAGAGCAGGAAGACTAGACCACAACTGTTACTCAAGATTATATCAATTATGAATTTAAGGGAAAACGTTAAAATGGACTCGAATGTATATAGAAGTGGGGGACACGTAAATATTTGAGACAGACTTAAAATTTTTTGAAATGTGAAATAAGTTTGCTTTCTTAAAAGACTGCCCGGGAGATTTTTGGAGGAACTTAATTTCTCAAATGCATGAAATTAAAATTTCCTCCTCTATTTCTTGAGTTAGAAACTATGAACCGTGACACATTTTTAGTAAGTTTTAGCCATCGTTCTCTTGATACATCTTTCTGATGCTTAGTTGTCCAGCTGGAAACTTCAAGTGCTGGTCCAGAGCCTAATTTCCTTTATGGAAAGATTATTTAACTGAATTTGTGATACCAAACCTTTTGTCAGTGACGTTATCAAGTAAAATGAGAAAGTATATGTTTTCATACTTTGTCGGAAGTTAACTGCGGATAAAAACACAAAATGTATGTTATGGTTATATTCAATATTTTCTAAATAATCAGAGAAAAGTCATATCATAAAAAAATAACTAAAGATTTTTTTCAAAGGAAAAATTATAGTTAGGTAACTGTTTCAAATTTCCTAAGTAAACATTTTATCCCCTGCTCTTTCTCTTGTCATTCTGATAATTTCACCTTGAGAATCCCTTATGTTCTTTTGGCGATGCTAAAGTCACAGTTCAGAACCGTTGTTCGAAACTAAAAGAAAAATGTACACTGTCGATTGACAAAATGACCATTAAATTTAATGGAACATTTATTATAAACCAGTCTATTCTGTTACGCTAGCTATGACTAAATAACTGAAACTGGGGTGGCTTAACTTGCCAACTTGGCGCTGTGGCCCAGTTGGCAAGAGAAGCGGACCAATGATCGGAACGTCTCGGTTCGATGCTCAGCAAATCCACCGCCGTGTTTACTAATGGTGGCCGGGGCACGTAAAATAGGTTGTGGCTGCAATGTCCTCCAGGTTTTCAATTTAACCTCTGGAGGTGCGGGGTCAAGTGTTCCGGTTTCGTCATTTCACTCGGTTCGAAATTACGGGGCCGGTAATTTAGCCAAGTCGGACTCCGACCCTTGTGGTGCTAATCCAAAACAGGAGCCACTCCTTTCAGCCCAATAGCCTATTAGGACCTGGTGAATGGAGCCTCCAACCAGGGGGCGTTAGCAACAACAACAACTGAATCTGCTGAAACCGGTCTTATTATAAGGCGCTGTGTAGATAATAGTAATAATGATAATAATAAAAGAACTCGGCCAACACTTCAATTGATTATAGCCATTCGATTCAGTTAAATGTAAGTATTATGGTCTGCCGTAAGCATTAAAATCTTTAACGTGATCTTTTTAAATTTCCTTTAGTTGAAGTGTAAATTCTTGGCTGAGGCCATCCCTTCTGCACATAAATCCGATACATGTGTTTCTTTCAGGAACAGTAACATTAATCAGTAACCTATCTTGGGTCAAAGATCTCACCACTCCCTCATTTACAGTATGTAAATTACAAATTTCATTTTTTAGTTGTTCCTTTACAGAGGTAAATTTTTACACACATTTCTGTAACATGTTCTGGCTAAAATAACTCTAAAAATGTATTTAAATTCTTTGTATACACTATATGTACAGGAACTCTGTTCCTTCCTTTTGTACAAAACGAGGGTTACATATTTATAAATAGTTTTTGAATATTTATTTTTTGCCAAAAAATACATTGATTTTCTAATAACTTAACAGCCAAGATCTGAGGTATTGAATCAAAATTAACCCCCATTTGATTTAAATAAATCGCCGTTTGAAGGAGAAACAAGCGAATGCAAATAAGCGGCGCTTTTCTACTTGATGGGAATCTCCGTGGCTAGCGTACACACGCGACAGTGAGAGGCAAAATCCCACGAGGCGAGGTCAGATGGAGGTGAGCGGAGAACGAAAAACAATTTAAGAAGTAAAGATCGCTTTCCCGTACAGCAGCTGTACATTATCAAGATTACCGAAGGCGTTTTGAAGTTAGATATCGTTCCAGCGACCTGGCGATAAAGTGAAGACAGAAAGGTTAGTGTGGCTTATGTACAAGCGGTGGCGTGGCTGAATTCTGGCAGGATTTCCGTAATATAGCAACCGGGATTAACACACGTGATAAATAATTACCCGTTGCCTGCTAGCAATTGAGTACGGTACATATGTAGACCAATTGGGTTGTGATAAATAGAGTTTAGTGTAGAAAACTTCGTAGCATCTTGTTAATGGTGAATTCGTTGTTTTAGTATATACGTTACCGCAAACGAAGATAATGAATACAGAGAACTTCACACAATTACTACAGCGGACTTTTTCTGGTGCGGCTCGTTGACATTAGATTGCAGAGATTGCCAGTTAGGCAGAGAACAATATGTCCCATGTGATATTTGATGTTTACTGCAAGCCGTAAACAAATTACTTGAAGTGTTGAAATTGGTCTAACAACGAGACGATCTTTAGATGATATTAATAACAAAACCTGGCCAACGTTGCAGTTTAATAAATTCTCTCGATAAAGTTAACTGTAAGCATTTTGTGGTGTGCTCTTAGCATTAAACCCCTAATACATGATTGTTATTTTTAATTCTGTTATATTATACGTTGTTGTTGCTTGTTGATTATGTCACTTGACCGACAGCAACATCAGATCTAGTCCCGAAGGCTATGGGTGATGTAGGTGCGGCTCCTGTTTTGACTGGCACCACAAGGGTTGGAGTCTAACTTGACCAAAGGACCAGTCCCGTAATTTTGAACCGAGTCAAGTGACGAGACCAGAACACTCTACTCAGCACCTCTGGAGGTAATTTTGAGAACTTGGAGGGCATTGCAGCCATGACAGATTTTACGTGCACCAGCCGACATTAGTGTACAGGGCAATGGATTTATCAGTGACGAGCATCGAACCAGTGACTTTCAGATCACTAACACATAGCTTTTGCCAACTAGGCCACTTCGTCCCTCATGGCTCAGATTTCCTCCACTGTTTTGTTTGAATCTTATTTTCAACCTAAACCCCGAGAAAAAAGTGTAGTTTTCAACTGTTTACTAATAAAATCACTCGATATAACATTTAATTCACATTTTTCCCAACACAAATAGCATAACAGATTACTGATTGCGCTTGATGGAGTCCCCAACTTTGAGAATGAAATTCACAGGCACGTAGTTCTCACAGACAGAATGAGACGAATCTATTATTAATCTCGACCTCTGCTGTATGAGTCACTCTCAAAGCGGATAACACCAGCTCCCACACACTCTATTCTTGTTAGAATAAGAGAGGCAACTTCGTTAAGTTAAAGAATTCCGTAGACCGGGAAAATAGACATTTATTTACAGTAGGCCAAACACATACGATCTACAGCAGAGATAGACACAAATTGACTAAAAAAAAGAACATCGCAGAATGTATTTATTAATTAATACAGGATCCCAGAAAGTTCCAACCGTAACTTTCATTAAGGCATCCAATAGAAATATTTGATAAAAGAACAAATCAGAGAGAAAGATTTTTTTTTTTTGCAAAGGAAATTTTATCGCAGCTGAAGCATCGACATATGAGCCGTTCGCTGCATGAATAGATTAACTCCACTTTTTGAAATATCATAAATTTAAGTGTCAAAACACATGGTTCAGTCATAGCTTTTTATATTAATAATAAATTTCTCAAATAATAAAGATTAACACCATTAAACGACACAATTTTTTTGGGGTCATTGAATAATACAGGGTGTCCTGGCTAAAGTTATCCAAAAGTTATGACTTATTTTTACGGAATTACCCATTAGAATTTAAAAAATATTTAAATAGAAAGACCATTTCACCAAGCTTTAATATCAATCATAGATTTCGATCACAGTATCATAGATTTCGATGTGTGCACCTTTTGTAGCACGACAAACGTCTGAATGGTAATCCAGTTCTCTCCAAGTGTTTCGTAGCATATCAGGAGTTATTAGACATTATTGCATGGGGATTCATTAAATCCGTTGTGTATAAACAAAGTATTGAAACTGTGGATGAGTTGAAGAAGCATATTATTCAAGCAATTCTCGTAATAACATCTGATATGCCACGAAACACTTAGAGAGAACTGGATTGCCATTTAGACGTTTCTCGTGCTGCATAAGGTTCATACATCGAAATCTATGATGCTATGATCAAAATATATGATTGATATTAAAACTTGGTCAGATGTGCTTTCTATTTAAATAAATCTTTTTAATTCTAAAGGGTAGTTCCGTAAAAATAAGTCATAACTTTTGGATACTTTTAGCCCGGACACCCTGTAAATAATTTATTTCAGAAACCATTTTGAGTATAAGTAATTATTAAGTAAGTTTTATAGTTAATTATTATAGTTTATTATCCTTATATCACATGATATTGTTATAATATTTATCTGAATTTATAATATAATGGGAATTTTAAAAAAACAATGTACATTATTTCATCGCATTTCTCCACTTTTTACCATTTTTTTATTAACTCACTTTCTTGTTTGTTTGTGTGTTTGTGTGTTTGTCCCGTACAAATCTTGAAATCGATTTTTAACTAACTTCCCGACTAGCTAGACATTTGAAACTTTTAGAATAGCTCAGAACACGATGACAATGCATTATTTTAATACTTTTAGCCATATTTAAGCAGAATTAAATTCACTTTCAGTTATTTTCAGTTAATTTTGTTTTATAGACTGGTGCAGCCATCTATTGGCCGGGACGGGAACGAAAAGTTAAACCCAAGTTAACTTCCAATTAACTTCATTTTCTTTCAAGTTGATGGGATAATTCATCAAAAAAATTTTTGTAAAAGTATTTATTAATACATAGAATTGTCAAGTTTATGATTCAACAGAAAACTTAAAAACATGGTATATAAAAAGTTCTTTTTATCTTGTAACTAGCGGCCCGTCCCGACTTTGTCCGGGTTGAACAAAATATTATACCAATAAATTTCCAGTTGATAGCCAATAAATCGTAAACCTTTTTTTACCTTAATAATAACCTAAATAATATCTTAAATTAGTTTTATGTTAGTTAATAATTAAAATAAATTTTTTAAAAGAAAAAGGCGTGCCGGAGAACGGCTAGGTTCGAACCGCTAGCGCCAGAACAGAAGCCCACCGCGATAGCACCACGATAAGGATCGTTGAAGACTTCGGCACAAAAAGCGGTAGAGGACAGTAGCGGTAACAATGGAGATTGTTAGGATTAAGCCCATAACTTTATTTCTACTGATTAGATATACATAATATATAGCCTATGTCCATCTGGAATACTGTACCTTTCAAACAGTGAAAGAATTTTTCAAATAGGTACAGTGGTTCTGAAGATTACCCTCCACGTACAAAATCGCTCTCTCTTTATATATAAGTATAGATTATTGTTTTATGGAATTAATTGATTTTTGCAGTGAACGGCTCATATCTTATTACCTTCTGACAATTATCTTTCATTTTTCATAACAGCACTTTCATAATTGCACTCCTCCCGGGCTTTGTAGCTAACTTGGCTAGTCCGGAATATTCGCCTCTATTGCTTGCAGATTAGAAGGAATTCTAAAACTGGTATCAAAGAAATAATGTTTTTCACGGCAGACAAGTTAATTCCCGCATATACCGCCCCACACGAAATGAAACACGTCTCAGAAGCAATATTTAATAAAACACACGAATGGAATTTTACTGCTCGTTGTTAGTTACCCATGACAGCGAGGATTTCAAAACGTCCGGGAATAATTCTGGGAATCCCATGGAGACTTACGTAACATATTTGATCTCAATAAACTGATTTTGAAGGAAATAAAATACTTCGGCAAAGAAGATTATTTCGGTATTCTCTGCTAAACCTGCAAGCTGATAAGATTTCATATAGAGAGTTGAGTTAATCGGAAAACATATCAGATTACTTTCGTAAATATGGATGCGTTGCCATCTGAAACTATCGAAGTAGAAATAAATCTTTTTATTGGATTATATATTGGCGTACATAATATCCGTGTAAAGATGGAGAAAAAAGGGGGAAAAAGGTAAAATACATCCTCTTACTACATTAGAGAAAAGTAATTTATTTGTGTGTTACGATGGTTGAATGTATTCTCTCGCTTTACGTTCTGAACCAGATAGATTTTTTGAAAATGATGTTATGAATGTCACAGTAGACGATACTGAGATTAGTCTCTTACATTTTTTTATATTGTTTTAGGGAATGAAGACTCTAGATAACAGCGAAATAAGCTTATTTCCGCTGTAGTCCTAAACAGTCATATAAGACTAGGGTGATGTTCAGCTAAGACTCCAGATATAACACAATAGACACGGGTACTGTCCGACCACGGAAGCAAGGTCCCTGGAAGCTGTTACTCATGCGCGAGAAAAGCTAGTCTACTTAGAAAATAGGGGAAAACGTCATATTTTCGGATGTGTTTGTTTATGAAATACAGAATGTATTTCAGACTGCTTTTTGTTCGCAATTTTAAAGTTATTTTTAAAATTTTATTTTTGATCGAATATGTGAATAATAATTTCAAAATAATAAAAAGAAAGAAGCAAATCTATTTAAAAAATAGAAGTGTTATAGGAGTGGATAGTTTCGGATTACATCAAAATCAAAATTATCTAAAGCTACGTTTTCGGTGGTTCTTTTTCTCTGACGTTTCCTCGGAGATTCAAATTTTGGAGTTTCTTCACCCTTTGCTTCTCTGCGTATTCTTTTTACTCTGGACATTGATATCCCGGTCATTTCACTAGCTCTCTTTAGAGATTGCGAAAGTGGAACAATAACATTTCCTTCTGGTGCTTCTTTCTCACACAATTTAATTACATTGTGTATTATACGTTTACAATCACTACGGAACGGCTTATTCCGAGCAGTTGTGTTGGGTAAAGGATCCATTAATTTTAATATAATTATCAAAATAATAGACGAGGTAAAAGCAAGCAAGCGCAGTTAGTAACCGATTCTAAAGAATGTCGAGAGAATACGAGACTTTTCCCCCTCCTTCCTCAGCAGCCTTACCTACAGCGTGAATAGAATCGTCTTGGCATTATGCCAACCGTGGTTCTTCATACTGTGGTCGGACAGTACATTAAAAGGTTTCGCAGTTCGCATGGAGTAGCTGAATTCCAACTGAGAAACGAATGAATGACAGCAAAAACTTTTGGAACCGAATTGAGCATCCTTATATACCCTTGGCGACATGCTCGATTGTTCTAAAAATGAAAACATACAGCACTCGGCGACTATACCACCTAAGTGAAATCTGTTAACACCAAAAATGTCCCCAAAAGTCGCCAAATGTATCTCCAAGTTTGCCAAAATCCTCGGAAATATCGCCAAAGGATCGCATATTGAAATCTAATGCTCAAAGACAGCAAATTAACGGTTATCTACAGAAAGTAAACATAAAAAAGCAACAATTAAGATTATTCACAACTGTTTACAACAATATTGTTCCGTTTTCCTGGGTTCGATAGGATTGAATAAATTCTCTTCAGAAAGTGCACACAAAATAAAATTTATTATTCTGTAAATTCTTCAGGCGCATACACGAATTCAAGCAGAAAACACGTAACAACTGTCTTCTGTACAGCAGGAAACTCTAAAAATGCAAGTTAGGATAACAGAGTCTTCAATACAATACACGCCTAACGGTCTTTCAATACATTCAATTCTCAGCAGAAAAGAATACGGAGTTCTAATAGGACCATAGGGCCATAGGACCATAGGACAAATTAATTAACTGCGTTTCCTAGGCCAACGCCTTCAAACACAGATATTTCATAGATTTTAACATCGAAGAGCTGAATTTCCTCAGAAAATAGAAAAAGAGTTCGTTGAGAATCGTCAAAGTTTAGGAAATGCAACACAGAAAGTGAAGCAGTGAGTCTTCTGGTCAAACATTGAAACGGAGTTACAATGCTAATGTCAGGTATATTTATAGACTTCCAAAGCGCCCACTATCGGTCAACCAGGTCGGTAAATATTTTCAACCGGTAAAGGGGAATTTTTCTCCATTACAAAAGAAAAATTTGTTTTGGGTTGGTCCTTTGTCGTTATTACCAGCTGTAATTTCAATACTGTAAGGACATTCCAATTTCTCAGTTTTGAAATCACATTCGTAACTTTTCATGTGACCAAGAGCCGGATGGACACATACTTCAATGTTTTCGCATTATAAAGTTATTACTACATTTTTTATATGTCAGCAAGAGTTCCATTTTTACCGTTTTCGAATATGAGGTGAAAGAAAAACTGCCGCATAAAATATTTGAACGCATACAATCCGGAAAGTGTTTTCTCTCAACTTCTCTTTCAGTTCCTCCCCTTGAATTATCAGTCTTTTAAATTCTCTTATAAGGAAGGTGGTGTATATGTGTAACTGTAAAGTTTGTTTTGTCAGTATGATTACTAATACACTTTAATTTTATAGCTGTTAAATTAGAGAATTGAACAATAGTATTCTTTCCTTATCTGGTGATCAGTATGTTGTTTAAATCATATGATATTTATTAGCAGAAATATTACATACGGGAACTGTAACTAATTACAAATATGACACTTTTTTACAGAAACAATATCTTTAATTTAAACTCATAATTTATAATCTTAGACCAACAGAGGAATATTTGGTGCGACTGGATTGCAAAGAAAATTAATTTTAAAAACAAACCTGCATTTTAATTATCTTCAAAGTTTTTTTCATATTAAATTTTGAATGGTAATTTAAGGCGAAATTTTCCATTAAAGTAAACAAAAAAATTATTTCCTTGTTTTATCTTATTTAAAACTGTCCTGTTTGTTGATTATTTTTTAATTATGGCATTATTATCAGAACATTCTGGTATATTTTTTTACTTACTTAACTTTGAGCTCTAAATTAAAACAAAAATGAAATATACTAGAACAACAGTATTATATGTTTATTGCAGCGTCCCGATCGTATTGTGGTCAGCGTCTCAAGCTTCTACGGTGTAAGCTTGGGTTCGAATTCCGGACAAGTCATGGAAGTTCTTGTTCTGTCTTGTCTTGTTGTAAAGTAGCCAACGAATTCGTGGTGTGGACAGGTCAATGTCCTCAGGATAAAGGGCAAGCTGTTCATAAAACATCGTCTGTTACACGATTTTGCACCAAATCTTTCATTTGTACGTGTAACTGCGAAGGGTTTTGTCGCCAAGTTGTAAATCCTGTAATAAAGGTTTCAAACGAGTAGTTTCTCAATCTGCAGATTGATTAATAATTTGAGTTTTTAGTGCTTCGTAAGGCCCTTCTGAAAGAGGGGAGCGAACAATATTATTCACGAAAGTCAAAATCTCACAGTCTAATATTGAAACCAAGCAATAAAATTTGTTACTTCGGGAGAAATACCAGCTGTTACAAATTGAGATTCGAGCAATAAGAACGAAAGCTCTGCGTTAGTTTTCAAAAATGGTGGAGCTCTAAATGCGATACGATTTACCTGAGGATTTTTGATTCTGCCCTGATTGAAAAATAGAGAATAAGGCAAACGGTATAAAATTCCAAAAAACTACGAAACTGGGTTATGAATAAAAAATAACAACAAAATGTTACCTGGTGTAGAATTGGCGTAGAAAAGCATCACGACAGGCCAGTATAGAAATTTGCTTCCATCTACAAATCGGGCATCCATTTTGCTTGCTGGAATCCATTTGTATCTACAACTTATAAGGTTGGTTTTTCAAGTCAACAGGGTAAAATGTTCATTACATAAATTTAACACTGAAAATACGACTCGTATTAAATTAAGCAATAACGTGGATACCCAAAATTACGAAGCAAAAAACTTAACAAACGAATACAGAAGAATTCCTTTTTATGCTACTCTCCGTACCGTGTTATCGTAGTTGCCAGACAACTACTTCAAAACATGAAATACAAATATTTTTAAATGTCGTCTGCAGAGGGATTCGACTGCAGACTTGCGATCGTTAAAAAAGTACCTGCCACGTTGGAAAAAATATTTGATGATGTTTAAAATAATTGCATCAATTTGATGAAAATTGTTCAGGCTTTTTCTCTACATTTATTTAAATCTCTTAAAATGGGGTGTTTGTCAGCCTTCATGTGTTAAAAACTCTAAGGAGGGTAAGTTTTCTGTTCCTAAGTAGAAGTGTCTATACGAAAAAAAATTTCTTTCTTTAAATCAAAACAATTTAGATCAAGATAATATTATTAATGTACAGGATGTCCATAATTAAACTTCCCTACTTTAAAGTTGTCTACAGTTGAAATTATTGATCATAAAGTTATAAAATTTTGTGTAGGACATATTGAAGGGATGGGAATTTGTTTGAGAGAATAAAAAAATTAGTTCAAAGTTTCACCACCAGAGGGCGTTTTTGATGAATTACATATTTATCCAACATTTACTATAGTTAAAAAAAATTACTACAACAAGACATGTTCAACATGACGACCATCATTTCAGCTACCATTTGAAATCGTAAGACAGCATGTTCTACAGTTGACCTTCTCTACAGCTTCTGCGGAAACAGGTTTCCTTCCTCTTCCAGAACGAATGTTAAAAGAACCAGTTTCTTCAAATTTGGCCATCATTAATCGAAGACCTTTAACAGTCAATGAACCATTTCGTATCACCTTCAAACTCCGAAATTTTCGCAGAGCAACTAGTGCTGAATTTTCGCTTTGGTAAAACAATTAAACTAACAAAGCTCGATCTGGTAATCGTAACGATGGCATTCTGATTAGCAATAGCAAGCACGCTGAAAACAAAATCTCCATGAAAGTTTCTAGGTTTTATAACAGCTTCTGCTCTACGTCGACAAAAATGAATTTGCGTATTTGTTTCTTCTTAGTTCCTTCAAATCTTTTTCCAAAAATTAGCTATCGAACAAGTTTCCGATCGACTTTGCAATCACTTTAAAGATTGTAAAATTTAATGAGTATGAGTTATTGTGTTAGGGTGACCTATGGATAAAAAGATGGTGAAATCTTAAGTAAAGAACCAGTCGTAAATGTGTAATTCATCAAAAAAGTCCTCTGGTGGTGAAATTTTTGAACTAATTTTTTTATTCGCTCAAACAAATTCTCATTCCTTCAATATGTCCTACACAAAATTTCATAACTTTCTGAACAATAGTTTCGACTGTAGACAACTTTAAAGTAGGGAAGTTAAATTATGGAAACCCTGTATTTTAAATCCTTAATATAGTTAAAAATTGAACATATTCCTAACTATTTTGAAATAAAGACGCACAAAAAATTATTAATTACAGAATATTTTGTGGTAAATATTTAAATCACATTATTAGAGAGTTATTAAAGTTATAATACATGAATATTGTTTTCACAATAATTGCATTAACTGTAAATGTAAAAATTTCAATCTCTTTCTCTCATCATCTTCTTCCGTTTATAATCTTTTAAATCAATTATTATGCGGGTATTTGCCAGCTACCGTGTGTTCTAAAACACCGGTGTCAAATCAAGTTTTCAGCATTCAGTGAAAAATGTGAGGACATAAAAGAAAGTCTCCCCATTAATCAAGATAGATAAGTTCTAGATTTTCAAAAGTTCTTATATTATTCAAAAGACATCCATCTATGTTTTTCTTTGGAAACTTGAACGGACTTTTATCAACTCCGTCCAGTTATCTATCATATTTACCATCTGGGAATGACAATGAGACAGAAGTTATTTAAAAATAAACTGCCATTATTTATTAATTCTAACCACTAGAATCTCTCTGGCGCGTTTTGCATAGTTTTATAGAGACACTATGAATAATTGCAAAACTTTCGGGCTTTCTTAAATGAGCATTTTTTTGTTCAGATACTCTAGATCAATTACTGTAAACAAAGATTTAGAACTTTACAGTATCATAAAAAATTAATTTTAGTCGAATTAGTTAAGAAGAATTTTTTCATAGGTTAATTATACATAAATGTAAAAGATTATGTACTCCAACACAATATATGGAATATTATATATTCAAGAAGAGGTTATTTAAATGTGGAAGCATCATATCTTTCTAAATTTTCACTGCATATACAGACGGCGGTAGAAGGAACTTCCTCATTTTAAAGGGTAGTAAAAAACAGACGAAACAATTTACAGAAAAAAGCTTCATATTTTCATAAAGTATTAACAATCTAGTTTTTTCTACTAGGTTTTGAAAATAACTAACACACACACACACATATATATATATATATGTATACATACAGTATACATACATACATAGGGTAAGTATGCCGAATATGAGACCCCTTTTTATTTTCACATATAACTAGGGATGTAAACAAAGATATTTTTCGAATATGCTGCAGTTCTTTTATTTATGCTATCCATCAATTTATTTTTTATAGGGCGATGATGTGATAATATCGGCTTTACGGGTCCTACTAGGTTTCGAGGTGTTTTTCTCAGGTAACGTAGGAAACGGATTTATATTTCAGGAGTCACTAAGAACTGGTTTGAACTTGTTGTTTGATCAATCCCTTCCACATTGTCACTACTGCTACATGGTTGTGGATTTCGCCTGGGCGTTATTGCATCTACAGCTTCAGAGGCAACAAGGCTGTGGGAGTGAAAACTAAAATGTCTCATATGAGACCCTATCTCATATTAGTCATGATTTGGGGTCTCATATTGGGCACAACCATGTTGTTGAACACACCAACGAATTTTTTAGGTTAGGATTGACGTTAGCTTAAAAGCAAACAGGCGAGTTTACACTCCACATTTATAGCTATCTACCCAATACTAACAGTTTTAATAAGAGTCTTACCTTAAAGGTGAAAACAGCGAATGAAAATGGTGATGCACAAAAGTTGACGAGCACACATTCAGGGAAAAAAAATACTGCACCTTTGTGTGCGCTTGCAAACGCTCGACTGACTCACCGATTACGAATGATGCAATAGACTACTGTTTTACGCTCCAGTCGCCAGGCGGCAGCACTTTGTACGGCCTATAAGCTGGGGTCTCATTAGGCATACTTACCCTTTATATATACATATATATATATATATATATATATATATATATATATGTATATATATACATATATATGCATACATACATATACATATATATACATACATACATATATACATATATATATATATATATATATATATATATATATATATATATATATATATATATATATATATATTTGTAATAAATTAAATACTAGGCCCTCCATTCTATCAGTTAAATTCCCTT
The DNA here is from genome assembly GCA_907164885.2 of Dolomedes plantarius. Taxonomy (NCBI): domain Eukaryota; kingdom Metazoa; phylum Arthropoda; class Arachnida; order Araneae; family Dolomedidae; genus Dolomedes; species Dolomedes plantarius. Next base: position 122,099,235 of record OU015500.1, on the reverse strand, counting down.
TCCTAAATCCAATCCCCAGTAACATTACTTTAACGCTTTAAAAACCCATAGCAACAGGACTTCCCATAAAACAGCAAACGTTGCATTTCTACACGTGTATACGTCCCGAGAAAGGCGTGAGTTCGCATCGCTAGCCCGAAATTCCGCTGACATTTCAAAACAACAGCCACATGTACCTCGCTTCTAGCGCGTAAGGTTGAAAGGTGATGTTACACTTCGCTCCGAGCATCTGAAATGAAAGGGCGTATGTTACTATCGCTCCTAATAAAATGATTCGACCCGACTGCTTCAAAATTTAAATTCTTTCAGGCTGAGTCTAGCTCCAGCCATGTAAATTTGAGCTAGTTTTCCTTTTCAGGTTGCATTTTAAGAACGAGATGTAATGATTATATTACATAGAGCCGAAAGCGATTCTTCATGTGCGTATCAACCTCAACGGACTTCGAATCCATTGCCTTGGACTATGTGTGTGCGCGTGAAATACCGACCTTGAGAGAAGCGCAATAGGAGTTCGCCAGCGTAGCACTTGAAAATGAAATGACCTAGTTTTGATTTCCCTTTTCGAAAATGACATCGAAAGATTTAAATAAAAAATTGGCTGATCATCGTGACTCTGACCAACCTGAAGAAAAACAAGGGGATAATTCTGGAATTTACGACAAACAATTATTGGAAAACAGTGCTATATCCTCGCCAAATCTATTAAGTAATCTTCCGAAATTTAACCCTTATGGTTTGGTCAAAATTAATGACTGGTTGAAATTCTTCGAGAAAAAGACTATTGAATTGACGGAAGAAGAAAAACTACAAATATTTCCGGATTTTCTATCGGACGAGGCTTTGCAATTTTACATCGAAAACCTAATAGAATCACAAAAGTGGGATGAAGTTAAAATAAAAATCAGTGACTATTTCTCAGAAGAAAAACAGTTTTCATTCGAAGATTTCAGCAGGTTGAGCCTTTCTGGAAGTCAAAATATAAATGATTATTTCAAAAAGAAAATGAATATCGGTAAAACATTAAAACTTGAAGAAGAAATTATAATTCAAGGTCTCACAGACGGATTGCCGACAAGATACAGGGATTTATTTTTAATAAGTAACGTTGGTACAACTACTGAGTGGATTTCCCTTGCGAGAAAAATGATCAACAGCTACGAAAATAGGAGGAAAGATCACCATAATAGAGACATGCATAATCAACAGTCCGGTTTTCGCAGACCGTTCGATCGGCGAGATGACTATGACAATTTCCCACAACACGAGTCACCTAGATTCCGACACCAACAACCGCGACCATGGCATAGATGGCCCCAGAATTTTCGAGAAGAGGAACAGGAGTGTTCAAACACGAGTCACCTAGATTCCGACACCAACAACCGCGACCATGGCATAGATGGCCCCAGAATTTTCGAGAAGAGGAACAGGAGTGTTCAAAGATAGTCCTAGGACTCGGTTCCAGTCTCCACAACATGCAAACAACTATAACAGCAACGTGACAGAACAGCGACAATGACGGATGTTCACCGTACACCTAAAAATCGGTACTGAACTAATTATCGGCCTGATAGATACAGGTAGCACCATTAACATTATTTCTCGAACTGTATATGATAAAATTAAATATTATGTGAAAATTCTTCCATCGGACAATTCACAGGTCAGTACCCTCGCAGGTAGAATAAAAACTGATAAAATAATTTCTACAAAGTGCCGAATCGGTAAGTTGAACAGATTTGTTAATTTTTATGTTATTGAAACAAATTTAAAGTATGCAATTTTATCGTCGGAAATTATTAATCTATTTAAAATTAATTTGGATTTTAAAAATTTTTGTGTTTACCAAGGAAAAAATAATATTTCATCTACTTTGTCTTTAAAAAATGTTACTAATCATTGCTATATATTTTTAACATATGATAATCCTAATGTGCCACATACTTGTTCTCATAATACTATAAATCTTGATACTAAATATAATAGAAATTGTGATACTCGTTTTTATAAAATTGAAAATGAAAATAATGTTACTGATGATGAAAGTGTTCAATTGAACAAAATATTGAATGAGTATAATAATATTTTCGCGAAAAATAAATATGATGTCGGATGTATACGTCTTGAACCACAAAGAGTAATTTTGAATTCTGAACTACCAATTTCCCTTCGTCCATACAGGGCGTCGCCAAAAGATAATGCCGAAATTAAGAAGCAAATAGACGAGCTTTTAGCTGCAGGTTTAATAAAAACATCTCATTCACCCTATGCTTCCCCAATTACTTTGGCTTACAAGAAAGATGAAAATTCAAAATCCAGAATGTGTATCGATTACCGAAAACTAAATAGTATTACAAAAACGGACTCGGAGCCAATTCCCCGAATCGACGCAGTTTTAGATCAACTAACCAATGCTAAGATTTTCTCCACCCTTGATCTCGCGAGTGGCTACTGGCATATTAAACTAAATGAAAAAGATACAGAAAAATTAGCTTTCACCTCAAACTTTGGCTTATATGAATGGAAAAGATTACCTTTTGGCTGGAAAAACGCTCCTGCCATATTCCAAAGAACACTCAGACAAATTTTAAATAAATACCAAATTAAATTTGCGCTCAAATATTTTGACGATATAATTATGTTTTCAGACTCTTTCGAAGAACACTTAGAGCATTTAAAAACTATTTTCTCGATTTGTGAAAAAGAAAACATAAAATTGAAATTTTCAAAATGCCAATTTGCCCAAACAAAAATAAAATTTTTGGGATATGAAGTGGAAAAGGGATGTTATCACCCGAGTAACGCTAATATAGAAATTATTAAGAAACTTCAACCTCCCAGGAATGTTAAAGACTTACAAAGATTTTTAGGTAGCGTAAATGTTTATAATAAATTCATTCCCAACTATGCTAAATTAAGAGTACCATTGAATAAATTATTGAAGAAAGATACTAAATTTGAATGGACAGATGATTGCCAGAAAGCTTTTCAGGATTTAAAAGACGCTCTAATATCTAAACCTGTTTTATCTATTTATAACCCAAATTACCCATGTCATATTTTCGTGGATGCGTCTGGACAAGCGGTAGGCGCAATTTTAAAACAACAACACCCTGATTGAAGTTTGCACCCCATAGCCTATCATTCTCGAAAACTTAGAACCTATGAACAAAATTATGCCATTACCGAGCTGGAATGCTTGTCAATTATTGATGCTGTTGACAAATATTATTGTTATTTACATGGGACTCATTTTACCGTTCATACGGATCATGCTGCACTTGTCTGGTTAAAAAGTATTAAACACCCAACTGGACGATTATTCCGATGGTCACTTAAACTGTCCATGTACGATTTTGACATTAAATATAAAAAAGGTTCTACAAATTATGAAGCCGATATGTTAACTAGAAACCCAATTTCTCACCATGTAACTTTACGTGAACGTGACCCATTGTTGACATTGCAAGAAATCGAGCATCATCAAAATTTAGATAATGTAAACGGTAAGAAGTTTAAAAAAGTTAATAATGTATGGACAATTAAAAAACAAGGTTTAATGAAAATTGTTGTGCCCTTCTCTTTACGTTTAAAATTATTAGAAAAAGCCCATGTTAATTATGGACATTTAGGAGTTTCGGCAATGTTAAATCTGATATCCCCTCAATATTATTGGATGGGAATAACTAAAGATGTGAGTAACTATGTGAAACATTGTGAAGTATGTCAACTAAATAAGAAGTCTAGACAAAAAAGATTTGGTCTCTTACAAATGTTACCCCCTACCAGTGAACCCTTTGAAATTCTTGCCATAGACACTGTTGGTGGCTTAAATTATTATGAGTCTACAAAGAAATATTTACACATAGTTATAGATCATGCCACGAGGTATATATGGACCTTTGCTTCTAAAAATGAAAATACAGATACTTATATTAATTGTTTAACACAAATTTTTCAACACCAAGTACCTAAGAAAATTTTAAGTGATAGAAATAGTGCTTTTACTTCCTCCAAATTTAAGCATTTTTTGAGAAACAATAATATTACACAATTGCTAACTACTTCGCATAGACCACAAACAAACGGAAAAAATGAAAGAGTAAATCAGACCCTGATTACTAGGCTTAAATGTAAATTAAATTCACACCCTGGTAAAGTCTCCTGGACAAAATTATTACGTGAAATAACGAATGAATATAACGACACACCCCATACCGTAACAAAATTCCCCCCTTCTTATTTAATGCATGGAAAACCACCCTACAAAAATTTACTTGATGATCAAGACATGTACCCACCAATTGAAGAAGCTAGGAAGATTGCTAAACAGAGAACTATAAGAAATCATGAAGTAAATAAAGAAAGATATGACACTCGTTTTGAGGAATCTAAATTTAAGGTAGGTGATATAGTAATGTACGAAGAGTTTCGTTACCCAAATACTCCTAAACTTACTCCCCCTTATGCTGGTCCATATAAAATTTTGAAACAAATTTCTGGAGTAAATTTTGAAATTAACAGACCCAATTCCCTCACTAAGAAAACCTCGGAAATTGTACACTGTACTAGACTAAGACGTTTCAACCCTGCAGATAATTTTCGATTAGCAACTAGAAAAAGTAAAATTCCTATTTTAATAACAGTAAACCCCAAAACGCCCAAGATCCCAAGTAAAAATTAATAGTGTTAAGAAAAAAAAACCTATCTGTGATGATTAAGACTACCCAACTGTGACTCAAATAACTAGCTGACTATGACTCCGATAATCCTACGATATTTTGATAACCCAATGAAGACTGTTGACGCATGATGAAGAAAACCTAATTTTGATGGATTTAGATGCCTACCTAAATTTCGTAGTTATTCATATTTAGAGAATTTTGATGCTAGTTTGCCTTCCACAAATTACCATCTGAATTATTTTAAAAGAATATTTATTAAAAAGAAAATGTTGATGTGCTAAGTTAAAGAAAAATTTTGTCAATGTTAGGGCTAACATGACATGTCACAGGTTACCCCTAATTTTGCCAAGTAAGTTGATGATCTGAGTTGTTATTTTTGTTGACACCGGAGAAACCTTTTGCCAGCACAAGGGGTAGTTCCTCCCGCAGAGGGATGAGCCTCTTGCTGTCTTTGCATCACAGCACCCTCGTGATCACTAACAATCTTTCACGTTGGACATCACAGAGGATAGCCCTTTTCACCTCCAGGTTTGTCACTTATGTCATGATTGGTACCAATGATTTTAGAATTTGAATATTTTGAATTGAAACTAGTGACGATGTTAAAGCACATAATGTTTTTGAAAATTACCTAATGTGAAAATGATGCCCATTTACTTAATTAAGAATTTATAACAAGTTATTTTGAGTTGTTTAATTTATGATCTTATGCATTGTTAAAAAACTTGACAGGTATCTAAATCTATGCTGTAATTGAAGTGAAACTTTCAGAATAATATAAGAAATCAATTTTGTAATAATATTGTCTAAAGTAATGTTGTTTTGAACTTGAACTTATTGAAATATCTTCTGAATTATACGTTGTGAATTATTTTAAAATTTATGTAAGTATTCGAGATTAGGAATATGAAAAATGGCGAGCGATGAATGATAATTGGTGTAAACGATGAAGTTTTGAAATCATGTGTAAAATGTAAACACTGAATATAAACCACATACAATAAGGACTTATTTGATAAACAATGTATAACGACTTGAATTTAAACTGAGCTTAAGGACTCAAAGAATTATACGTTATTTTAGGACTCATTATTGAATGAAGAACTTTGATTTAATTAAAAAGTTATTTAGATTATATTAGCCAATAATATTTCAGTTATTTGAATTTCATTGCACATTGTATAATAATTATAAACTTATTGCATACTATGTTAATTCCATATATTTTGAATGTTCATTATAGATTTCATTGTATATTCCTTTAATTTCATATATTTTGTGTGATGGTGCAACGAAGTCATAAGAGTGAGTTTAGTATTATAGTAAAGATTCAGGAGATTTAACTTTGGATTTGTTTGGGTGAAGTTAATTTATGATGGGTTATGGACAAAGCTCTTGACTCTGTAACCTTGATGTGTTTTAATTCTCACCCACCTTGCTGTTTATCGTGACTGCTTTCCACCAATGTTGCATTCAGAGACATGTAATTGTATAACGTAGTTAATTTTGATTATATTTGATTGTAATTGTACTCACTTTATTATATAAGAGTTCATCTGTATTATGTTGTGAAAATGTCACCTTTCAACGTGACGATTTTCCCTTTTTCGGGGGGGATTTGTAATAAATTAAATACTAGGCCCTCCATTCTATCAGTTAAATTCCCTTTCCTAAATCCAATCCCCAGTAACATTACTTTAACGCTTTAAAAACCCATAGCAACAGGACTTCCGATAAAACAGCAAACGTTGCATTTCTACACGTGTATAATGTCCCGAGAAAGGCGTGAGTTCGCATCGCCAGCCCGAAATTCCGCTGACATTTCAAAACAACAGCCACATGTACCTCGCTTCTAGCGCGTAAGGTTGAAAGGTGATGTTACAGTTCGCTCCGAGCATCTGAAATGAAAGGACGTATGTTACTATCGCTCCTAATAAAATGATTCGACCCGACTGCTTCAAAATTTAAATTCTTTCAGGCTGAGTCTAGCTCCAGCCATGTAAATTTGAGCTAGTTTTCCTTTTCAGGTTGCATTTTAAGAACGAGATGTAATGATTATATTACATATATATATATATATACATATACCCGCTTGGCCCTACTATTTGCTATGCACAATCGATGCTGTTCTCTAAAGTTTTCGATTACTCTGTTGGTGCTCTCTCGGGGAATGTTGGAAACTTCCGCACGAATAGCAGACTTTCGGACTCGTTGCTCATTTTCAGGTGTTCTAAAGTTCCGAGGATGATCCAGTTGGTTTCCTCGGTGATGCAGACCCGCTTGCTCTCACGTTTTGAAACACATTGCAGGATTGCATTTCGATAAGTAACGCCATCATTTGAATAGAACCCAGAGAGCGCTTTAAACGCCCTCTGTGTCACGGTTGCAGAATCGTTGTTTTTAAAGAACCCCTCAATAACGAAGCTGTGATGTACACCGGACCAGGTCATGGTGTTTACTGTGAACCAGAAAATCCACCAGAACTGGCGGGAACTGGCGGCGCCCTCTGTGTCACGGTTGCAGAATCGTTGTTTTTAAATAATCCCTCAATAACGAAACTGTGATGTTCACCGGACCAGGTCATGGTGTCTACTGTGAACCACAAAATCCACCAGAACTGTTGCCACCTCTCTCACCCCCCTATCCCCACTACTTCTTTACCATTGACCTTTAGAAATGAGGGCATCCATTCTACCTTGTAATTTCAATAACTAATGGAAAATAAGTACCATTCCTTCTTTTATTAAAGTCCAGAAGTTTTATTTAACAGTATTACATCCTTTATACTTTTAAAGAAATTTCGAAAATAAGTATGGTCTTCATAAAAAAAATATGACCATATTTTGTTTCGCTAAAGATTTTACAGTTCTCCAGTTACTACTTTTACGTCGACTAAAAAAAAAATTTTACCAAGGAAAGGATAAAATTCTGAGAATGAGTAAATAGGTATTTGGATGTTGGAAAAGGTTTTTGTCAAAAGTTCTTTTACAGTGCAATCGTATTTCAAAAAAACTTTGTTTTTAAATATTTTTGGTTCTTATTTTTTGACTCGTTTATTTCTATCGGATATTTTCTTTCTTCTGAAATAGAACACTGAAATAAAAATAGAGTTTTCTTAAGTATTTTATATTTTAACTTGAGTTTTTTAATATCATAGTAAGATGTTTTTAATTATTGTCTGTCATAATTGAAGATAAAGATGAAAAAGTCGGAAATATCCAAGCATGATTATTTATTTCGAAAAAATATAAAAAATAAAACAATATAATTTTTTTTACCTGGATCTGAGAAAATGGTATATATTTTCAGTTAGGGGAAATCTAATTTAAGTCTGGTGAAAAAATATTTTTTCAGTGTAATATTTTGCAATAAGTTTTATATATATTATAGTCATGTTTGTTTTGTTTTTTCTACATTCTTTCTTTAGGGTGTCTTGGGCACAAATTTTCTGAAAAAAAACTACGTTTTTATTTTATTGGCTTAAAAAATACACCATAGAGTTTTTAGAATCAAATAACAAAAACCGCATATTTGTAGATTTATATCCAGAATCAAAATATTTACTGTTTGCATGCTTTTATGCTTGCTGTTTGTAAGTATGTCGCTGAGCATCTGTAATTTATGAAGTACGTCTGGAAACTGAATTCTTCTTGACTCGCCATCTTTGAAAGAATATATATATATATATATATATATATATATATATATATATATATATATATATAAATATATATATATATATATATATATATATATATATATATATATATATATATATATATATATATATATATATATATATATATATATATATATATATATATATGAAATGTCCGGATGGACATCTCATGAAGAAGTAGCTTACATCGTGGCCAGAAAATAATAAAATCAGCTTCAGGAACAAACTAATTTATTAAACAGTAAAGCAACACATCTTACTCGCTTCGAGCCAGTCCAGCGTCTCCTGCAAAAAGCGCCAAAATAGAATTAGGTCAGAGATTATGCCAGAATTGGCGGAGGAAGTTAGCATGTGGGAAGGCGAAGCGTTTACGCAAAGACAAGAAGGAGGGGTTACCAGGACAGATATGAAGTACAGAATGGACGATTATAGGTAGTTAGTAATATTATCACACACACACACACACACACAAACACACACACACACATATATATATATATATATATATATATATATATATATATATATATATATATACTCCTTAGAAAGTATCGCTTTGAAACTCCATTCCTCTGGTATTTTTTCATTAAACTAGAGACAGGATTTTTGTCTTTGAGTAAAAAATTTTGGAAATGGTGTCTCTGGAGTAAAAGTTGGTTACGAAAAATTATTTTGTCATAAGAATGTTAAAAAAATTTATAAGTAAAATTTTTTTAAATCCACGAATTATTTTAATGACAATTTATTTTACAAATTTTTCTATGTAGAAAAGTTAAAATATTTTGAAAAAAAATTTTTGGACATTTTCATGAGTTTTAAAATTTTTTAAAGTTTTATCTGTATACTTAATTAATTTCAAATAAAAGACGTGTATGAAGAAAAAAGTCATTACGAAATGAAGGTAAGTAAAGAAGAATGCATTTAATTCCCCGGGGCCCCCTTTAGTGGAAGCATGACGATGTACCCTTAAGGACCTCTTTATTCCTTAAACATGATAAAATGCATCTCCGACAAACCTATTTAAGATTTGGGCAGAACTACACGGAAGTGAAGAATTGATTCCCAAAATTATGAAGGTCGCTGGTAAGTTAGTGGTGTGGGTAGGGAAGCACGGGTGGTAGCAACAGGTTCGGTTGGATTTTCTAGTTGTTAGTAGACACCATGGGATGGTTCGGTGAACATCGCGGTTTTGTTATAGAGGCGTTCCTCAAAAACGATGATTGTGAAATTTCGACACAGAGGGCGTTCAAGACGGGATTCGGGCTCTATCCGAGTTGATGCCGTTTCTGATGAAAAACAATCCTGCAATGGATTTTAAATGCGACAGCAAGTGGGTCTGCATTAACGTGGAAACCAAGTGGTCGTCCTCGGAACAGTGGTAGAAGACCTGAAAATGTGCAACGAGTCCGTGAGTTGGTGCGATTCCCCCAGAGATAAGCAGCAGAGTGATGGAAAACTTTAGAGAACGGCTGCGGACGTGTATAGCAAATAACGGGCACCACCTGAATCATGTTATTTTAAGGTGACTGCCTACGTTCGGAGCCAATTTTTTAAAAAATTGTTTTATTAAGGATTTTTTGGTCTCATATGGTAAAACAGCATTTAAAAATAAAAAATATAAAAAAAACTTTCCTGTAAACACCATACTTTTTTATAAATTGGTCAATTTGAAGTAATTTTTAATGAAATTTAGCTAAAACCCTTATCACTCTGAACAAAATTCTAATGCTACTATTTTAATTTCCTTCTCACACATGATACATATAACAGTTATCTTCAAAATGACCTACAATCTAAGAGAAATTTTGATTTGCAAAAATAATACAGACAATTTTATGTTCCAATATGAAAATTTTCCCCAATTCGTCATTCCTTTCCTTATAAAAACAGCCCCAAACAAAACAAAAAACTATTTATTATACATCAATTATTGTACGTCATTTCATTAACAATAGCATCTAAAACATTTCCTGAAAATTTTATCAAATTATACGCATTATTATCTGAAATATCATGATAACGGTAGAGATTTTTGCTAAAAAACATAATTCTGAGAAAAACGCCTTTAAAGTTGTTTGTCACTTCAATTTTGTATTAGACGATGTTTTTTAAAATAGCTATAACTCTGCTTCTAATTGATGTAGAATGAAAATCTAAGCGGTTTTGAAAAGAGAAAAGATTGAATTACAAGATTCTTGCAAAAAATAAAATTGACCAAAATGGTCAAAAAATGGTCGCATTTAAAGTTGTTTGTCACTTAAATTTTGTATTAGACGATGTTTTTTTAAAATAGCCATAACCCTGCTTCTAATTGACGTAGAATGAAAATCAAAACTGTTTTGAAAAGAGAAAAGATTGAATTACAAGATTCTTGCAAAAAATTAAGTTGATCAAAATAGTCAAAAATGGCATTTTCAACGTAGGCAGTCACCTTAAGGGAACAAGGGACCTTCAATCTCAATCTTCTTTAATTTTCAATATTTTACTCTATATACCCCATGAACATAATTAATATTCTTTTCTATTGCATTGAAGATACTTAGAATTCATAAATTAGCATTTTGTGGAGGAATAGGACCTGCTTATCAAAATGTTCTTCAAAAATTATAGAATTTTTCAAAAGGCTCTATGATTTTTCATTTTCTTTTGATATCTTTCAAATTTCTCAGAATTGTTATGCGAAGTGTTTGTCACAAAACTGTGCATAATTCTTTGAAATCACAAATATTTTTCAAATTTGTAGATCATAAAATAAAGTAAAAACATAAAAAAATAACAGACAGAATAGAAAAAAAAATTATTTATGACGTTAGATTCATATAAAAAAATTAAATGCACATTTATATTTATATACATATGGTAAACTTATAATACAAAATTTAAGAATTTTAATTGATATATAATGTGCATAGAGCATTTTGAAAAAGTTAGCGTTTTTGAAAATTTTTTTGAAAAACGGGCATGATTCTGCTAAAAATTCCTTATTTTGAATTCTAAAGGTTTTTAATGAAGTAAAATAGAAAATTAATTATTCTCATTTTGTATATGGAGTTAAAAATTGAAAATTTAAAAAAATTCGAATTTGAAGGTCCCTTGTCCCCTTAAAGCCTAGTGGGAAATATCGGGATTATGAGTACTTATGGAAAATATAAAGTTTTTTTTTCTCTAAATTGATCCGTTCGTTTTTAAAGTTTGAAACGTGGGTGTGCATGCTGTCGCACCTTGTATGAACAAAAGATCTGAGAAGATTATCACTTCTTACTGTAGAAGATATAGTTCTAAGAAGTAGAAACCTCGGTGTGTGGTCGAGATCCTGTCAATAATAAAACTTTAATAACCATTCCAGAGGCCAAAATACAAAACAACAACAACAACAACAAAAATCAAACAAAAAAAGAGAGAGGAACCCCCCCCCCCAAAAAAAAAAAAAAAAAAAGGTCGAGGGACTTTGCTTGCTGATCCATGTGGACTGACCCTAGAGATCCGATTGCGCTGTCGCTGATACTTGCGAAGGTTCCTACACTCTGTCATGATGATGCCGAGTTTGTCCTGATGTGGGTACCAGTCAACGGACGCCTTCATTGCTGCCTTCTTCAGCCTTCTTCAACAGCCGTGAGTGCCTCCCGTAAGAACTCCTAAATCTTTGCTTTGACTGATGATTTTGCCTCTGCAACTGGATTCCTCATGTATTATTTGATAATTTGAATGTGAACCTTATTTTATTATTAGTTTTACTTTAAAAGAATTTTTTTAGTATTGTCGAATAAAAGGATGATAACGGCCAATTCTCTATGTTTCCTTGCATGTCCTACACATGCACACACCAATTTATTAAGGCTCTATTGTCACCTATACCTATCTGAACAAGTCAGAAAAGAATGATGTGTTTCACTGATTTTTTTTATACTTTGAGAACATGCGGGGGGGTTAACAAAAGAAATGAAGCGTGCTCTGTGGCGTAAGCAAATAAAAAATACTGCGTCATCGGTGAATAGAGATGTATAACACGGTGAAGTACGAAGAAGTTTAGAATAGTATTTGTGTTTTCATTTGGTTAGGCTGTAATGGGGGGTGGCGCTATAGTAATGTTACAATGACGTAATTTTTAGGATAGAATTGGCTGCTGTTTCGCCATAACCGTCACTTACGGAATTGGGGTATGTACGCGTCTTTTATTTTGCATTAGGATTTTGTGTGCTTGCATGTAAGGTGCGTTGAGCCCATACTGTAAGTTGTGTTTGTCTTTTCATTTTCTTTTTGACTTATTGCTTCATTGGGGGACTCGGGGCCTTGGGATGTCATTTGGGCTTACCTGCATCCTATTCAGAAAGTTCCCCTTGAGGTAACTGACATGGTTAGGCTCCCTGACGAAGAGACCTGTCGGTTACCTCTGTTGTTTTATGGTTCAGTTCCGGCACTTATACAGAATCTTGCCGTTGGTGCGTGGATGCCCAGAGTCCTTGATTTCTGTTTGTTTCTTGTCTATATTTGTATTATTTTTAACTATCTCTGTTGGATTATTTATTTGTTTTTTTATTATAGGGATATGAAGCTTCTGCGCTATCCTCTATTGAAAATGTTTTCTTTGCAGGATATGTTTTATGTTAAAGTGTTTTAGCAATCTATGCTTGTTTTTATTTTTTGTTTATTTCTATGGTTTATATTTTACGGTGAAGTACGAGTATCATATATCATGTAGTACTAGTACAGTCAATGAGTAAATTAGCTTTTGTAGAATCAATGTGCAAAATGTAGGATCTGAGGGATATGCAGAAAGGCATCAATTTTGGCATGACTCTTGCGGATGCTTTTGTGACCAAAACGGCAGAAATCGTTGAGGTATCACGAAGCACAGTGCCTAATATTAGGACACGGTACAGAAATGAACAAGGTACCGCATGTAAATGCAGAAAGTATGTACGAAGATGACAGCGAAGAGATGGCGGGGTCGATACGGGCTGTACGAAGAAAACATAAGAGTGTAGTGCTAAAAATAACAGCAGAGGTGAATACGAGTCGTAATGATCTTCTCGTTTCTCAACAAGACAGTTCCTCAACTTGTTTCATGGAGATGCAAGAAACTGGTATTTAATGTTGTTCTTCAATCCAGAAGCTACTCATTACTGACACCAATGCGAGAAAAATTATTCGTTGGTGCCACGAGCGCAAATCCATGAGTTCAAATAATTAGCAACGTGTCGTCTTATAGGGTTCGCGTGTTGCTCAGATGCAAATTTCTGGTAGCTGCGCAGTGCAGGCCAGTCGAAGTGAGTTCAGAGCAGGTGTCTGGTCTATTTAAGTGACACACGCTGAGTTGGCAAAAGTCCAAGAAGGGAGTGGAGATTTGTACGGCAGTACGCTACGCTATTAGTAGGGATACGCAAGAGTCGAGAAAAGTTAGATTGAAGGCGATAGCGGTATTTAACTGTTAGAGCACGTATTAGTATTTTGCCTAGGTGGCTGCACGATTTCGATAGTTATTTCAGAGCCCGATGGTTACGGGTATTGTTAGTGAACGTATATTCTGCCTGAACGGGTTCATTACGACTTTAAAGTTCAGTTTCTTAGTACCGCAAGTTGCGATACTGTTGTGTTATTATTTGAAGCCCCAAGTCGGTCTATGTCAGTCTACCTCTACGTAGAAAATAAAGGCATTATTTAATAAAGGAATTATTTATGCCTCTTACTTTATAGTGTGCCTGGACTGTTAGAGGATTCACTGGGTAAAATAAGAAACAGAACCATATAGTCTTGTCTGATGAATCGAAAGGCTTCAGACAACCGTTCCGAAGCATACATTTTCCGACTAATTGGAGTCCACTCCCAAGCATTGCGGTAGCAGTCTGATGCTGCGGATAGCTATCTTTTGGCGTTTGCCGCCCACATAGTATAGTGGTTAAAGTTATGAGTTGCCACTCAGTGGGCTTAGATTGAAATTCCAAATAAGGCTCGGTCGTTTCCGTATAGTGCCCCTCATAGGAAGCAATTCTGGCTCAGCTATAAGGTGCTCCCATAATAAAGTAGCCAGCATATCTTCGCGGAACTTCATTGGACAAAGTCAAGAAGTACCTACCGCCAGAGTCAATTGGCGTTTCATCAGACCCTCAGTTGTTAATCAGATTGCCGTGAAAAAAAGCATACTATCACAGAGAAAAAAAATATTTTTAGGAGAATCATTCGAGAGAAATGCGTTCGCACTATAGCGATCAATTTAAAATATACAGAGATATAAAATATACCTGAGGTATTCGAGTAACGAAATATTTCTTAGGAAACCGAGAAAAAGTCTTGTAAATAATACTTTATATCACCGTGACTCTCCTTTTAAAGAAAAGGCATCATATTGTAATATCCTCCGTTTCAGACATAAATTAATGTCGAGGAATGCTTCGTTTTAAATTCACACACACATATGTATATCTCCCCCCTCTCTCTATTTCTCTCTCTCTCTCTCTCTCTCTATATATATATATATATATATATATATATATATATATATATATATATATATATATATATATATATATATATATATATATATATATATATATATATATATATATATATATATATCGCATTGAATATAGAATAAATGGTATATTTTTCTTCAGTGTCAAGAAATATTCTTGAGATAAATACACATATATTGTACACTTTAAAGTACGGTAGGGATCACGAATGTGTCGTAACGGAAATTTTATTTAAATAAAATTAGATTTCCCGTTTAGGACTGCCTGGTTTGCTATGTATTTACAGACCTGGCGTTTGACGAAGTAGATTTGCGATTTTTTTAAAAAAATAGTTACTTAGGTTTTTAAAATTTTTTGAGTGCAAGTTTAAAAAAAATCGATATTTTAATCCTTCTCTCTTCAGAAATTGTCAACATCACTGTGCTGAGGCATAAAACTTCCTACCGTTGAGGGACCCATTAACGTTGGCTGATTTATATTAATTTCTTCAACATTAGCGAATGATTTTAGGTATTGCTGCTATTCCTTCAGAATAGACAGAGTTCTATTTTTTCTCGCATGAAAAAATTATATTTCATTACAGAAAGATTTCGGAAATTAAGAGTAATTAAGAAAGAAAATTTTTTAAAGTAGGATTTCGTTTCCCCATAACGGACCTTCGGAAAGCAAAATTTCAGACGCTAAAACCATCCGTCCATCCTTCCTCGCGAGTTATAATTTTGGCAGCGTGCCAAACCCAGTCTGTATCGATTCGATAAGCAGTAAACAGTTAACAGAAAAGTACCAAAATGCGTTAAAATTTTGACATACATATATGTATATAAAAGTATACAGAGATATAAAATATAGCTCATACATACATACGTACATACAAGTAGTTATCAAAATAATGGTCAGTAAATTCTCAATAAATTGTCAATAAATTGTCAGTATATACATACGTACATACAAGTAGTTATCAAAATAATGGTCAGTAAATTGTCAATAAATTGTCAATAAATTGTCAGTATATACATACGTACATACAAGTAGTTATCAAAATAATGGAAACACCAAGAAACATCATGAAAACCTTTATTAATACGGGGTAGGATCACCTTTGTATGTAATACCACCTGATTCACCTTGAAATTGGATTATACAAGTCATAAATAGTGGTTAAGAATATATTATACCATTATTCAGGGAAAAATCATGAAAGTTCCTATAGAGATGCTGTGGTGGATATCGATACTTTTATCTATCCACTTAAACAGATAGATCACAGTGGTTGGATGATTTATAGTCGAGGGATTGTACAGGGCAAGATAATATTTGACTTCTTTTTCATGCTCTTCAAACCAATACTTGATAGATTTAGCTGTATGTATACGGGGATTATCATACCGGAGAACGCCATCTCCTGCAAGAAACAATGTTTGCACCATAGGATGGACTAGTGAGCTAAAATTTCGGCATAGTCCTTCTCATTCAATCTCCCTTTTAGGGTTACCATAGGGTCTGAAGAAAACCTTGAGATGCCATCCCAAACCCTGATAGATCTACCTCCATGACTGACAGTTGAGATGAGACAGCCAGAATCTTACGCTTGTGTAGGTGTTCTCCAGACATACGCACGTCCTGTTGCGAGGAACAGTGTGAAGAATGATGCGTCGGACCAAATGCCATTTTTCGACATATTACTCGACCAGGATTTGCGCTAGTGGCAACATTGTGAACGATTTTGTATTGGCATCTAAAACGAGTGGTTTGGGAATAGCTACTTTTCCGTAAATGCTTTGTTTTTGAAGTTCCCTTCTACCTCTGATGGTTGATACCGGAACATGCAGATGCAGCTTGAGATCGTCGGTCATTTTAGTTGCAGTTGTTTTCTTTCTTCATGTCACAATCCGCTTCAATACCTCGTCCGTCTTTTTCACTCAGCTCTCCCTTTCGTCCCCTATTCCGTTTGGCAAAGGATGTTTTCCTGTGCACTCTGTATGCTATCATGACTTTCGAAACCATAGCTTGAAAAACACCCATTAATCTGAGGGCTGCAGCAACAGATATCCAATTTAAACGCGATCCAACAATTTGCTCTTTTCACAAGGTCTGCAAGGTTTGACATTTTACACTGTCCCCCCCCCCCCCCCTCAACCAAAGCACGATGTCCTTAGATGTGGTGATGATTACGAAGAGATTTACGTAAGTTAGTGCTTACACCACTAGCACTTTTTCGCTAACCCAAGTTCAAAGGAAATAAATACTTTAGCCTTGGTTGCCTCTGCACAATATATGTCCTTAGAGTGAATAAATCGGAGAACAAGCCGAGTATCCTCGCAGAGTTCACTCCAGCCAGAGAGAGGAACTTTCCCCGACCTCCACGCTCACGCATTCACTCGATACTGCCGCACTCCCGCCAAAACCCGTCTGGTCGCTCAGAGTCCACGCTGCAGCGCTGTCTTTCATTGGACCAAGAAGTGGTCATTCAAGCCTAAGTCCGGCCCTTCTCCCCCAACCCATCAAGAAAAGGAAAACATGGCGGACATTTCGAACAAAATGGCGAATTCGCCATTTAGCCAAACAAAATAAAAGGGGGGGACCGTAAAACACAAAAAAAACTATTAATTAATACTGAGTTAGCTTTTAAGTGAGATGATAATAAATTACTATGACATTACTATTATTTGGTTTAGTTAGTAAAACTTATGGAATGATGAAAAAAACGGAAAGTCGTTATTCGACAGTTAGAACAATCATCACGACATAGATTCATTACTGCTACCTAACGGTAGAATAACATATACACTATATTACATAAAAAATACCGGTGACCAGACTTGTTTTTTAAGGAATGCGAAGCACATTCACAAACACCACTAATATTGATAGGTGTTTTCATTATTTTGATAACCACCTGTATATATAGATACATATATACATAACACATACATACCTAACACATACAAAAGAGGTAAGCAATGATAAGTAATCCTACGTTAATAACCCGCGGTAGTTTCGTTAGAAGAGACTACCTGAAATTTTTCTATCGCTTTTTGTGGTAGCCTTATTTTAACAGAGCTTATATTTCTCTTCATTAATTTGTATGAAAATGGATATATAACCACACATTGCGCATAGTAGAACGCCCGCTATGTTTCTCGTCAACTTCGGTTTGGCAACGCTCACTGTATAAATATCGTTAGGTTCTGCGCATTGCAAGGCTGAGTGGGTGGAGGCAGGGGTTTGTTGGAACAGATTGTGGATACGAAACGTGCTGGTTTCTTGTTTATTTAAACATCTTAGAATGGGTGATTTACAACATATGCTGGTATATTTAGCTATCCGTTGTGGAATTTCTCAGTATTTCTGATAATTAAACATTCAATTTTTCTCCGCAAAACAATCGTTCATTTTGCTATGAAATATAATTTGTTTCTTCTTGGATTGCGACTGAATTCAGATAATATTGCGTTTCCTTTGAAGTGTATAGAATATATTTATAGATATATACACATGACGAAAGGTGCTCTTGAATACCACTTTATACTTTAGAAAACGATAATATTAAGACTCCTGTGTATTAACCCTATTGGATTCGCTCACCTCAATGCTAACCTATGGCGAATACCAATGGTATTTTTAGATACCTGGACTTTTAAACACCTCGCAACAGGATTCATTTTATAAATAGCGTGCACCAAAGAAATTTATGTGAGTTTAAGGGGACAGTGGACTTTCAAAATTGTGAAATTTGTCCGAAAATTCGATTTATTTTATTTTGTTGAATTGTGAAACTACGGACGAGTAGGAATTTGTTGCAAAAAGAATTTTTAATTTCTGTGATTACTTTCCTAGTTATAGGCATTTTTATTTAATTTAGATATTATGTGGTTACTAATAGCAATAACTTTAAATGTGCTTTTCTCAAAATAAAAAATGTTCATGTCATACGAATATTCAAACTGCTCCAGGCGCTTTCTAACTATCGTATTGTTTGAAATTTGAGTTTTATATACGTAACTGTATATCAAAAAACTCTTATAGAAAAAAATCATGCTTCGTAGCTCAGAATTTCTAAATTTTGTACTTGAAAAGATGATTTATAGGTATTTTGCGTAATAAAAAGGGTGTTTTTACTATTATTATTATTTCTCTTTATATTTTTAATGAATGCTTAAAATAAGCAATAAGTTTCATTGTTAGTTCTATAAGGTATCCTGAAAATAAAAACTACCATATTATATGCAAAAGAAATGCGCATGGAACATTTTTAATTAGGCCAATTTTTGATATAATTAATAATTAATAATTCATAAATTATTAATATTTCATTTTTAAATTTTAACCACTTTTACATATCTATGGTACTAATCACATATTCAAATTTCAAGCAAATCCATTCAAAACAAAAAAAGTTAGGTTTGAAGGTCCACTGTCCCCTTAAACCGTCAGCGGGCTTGCCAATGTTTGGAACACCAACAGGCGCGCGCGCGTGGTACAAAAGGCAACGTTTCTTTCGACCTTGATTATTCCTTTTGTAATAAACCTTTTTTTTCAAATTGAAAATAATAATTCTGCAATTTATGGCAAGATACAAAATGTTGATAACATTGAGATATATTGATAATTAAAGGCCAAAGAATGCAGATACAATCGCCTATTTCAAAACAGTCCGGTTTATTGGATCTAAGGACAACTTGCGAATTCATTCCTATTATATCCAAAAACCTAAAATACAATGAGAGAGTCCATCTTTGGGATATACGGGATACCGTGTAATAGCTGCACATTTGATCGACTGCATCAACTCCTCGTATTGTAATCCAGTATAATCGCTGGTTTACCACGGTTAAATCACGCCTACCAATGAATGGAATGGAATATAAGGGTAAGAAAATCAGACCTGCATTAGGAAGAGTGTAGCTATAAATAGAAACAGCTTAGAACATTCAAACCTTACATGTAAAAAGAAACCATTCAAAACTACGGAAATGTTGCACTTTGTACACGGCCATGCCCGCTAAAGGGTTAAAACACACGATATCAAAATTTCCCCCGAATAATTTAAAATTAAAAATATTATTTGTATTTTTTTTTTTAACGAGAAATGCTCCAAAACGTAAATTATATTTCTCTATTACGGAATGCAGTTTTTTAAATAAAAATCTTTAAATCCAAGTCGGCAATTCTTGAACACATTTTCTCTATGGGTTAACATTAGCTGCGTTTACATGGACAACAATAATAACCGGGATTTACCGGCTAGCAGGGAAAACCTTCGAAGTCCGTTTACACGGGACCACATTTTCGCCCTGCTTTAACCCGTCTTACCGGAAGTAAAGTCCATCACATGATTCGGCGGAGGTGATCCTCATACACCATCATTCCTTGTAAATCACGTTATGGGTTCGATCCCAGCCGGTGTCGTACTTTTCCAAATTCACTGTATTGCTATTTTTAGCTTTCCACCTTCGAACTCCGCATTTATCTCGTTACAAAGTGTATGGTCCTGGGGAAGGCCTTGTTTTTTCCAATTGCTGTTCTTTTGACCTCGTGTTCTTAAATTTAAAAAATAACAACAAAAAATAAATCATAAAACTTTAAACTCCAAAAAAATTGAAAAACGTACAAAAATATTTTTGGTATTCTTATGATATCTGCTTTTCTGGGCCTCTTAACATTTTAACTTTTTTGTTTTAATTTAACTTTACTGTTAAATTTTTTTTCTTTTACCCGAGTTATTCTTACCTTAATATTTTAATTCATTACTTAAAATTTTAACTACTGAGCACTCTCACCTTGATTACATATATCTTGCTTACAGGAGATAAAGTCGACAAGACCAAGGTACTCCTCTTCTAAAACACAATTACGTCTGTGCTTATTTGTTATTTAAATGCAGCACATGTCAGTCGCTGTTGATAATCATGAACGTTTACGATTTTTTCTGTTGTTTTTAAAAATAAATTTAGAAAATAGATAGGAAAAAAGGAATATAAGAACTAGAAGATTGATGCGGATATTAGATACAATCGTACGATTTGTGGCTTCATCGCTAAATTTAGTTTTTCCACAACGAAGAATGTGAACAAAATTACGAAGCTCTGTTTGGTGGGAAGAAATTGTTTTAAATTCCTGGAGTAATTAAGACTGGAAAGAAAATTTTCCAATCGATAGGTACATTTTTTTAAATTATAAGATTAATGGTAAGATACTTATTGTTTTAATAAATCCTTTTATAAAATCAAAATGTAATTTTGATTTTAATTTGGTTTCAGTAAATTTTAGTCATGTATAAATAAAAAAATCATAAATTGATATAAATTAATTTTTATCTGTGAATTCTAAAATAATTAATTTATAAATAAATTTTAATGTTGCGTTTAATTATTGATTGTACGTATTAAATTTAATAATTTTACCATAACACTTTTAAAGAAAATGTTATTAAAATTTTATTGAAATGAAATTTTATTTCTTATTTTACATACCAGATTGCAGTACCATTCTATTTATAATGTAATTGGGGATGGTTTTTTTTTTAAACTTGATGGGCAGATCTAGAAATAAATGAAATCCTCCGGAAAAAATAGGCACTTTTCTACTGTTTTCTTGAAAATTATGCGATCGTTAAGGGGCTCCAGATCCTTCCATCGATCATTTGATTGCATTTTCATGGATTCACACATGTTCAAATCCGCCATGTTTGTTTACTACTAGCTTCCTGCGTGGAAATGCATCATGGGTAATTAGATGGTTTTATCCTAGTTCGAAGCAGGGTCGAAAATCCACCCTGCATTTTTCCCTATCGTAGGGAAAAAGCAAGAAACGACCCTGCTTTGACCCGGGTTTTTGGCACATGTAAACGGCACTATTGAGGTGAGCGAATTCAATAAGGCTAGCAGCCTTAAAATACAGAGTGTACATAAATGAATATCCCAACTTTGCAGGGCTATTGAAAAAAAAAATAAACAAAGCACAAACTTTTTTTTCTGGGGATACATCAAACATCAGGTGTTTGTTCCACTGCTACCAAATGACGTTGACAAACTTAAGACACGCATATCTGCTACCTTTCAATGCTGAAAAGAGTGTGGGATGAGTTATCGTACCACCTCAATATCCTTCGTGTTACTAAAGCGACTCACACTGAACTCTGATAACTGTATCGAATTTAAACTTTCAACTATTTTTGCAAATTTCCGATGAACAGCATGTTTGTACTTTGTTTAGTTTTCTTCCAATAGCCCTGCAAAGATGGGATATTCATTTATGTACACACTGTATTATCCTAAACTATTATTTCAAGTTCGAGGAACTATTAAATTATATTTAAATAATTCTTTTAGCTCTGAAATTATCTTTTAAAAAACTTTAAGACCTTTCAGAAACGTACTGGGAAAGAGTGCTGGACACCTTTGAAAATTATTTATAACTGGTAAGTAAATCTTAAAAATTGTTGCACTGAACTTAGACAAAACTGTACGTGTCTCTTCGTTTACATACAATAAACAAGATATTCCGTAGAGGCGCGGTAGCTCAGTTGGCAAGAGCAGAGGACTAGTGATCTGAGCGTCCCTGGTTCGATGCTCGTCGCTGCAAATCTACCGCCGTATTCACTAATGGTGGTCGGGGCACGTAAAATAGGGCGTGGCTACAAGGTATATCTACTGCCGTATTCACTAATGGTGGTCGGGGCACGTAAAATAGGGTGTGGCTACAAGGTATATCTACCGCCGTATTCACTAATGGTGGTCGGGGCACGTAAAATAGGGCGTGGCTACAAGGCAAATCTACCGCCGTATTCACTAATGGTGGTCGGGACACGTAAAATAGGGCCTGGCTACAAGGTCCTCCACGTTCTCAAATTTACCTCTGGAGTTGCGGGGTCAAGTGTTCCAGTCTCGTCACTTGACTCGGTTCAAAATTGCGAGACGGGTCATTTAGCCAAGTCGGACTCCGACCCTTGTGGAGCTGATTCAAAACAGGAGCCGCACCTTCATCGCCCATAACCTTCGGGACTGGATCTGATGTTGCTGTCGGTCAAGTGGCATAAGCAGCTACAACAACAGATATTTCGTAAAACGCTCATTTATTCCGTACAGTGGTTCGACAAGTTTCACGGAAATGTAGGTATTGTTACGCTTTTCAAATCAATAATTTTTACATCAATAAATTTTAGACATAGCAAAGTGATTGAGGTATAAGGGATTAGAACCCTGGTGTTTTGTCGGAATAGACTGCGGGTTCGAAACCTGCAGATTGATTGACCCTTTTTGGAAATGCGGGTTTTACAAATTTTTTCCGGCTGATTTTACGCTGCAGAAATTTATAGTACATCTGTAAAGATACGTAAATTTCGCATAAAAAATATCGAAATTTCGCAACAAAAAAATGCAATACATAAAATTCCGCATTTATTCGCAAGAGATATATAAATGTAAAAATTTCGCATTTATCAAAAAAAAAATACAATTTTACATACTTGAATAAGTAATTATCAAAATTCTTAGTTAAAAGATAACATTGTAGTCGTCTTTACATTATATTGTAAATACTAAACTTTCTCAGAATCTACTCTGTTAACGGAACTATAGAGGCTTTGTATAGCTTTGTAATCCTCTATAGTCCCGTTTGTTTGCAAAGTTAAGGTAGCAGCATTTCGTTGAAATTAAAATCTGTATAACATCAACAGGAGTCTCATGGTTGACTACCCTAAGAAGCCGAAATTCCCTTCACTTTGGCGCTCAAGAGACGTTCTTAAATCTACTAAATTGTTCCACAGAACGTGATGGTTGATTTTTACAATTAGATTTTTAGGTTCGACTCCGGTACGGACAAACTGCCCGGGTAAACTTCACGGCAAATCCGAAGGAGAGTAAGATTTCTTAGTTAAAGACCGCGGATGGTTTTAGTTAAACAATTATGTTAATAAATTATTACTATTATTATCTAATTTCGCTTAAAAAGTCGTTTATCGCCGAGTTTTCACCGAAAAGTTGCTAAAAAATTAATTTTCGCATTTATTCGTTCATATTGGAAAAATTCACATTTATTCGCATCTATTTCGTACATAGGAAAATTACGTATCCCTATATATCTGTAATAAAGCATTTAAAATTTTTCCGCATAGCAGTCGATCAATTTTTGGTGATATATTTTTTTCTCTTTTGGATACAACTGATTTTAGAGACATTATACATATCTAAGCAGAGGATAAAATGTATTTGACACCAATTTTCATGTCGAAAACACACGATCTTAAAATATCCCCTTAATTCTTTTACATTAGGTTCGTAGTGAAATATAATTTTATTTAAGTGGTTTTTCTCAGCGTTGAAATCATTATTTTATTTTCAGAAATTTTCTGAAATTTCGATGACTTAAAAAAAATGACCTATATTTTGCGATTACATTTCTCTCGAGGATTTCTCTGAAAAATATTTCTTGAATTGGTAGTCGGCTATAATATAAGTTTCTTTTCATTTTTACGAACGAATTTTGAATTTTTTTTATATTTTTACGTCCAGAAATACTTCGGAGCTATAGAATAGGTTTCGAAAGTCTGTGATTAAAGAAAAAAGTTCAAGCATGTTATGTATACAGGATAAATAAATCTAATCCTTATATATATATATATATATATATATATATATATATATATATATATATATATGTATATATATGTATATATATATATATATATATATATATATATATATATATATATATATATATATATATATATATATATGTATTTATATATATATATATATGTATATATATGTATGTATATATATATATATATATATATATATATATATATATATGTATATATATGTATGTATATATATATATATATATATATATATATATATATATATATATATATATGTATGTATATATATATATATATATATATATATATATATATATATATATATATATATATATATATATATATATATATATATATGTATATATATATATATATATGCTTATACATGTGATGGTAACTCCATTTTATAATTTATATTTAAATTGAAATAAAAGTTTCGATTTATTTTACGTTTATGATTAAATGAACCGTCAATATTATTAGATAGGGTGAGTGTCCCAAATATCGCCCTTGTACCTAATATCGCCTACTCGTGTTTCTAAATTACGATCCGCACTATGTAGGAGAAAATGCAGTAACTTCATAGTTCTGGGTTTGTACTAACAGCGGCGATAGCGACAACGCTCTTATCACTGACAACAGAAACTGTATGGCGTCTGAAGTTGTTTTGGCTGTTGTGTTCGTAAACTTTGGCTCCAAAGAATCAGAATACAGTGAATGACCAGGTAGGTGCATCCAAATTCTAATTTTGCTTATACCATTTGAAAGTGCATTAAGCACAGGCTTTTCTAGCAACGACTTTTAACAAGTGCCCCTAATTTCGCCTGGTAGGCGGTAAGATGAACAGAGGTAGGCGATATTAGGTACCGCTCTGGAGTTGACTGGAAATTTCAATTTTTCCAATTTAGCTACACAACTTAAACTGGAATTGGTTTTGGAGCTGGTTAATCTCAGGATACCAAAGGAAATAGTTCTTAGGGATGTTCTTTGAGTTTCCAGCCTAATCAGAAACTAAAAAGTGGATCAAATGTCGAAAAAAATTTAGAGTAGGTGATATTTGGGACACCTACCCTAAATGTGTAATTATAAATGAACAGATCAATCAATCAAGTTTTTTAATCATTGAAAGAAAAATCACGATTTTCATTCTAGAAATAATAATTCATATTAAATGTTTACAAATCCCACATCTTTTAAACATTAACAATTTTATCATTCTTTAAGCAATTGTTTTAACTTTCTTTTATCATTCTGTAATACCGAGAAATAACTTACTTCAGTATCTCCGTGAAATTATCTTGGAACTTTCAGGACTTTCAAAGAATTTCAGTTTTCTTTATTGTTTACTTAAGGGGAGTGGTCACTTTTACGTACCTTTAAAAGTATCATTTTTCGACCATGTTCGATTGCATGTACTACTCATGATTTTTGCTTAATTTACATGAAATTTTTTGAGTAACTGCCTAGAATACTATTTATTGTATATGCAATATTTCAAGGTAATTAAAAAAATAAAATTATTTTTTATGCATAAAAAGTGAATGATTTTATTAAATCGAACATTTTGCAGTCAACTACTGTGCGCATTCTGTCAAAATAAATTATTAAGGTACAGTAATAATTGTTTACTTAAGGGGAGTGGTCACTTTTACGACCTTTAAAAGTATCATTTTTCGACCATGTTCGATTGCATGTACTACTCATGATTTTTGCCTAATTTACATGAAATTTTTTGAGTAACTGCCTAGAATACTGTTTATTGTATATGCAATATTTCAAGGTAATTAAAAAAATAAAATTATTTTTTATGCATAAAAAGTGAATGATTTTATTAAATCGAACATTTTGCAGTCAACTACTGTGCGCATTCTGTCAAAATAAATTATTAAGGTACAGTAATAATTGTTTACTTAAGGGGAGTGGTCACTTTTACGACCTTTAAAAGTATCATTTTTCGACCATGTTCGATTGCATGTACTACTCATGATTTTTGCTTAATTTACATGAAATTTTTTGAGTAACTGCCTAGAATACTGTTTATTGTATATGCAATATTTCAAGGTAATTAAAAAAATAAAATTATTTTTTATGCATCAAAAGTGAATGATTTTATTAAATCGAACATTTTGCAGTCAACTACTGTGCGCATTCTGTCAAAATAAATTATTAAGGTAGAGTAATAATTGTTTGCTATATGTGACTACAATATTTCAGGCAACAATATCCACCAACAATATTATAAAATATATTAAAAAAAATTAGTACATGCTATTTTTAATTAGAAATTTCAAAAATGACTGAGTAAAAGCTTGTAAAAAAATTCTTTAAAAAAATTAAAATTTGTTAAGGTTAAAAAAATGTTGGTGTATTTTCTTACCTGAAGTATTGTAATCACATATAGTTAACAATTATTACTGTACGTTTATAATTTATTTTGACAGATTGCGCACAGTAGTTGACTGCAAAATGTTCGATTTAAAAACAAATATTCAATTTTTATGTATGAAAAATAACTTTATTTTTTTAATTACCTTGAAATATTCCATATATAATAAATAGTATTATAGGCAGTTATTCAAGAAATTTCGTGTGAATCAAGCATAAAACATGAGTAGTACATTAAATCGAACATAGGTCTAAAAATGATACTTTTAAAGGTACGTAAAAGTGACTACTCCCTTTAACGAAGTCATTAAAATATAAAATTTTATTTCTAAGATATATAATTACATTAAGGACTTATTTTCAGGAGCAGCCTGATGCGATGTTTACCAAGTAAGGCTCCTTTCATGATTGAAATTAAAATAAGGCCACGTATATATATTTCAATAAACTCTTCCAGTAATCACTCAACTAAACGAGCGTGTTCATACCTTTAGCGCCTTAATCATATCTTATGTCAAGATAATGACAAAAATGTTGCATTATTTAGCAATTTTTCAACGTCTTTTCCCCTAAGTAATTAAGTAGGCAAAAATAACGAAGCAGCAGAAAGTGTGCCCATCTTCTGCTCGAATTCTTTGCAATAATCCGCAAGGGCTGATATTTAAGTCAGATGAATGTGCAGAGCTTAACTGCCCGGGACCTGCCTAAGTCTTCATGGATTAACATCGCTAATTAGACAGCTAAAATGCACGGTGGAAAAGTGGTCTAAAGAACTGCTATTTAATAAGTGGAAATATAAGTTCCGGAATGAAATGAAACAATGCTATGTGTAAGTATCTGTTCCTTAACTATACTTGTTCCTTGGAGTAACATTATTTGGAAGAGGCCCAGGTTTAAATAACTGAATATGTATGAGTTTATTTCACTCGCTTAACGAGAGCTTGTGGTTGATTCAGTTATGATTTTTAAATGACAGAGTAAAAAGTTGGAGCACAGAAGTAGAGAAAAGCGTTTTGTTGGTAGTTGATGTCTGATATTTTTTGAAGATATTCTATTGATTATACTTTAAACTTATTTTCCAAATGTGTTACATTTAAAAAAAAGTTTTTAAAGATTCGTTTTGGGCTATAATTTTAATTTTAATGAGCTTATAATTTCTTTTTACGATTTCTTGGCTTTTTCGTAGTTTGATTATCAAATTATTTAAATATACTGTAACAGTTCGTAGCATTGCGCTCACTGTACACTTTGGGAATGTTTTTCGCTGATTCAAAGCGAACTATGGTAGGGTAATTTATTAAAACAATTGGTAAAAAGAACATATTATTATATGACGAACGAATATATTCGTTCTAATATTTCAGTTTCCCGTTTTCAAACCTGTATCACCCAGCGGTGAAGTCTGACCTTTGACGTGATCCAAAGTATTGACCTATAATTTTGTTACCCAAACCTAGGAAAGTTGCTTTAATCTGCTTCAATGTGTCAGAAATTCTATGAAGAGGCCTTTGTTCGGAATTTTATTTAATTACCTAGAGCGTATGCTGTCAGTTAAAATCCTTTTCCTTATTCGGTTGACAAAGAACGAGAACTGAGGGTTTTGTTATCGAAATACAGTTATGCTAATTTTCTGTCTGTACCGAATTGTATTAAAGGAACGTGCAAAGGGAAGTACTCAACCTTTTGTACGTCTGTTTGTGCCTGCATACTGATTACTAGTAGTTTGAAAGTACAGAGTATGGGAACAGATGGAATCAAACGGAAAGTGAAACGGACGGATTGTAATCCGTTTCTTAATATTTCGGAGTTTCACCACATAAGTAGAATTTAGAGTTTAGTTAGTTAAACATTGCACGTTTGCAGTGGGCAGCTCTTAGGACCGAAATTTGAAACCTCTATAAAGAAAAAATAAACTATTCACTATTGTTTAACTCAACTTTTGAATTTCCACTTAATGATGGCGAGAGAGTTTTAGGATTGTTGAATTTTTGCCTAGAGACTGGACGTACATCTAGCATATCCAGAAAATAAAGGAATGTAATTACCTTCTTTTAAGCATTCTCTTGGTTCCAAGTTTACAATAAAAACTGAATTGGTAAGATGCAGCTTTATAAAAAAAGTTAATCACCTAGGTTCTTTTGAAGACTGTCATAGGGACATGACAGTAGTGTTACGGCCAGGGACAGGAGCATGGAAAGAAATACAAAATAAAATAAAATAATTGTTAAATGCAATAAAGAAACAGGGCAATAAAAGAGAAGGGAAGAAAGCCATAGACCGGAACGAAAATTAGAGATAATGTTCGTAGCAATAAATAGAAGTGGAAGAGAGTGAAAATAAAAGAAAATTTATGATGGCTATAAAACGGCCCACCCAACTTGAATCCAAAGCATGGGGAAAAGTTAAAATTGAGGGAGAATTTATAAATCCCGCCCTCGACGCGCATTGGTAAAAGGGGATTGAGGAGTGGCAGCACGGACGAATGGCGATGGCATGATAATTTCCAGATAACCAATGGAAATTATAAGAGGCGGAGACATTAGTAAGAAAATATATGAAATAAAAATAGTGAAAAGGTAGAGAGATAACCTGGGAAGTGAGAGAGTCTGTCAGAAGTTGTCGAGCGCCCAGTGTCCCATGCCGAGTGTCTGCGATAAACGACGGAGCCGTGTTCGGGTGCAGTAAAGTTTAGAGAGTCAGAAGTTGTCGAGCGCCCAGTGTCCCATGCCGAGTGTCTGCGATAAACGACGGAGCCGTGTTCGAGTGCAGTAAAGTTTAGAGAGATAGAAGTTGTCGAGCGCCCAGTGTCCCATGCCGAGTGTCTGCGATAAACGACGGAGCCGTGTTCGGGTGCAGTAAAGTTTAGAGAGTCAGAAGTTGTCGAGCGCCCAGTGTCCCATGCCGAGTGTCTGCGATAAACGACGGAGCCGTGTTCGAGTGCAGTAAAGTTTAGAGAGATAGAAGTTGTCGAGCGCCCAGTGTCCCATGCCGAGTGTCTGCGGTAAACGACGGAGCCGTGTTCGGGTGCAGTAAAGTTTAGAGAGTCAGAAGTTGTCGAGCGCCCAGTGTCCCATGCCGAGTGTCTGCGATAAACGACGGAGCCGTGTTCGAGTGCAGTAAAGTTTAGAGAGATAGAAGTTGTCGAGCGCCCAGTGTCCCATGCCGAGTGTCTGCGATAAACGACGGAGCCGTGTTCGGGTGCAGTAAAGTTTAGAGAGTCAGAAGTTGTCGAGCGCCCAGTGTCCCATGCCGAGTGTCTGCGATAAACGACGGAGCCGTGTTCGAGTGCAGTAAAGTTTAGAGAGATAGAAGTTGTCGAGCGCCCAGTGTCCCATGCCGAGCGTCTGCGATAAACGACGGAGCCGTGTTCGGGTGCAGTAAAGTTTAGAGAGTCAGAAGTTGTCGAGCGCCCAGTGTCCCATGCCGAGTGTCTGCGATAAACGACGGAGCCGTGTTCGAGTGCAGTAAAGTTTAGAGAGATAGAAGTTGTCGAGCGCCCAGTGTCCCATGCCGAGTGTCTGCGATAAACGACGGAGCCGTGTTCGGGTGCAGTAAAGTTTAGAGAGTCAGAAGTTGTCGAGCGCCCAGTGTCCCATGCCGAGTGTCTGCGATAAACGACGGAGCCGTGTTCGAGTGCAGTAAAGTTTAGAGAGATAGAAGTTGTCGAGCGCCCAGTGTCCCATGCCGAGTGTCTGCGATAAACGACGGAGCCGTGTTCGGGTGCAGTAAAGTTTAGAGAGATAGAAGTTGTCGAGCGCCCAGTGTCCCATGCCGAGTGTCTGCAATGAACGACGGAGCCGTATTCCGGATAAAGAGATGCCCGAATTACATTTGATGATAAAGACGACGAATTCATCATTACGAGTGCCAGCTGCTCAGAGGGATTCAACCGTCATCTGCTGAGGTACCGACTTTGCATTTCCCTTTTATTTTGTATCATTGCTTCTCAGTGTATAGCCATAATGATTAAGATAGAGCGCGATGAATATAGTTTTTGAGTATAAGATGTTGAATAATAGACCGATAATTCGTACCAACAATTTAATATAATGTTTTGCATATATATATGAATTAATTCGTAGGAGTAAAATTGAAAATAATATGTATAGAGGCAGTATGAAATATTGTTATAATAAGTGAATGAATCAAACATAGGTGTCAAAAGAATTAATTTAGTAGGAATGAAGTTATTGCGGTAATAATGTGTAAATGCCGGAGGAAATATTGAGTAATTTTGGAGTGTATTATTTATGTGTGTTAATATTCAATAAATTGATTTGTCAATATAACCAGAGTTAATTTCCATTATTTGGGAAGCACATCAATGTACTAGCCACAATCATGAACATAATTTCAATCATAATTTCATTTAAAATAATATAAACAATTCAAATTACGGTTACAAAGACCAAAAGAGGAAATCTGACACATGACATAACATAGACGCTGTGGCTTATCATTTTGAGCACAATCACAAGATTACGTATTTATGGAATAAACAATTTTTCAAACAAGGGTGCATCTCAAATCTTTATTTTCTCTTAGACAATACAAAGGAAAAAATTCCTTTTTCTAAATTTAGATCTCTTACCGACTTTTATTTACAATATGGTCAAAGTGCCCTGGGTTGCCCCAATTGGTCAGCAGATCTGTACTGTCCGTCAGGCGCCCAGGTCCATATGAAACATCACCGAACAGGGGAAATCAACCTTTGGCTGAGTTTGCAGGTTCTTGTTACGCAGTCCGGGTCTTCAGTTTGACACTTGTTGAGTGGACTGACCGTCCGGGACAACATAATCGCATTACAATATGGTCACATCCAACGTAAGCAATTCAGAAAAATTCCTGTTCATATAGCTTTTATTGGTTAACCTATTTTATGTCAGATATTCAGAAATAATGTAATGAAAATAAGGTATGAAATTATTGAAAAAGGTAGAGAATCGTTCAGTTATACATTTAGAAAACAAGCAATAGAAAGTTAGTTAAGGTCATTAAAGGAAAAAAGGCCGTTGTCCAAATATTTACAACAAATTAGTTGTAATTCGGTGTTGGGCAATTCAGTTAATGAACGAGGAGCAAAATTATTCTGTGAGGCAGATACATCAAGGTTTAGTTAACACTTACAACCAGAGCCGGGCCAATCCATCGTGGTGCTTAAGGCAAGTTTTAAAAACTGCGCCTTTTCAAATTTTTAGAGACTCTAATTAAGCAATGTATGTCTATTATAAAAAGTCTACTTTTAGAATAATGATTATTTTTGAAAAATATGCATTAATTAAAAAAATTTTTTATTAAAAAATTCAAAAACTAAAAGAATAAAGTACTTGAAAAAACCCAGAAAAAGCAAATACATTTGAATATAATTTTTTATGTAGTAAAATTAATTACTAAATAATTCATCGAGCCTTTTGGCAGAAAATAGCTTGATTGCATGTCGATAATTAATTGTTTTAGACATTGGCTTTTCAAAATTTTAGAGACTTTAATTAATCAACACATCTTTATTAGAAATAGTCTACTTTTAGGATAACGATTATTTTGGAAAAAATATGTATTAATTAAAAATTTTTTCTATTTAAAAATTTCAAAACTTAAAAAAAAAATAGAATACTTGAAAAAAATTGAAAAAATGCGCTAAATATTACCGAAAGCAACGCAAAATGTAACAGAAATGACGATAACAACCCAAAAGACCTCATATAGTAGCGAAAATAAAATAAAAAAAAAGTATTCGGAGAGACAGCAGAAGCGCGAATCACGTGGAGAGTTCTGTTTGTTTACATTATGCTTTCCCCCCTCCCCCGCAACAGCTGATGCGCAAAATACCAAATTGAGGCACAATGTGAACAAACTGAAGGTCAGAATACTAATACTATGTTCAGTTCAAAAGTAATGGACACCGAGCGCCATCTAGGGGTCTTTAAAAATTGTTCCGGCTTAAAATGTACATATGCATCACCCGTCCACCGGGTTCATTCTTCAGCGATGCATGGGTGAGACGCCAGGCTGTGAGCGACATTCGTAGGGATTGCATTTATGGGACGCCCGTCCTGAAAAGGTCAGTTAAAGACCTTGGATTGTCATAGATAAGCAATTATGTTAATAAATTATTACTATTATTACCTAATTTCGCTTAAAAAGCCGTTTATCACCGATTTTTCTCAGAAAAGTAGTAAAAATATAATTTTCGCATTTATTGGCTCATGTCGGCAAATTTCGCATTTATTCGCATCTAGTTCGTAAATACGAAAATTACGTATCCCTATTCATTAGCAATTACGATGACTATGTACAATGAAAAGCACTAAAACTTTAATTAATTTACTTTAATCTTGAAAAATACAGAAGGAAATGAAAATTAATTTTTAAGAGTTAATAAAGAATTAATTTAAAGTTTCTACAGATTTATTTCTATATCTTATTTCTCCCCCAAATTAAAATAATTTCGTCATTTAGGCCTTTATAAAACTAAATCAGCTGCGTTTTGTAATTCAGCAGAATAAGATATTTCTGCTTTAATCCTTTTAAAAGCATAACGCTATATATTTTTCTTATCACTTCCTTTCTGAACTAATTATGTATGCAAAAATATTTCCCAACAAAGTATTCCAGCAAGTTCAGGGGAGGCTTTTCAGTTTTAATACAAGAGGGGTTGTAAATGAGGTAGATGTATAAACAAAGCTTAGCAGCTTAAGACGTGGTTAAGTCTCCCAAGATTTACTTCTCTAATTAGACAAATGAAGATTTTACGGTCTGAGGAACAATGGTGTACCTTATTAATAATTGCGTCTATTTCACGTAAAATTTCAGGTGTGATGATTATGAATGCGATGATATAGAATTTAATTTACATTTATCACGTTATTCTGACACAAATTAGAACAGCTTTTCATTCCACAGGATTTGAAAAGGATTTGAAGATAAAAACATAAACAGATTTTAAACGTTTAATTGTATGAGGTCTTAATACCTTTTGAATATATTGAATGTCTAAAAGTTGTTTTATTTCTGATTATCATTCTACCGTAAATCTTTCGTTTTAGAGTTTCCATTAAATGATTTTCAAATTCTCTGAAAAAAATATTCTTTCGACAACGATCCGAAAGATTGAAAAAAAAATATTGATTGTATAATCCCGAAAACTTGCATTAACATGGAATTTTGAGCTTTTATTTTTGTAAAATTTTAGTTATAAATTTGTTGCTGTTTCTCTAATACAGTGGAATCTCGATCGATCGTTTTCGGATCCATCGTTTTTCCGTATGTGTCGTTCATTTTATCCAGTCCCAACGATCATATTGCTTTGTTATGTTTCCGCATCTATCGTTTTCCCGCATTTATCGTTCATTTCAATCGGTCCCTTGAAAAACGATAGATCGAGATTCCACTGTACCCCCTGGCCGAAATTTATTCAAAACGTGAGAAGAGGGGTGCGGCTCCAGTTTATAATGGCACCACAAGTGTCAGAGTCTTATTTAGCCAGGTGTCATAGCAATTTTGAGCGAGCACCACCAGGGGCGGCATCTGGGGGAACGTACCCTCTCCCACCCTCTTTGACATCATATAGTGACCATCATGTCTACGCATTTAACGTGCCCATATCCGGCCTAGACATGGAGGTATTTAGTGGCGCTTGGCGGGATTCGATTCGAGCACCTTCAGTGTCGAAAGCCGACGCGCTACCACTAGACTACCTTTAACCCAGTTTAAATCTAAACTGGTCGAATCGTTTAGCTTAGCGATTGAATTTCCTGTTCTTCAAAATACTTATGACTTACCAAAAATTATAAAGTATATAAACGAAATTTTAAACGCGAAACTGCATTTTTTAATGATCCGTCTACATTAGTCTAAACAGATTAAATATAAATATTTAATATAAACTACATCAAATACTAACCGGCTATGAAAAACTCAATATTTTTTCGAAATCGAAGGTTTAGGACATGTTAACATAAAACTCTTCAGCGTCAGCGTTACTCGTATTGACATATTTTAAACCAATCACAGGCCTTAACAATTTCGTTGCTAATCGTTTGGAGGCTTGTGATTGGTTAAATATATTTCAATAGGAGTAACGCTGGCGCTGGAGTGAACAGGCCCTTATTTAGAGATATTCTAAATAAGGGCTAAACTAAGGGCTAACTAAAATCTCTATTCATTCCTGTTTTTCACAATTCATGTAGGTACTTGTATGTTTAATTAAGGCACAATATGATGAATGTTAAGATATGTTGCACAGTGGGTATTGGAGGGGCGTATTTACAAACCAAGCGATGTCATTAGTTGGTGGTAAGGGTACCCCAGTCTCTGTCTAGGAAGGGATAATGTAAGTTGTATGTGTCTTAGCTTTTTTTATCGGAAACTAAACTGTCCGGATCAGATTGGATATAGCCTAAAAATAAATCAAGATATTTGTTTGCTTTCCTTTGTGATACGTTTTAACTGTGTTTTTCAACATTTTCTTACTGTGCTCCCCCCTTCTATTTGATACTGTTTTTGGCAACCTTACTTCTTGTGTGTACATGATAGGTGTATCAGTCGTTTATAGGTATGATTTTAAAATATATTTTACAGATATTATTGAAAAAATAGGCAATTTTATGATTATATATATGTATGTAACAATTTTATAATTTTAATTGCACACCCATATTCTAAATCAAAATTTGCATGATATAGTCACAACATAACTTCATAAATGATATTAATACCAATATTTTAGAATGATATAACGCACAGATTTTTCTTATAATAAGTGAAATGTTAGAAAAGCATTTTCACAACTCTTCTTTGATTAATTTTTGTCACTCTCTTTCTTATTTTTATTATCTGTTAAACAGAACAGATGAACTCGTTAAAACAGTAATATGATATTGCGACTTTATGCGATAAATCCGATACTGGAAATACAATAATTGCAGAAACTTTGCCATTAAGGGGATGTTTAGTACACTTAACAATACACCCACACTGTTTTTATGAAGCATATATTATACTGATTTGAAGGCGGGGTGGAGTTCATAGTTATAGCGCTTTTCGTATTCTTAGTAATTTTCGTTAGAAATATTATGGGGATGTTTATAATTACATTTCACAGTAGCCTTCAAGTGCATGGCTAAACCCGGTTGAAGATTCTTGAGTTCTATCTCAAGAGATGGAACCCAGGATATCCTGGGTCACTCTCCCAAGTCATATAGTGTTGTGATGATAAGTAATAGTTTTATAAATAATTAACGTTTATTTTAATCTCGGGATTTTAAGTAATTAAGCTTAAGTAAAACAATGCTTTGTATAAATAAATTAATTAAGCCTCTGATAAATATACTTGATGGTTAAACTTGTGGTGATCAAATATTCATTTATTTGATTAATGTCATCACATTTGGAGAAGCGTGCGCAAGTTTCTCGAAATGTTTTGACATTATGAAGAATTAAATTGAAGGAGATCATCACATGTCATACCTTATTGTTAAAATATTGATAAATTAATAAGCCTTATTTTGAAATAATTGTGAGGTGGCTGGTACGTATTTTTGGTGAATTTTTGGGTTTTATTTAATGAATGAGTGCAAAATTAAAGTGTGTGTCATTTTCTTTTAAATTTAGTCCTTCCTTTTGAGATAATCCCCCTTTTTATCAGTTGATTGTAAACCGAGACATCCGGTGGCGACAGGTCGCGGACACTATCCCCGAACGTGGAATGTTGAGAAGGTTAGCAGAATACGAGGGAGTTCCCTGCGCGGTTGAATACAGTGATTTGTAGATGGCGGGCGTTTTCAAGGAGGAAATAATGAAATAAGGAACCAACAATTACGGTATGAAGTAAGAAGAAAAAAAATATTAACGACGAGTTGAAGAGAAGATTCCTTCGGCTATTTCAGAATTTCGACGATTTCCTCGTCCGAGATTGACAGCGCGCGTAGGAACTTTTTGCTTCCGCGCGGAGCCCAAAGTGAAGAAACGTAGCGTCGACTCGGGGGCCGAGGGTGCGAAAAAATAAAAGACGGACAGAGACGGGCCAAGAAGTTGAAGCTGACCCTAGACCCTAGATGGAGAGAGAGCTGAACGGGAACGTACGACGGAGTTCATGACTTGGCGTCATGCACGCTTTAGAAATGGCGCTGGGACTCCCCTGATGATTTCATAAAATTATCGTTTTTTTTTGTTAGACTGCTGCAGCATTTTAATTTGGTAATATGATTTTAATTTCCTTTTTTTCGTTTATTGAATTTTCTTTTGATTTTTTTCTTTTAATTTCTTTTCATTCAAACGGGTTATTTTTCTCACCAGCCACCATTTTTCAGTAATTGATTTTATTGCGACTTCTCTGAAATTGTAAAAAAGAAAAGATAATTAATGTTATGAGGGCTCTATTACTGTTAATATCTTGTAATCGTTGATTGGTGGAGAGTCATGTAGAATCGAAGACTAGTCGTCAGTGTAATAAAATTGTTATTTTTATTCTGTAACGTTGTGTCATGTCGTTCTTTGCTTTTGAGTTAATTTTCTAATTTTCAGCTTTAGGTTTTTTTATTCCAGCAGAGTTGATATCCTTAAGTTTTCTTTTAGGTGCTTGTTGTTAAGATAATAATTTAAGTAGTAAAGGGTGATTAAATAAAATGGCATTCTTAAATAAACCAAAAATGTGTGAGTTGAAAGTTTTAGCTGAGGAGTTGGGTCAAGTAGTCGGAGATGATATGAGAATATTATGCATAATAAAGTTGATCAAGAGTAGCAAGGATTACGAAGAGTTTGTTAAAGCGCGATTGGCAGTTATTGTGGAAGAACAAGAACGTGAATATGAGGAACGAAAGGCTCAGGAAGAACGTGAACGCGAAGAGAGAAAGTCTCAGGAAAAACGTGAACGTGAAGAACGAAAGGCTCAGAAAGAACGTGAACGTGAAGAACGAAAGGCTCAGGAGGAAAGTGAACTTGAAGAACGAAAGGCTCAGGAAGAACGTGAAGAGCGAAGGGCTACGGAAGATCGCGAATTCTTACTCGTGAAGATGCGACTAGAGACTGAGCAAAAACCCAATATCCCCATGAAACAAGATGATGGAATTAGAACTTCTGAATTAACTAAATTTTTACCGAAGTTTGAGACGAAAGACGGAGACATTCTTCTGTTTCTCTCGCTGTTTGAGAGACAGGCTAATAGAATTGGTGTAGTGAAATCTCATTGGGTATCAGCATTGTTGGCTTTATTGCCTTCCGAAATCACACAGCTTATTGCTCGAGAGTCCGAGGATAAATTCGATGATTACGATTATATAAAGGGGATTTTGCTCAAACGTTTAAGATTGGGCCCTGAAAATTTTCGTCAGAAGTTCGTATCACATCAGAGAAATACAAATCGTTCCTGGAGGGATTTTGTGTTCGATATCACGAATTATTTTGAGGAGTGGATTGATGGCTTGGAGATAAAAGATTTTGCGGGTCTGAAAGCTGTTATGATTACAGACCAACTGAAGAGACGCGTCCCCTTTAGTACGCGAGAGCATTTTGTTGATGATTGGGCGAAATTCGTTGTTCCAACGTCATTAGCAGATAAGTTGGACGAATACGAAAGTGTAAGAACAACCACTAAGAGAACAGATATCGAAGAAAACAAGACTACAGAAACTGAAAGGGCTCGACCAGTGTTTACTTTTAAGGAGCAATCCCCAAAACGCTCGTTTGATGATAAATATTCGAAATCAAGATCACAAGCATTTCAGAAGTCCATTTGTTATACCTGCAAAGAAAGTGGTCATATATCAAAATACTGCCCAATAACAAGAAGACTCCTTCAGCTAACGCACAAAGCAGCTCCATACGGGAAAAAGACACGAGTACAGAAATGTCCACAGTTCTTACCGTGAAGGTAACAATTCCACCTTCCGTCCCTGTCATGGCAAAAGAGATTGATAATCTTAAAAATCATTCCTCTGCGCTGCGGGAAAAACACTATACAGGCGGTCGTGGACACTGGGGCACAAATATCCGTTTTGAGAGAGGACTTGGTTCCTGAGGATAAGGGTGAAGGAGAAGGAACCATCAAGAGTATATCAGCGTTCGGGGATAGCGAAATCGCAGCCCTGAAGATAATCGATATGAAAATCAATGACAAAGTTCATGTTTCAATGCCAATTTTGTGTGCCGTCTCAAAGAAGCTAGTTAATGATATGCTGATTTGTTCAACTGCCTTTGAGTCTCTGATGGATAACTATAGGTTTCCCGAGATAAATGTTCAACCCCCAATAGACATGTTACCATCCGCGACTGACAGTGAAGATCATATTAGTGCTGACAGAACCATTCATATCGACGAAGTTATAGAGAGTTCAGAATCAAAGCAGTCCGTCCGAGATGAAGAAAGAAATATTAGTGAAAGTGGTTCGAATAACTTAGATGTTGATGAAGCAAATAAAACTGTTGGAGCTAATGAGAGTGATTTTAATGACTTAAATTTTGATAAAGAAAACAAGAATCGTGGAATTGAGTGCTGCAATGATCAAGACTCTCAATCCAATCAGGAGAGTGATGTAACTGGAAAAATGTGTGATGTAGAGGAAGATGAAAATCAAAAAGACTTTTGTGGAAACTGAATTTGAATGTAAGAAAAATTCAGCAGCTTTAACTCTTGAGAAAAGTGATGTGCCCGATGAAAAAAATGTCGATAGAAGAGAATTTGGGGATCAAGTATTAAATGCAACTTTTAATGGTGAAAATGGTACATTTCAGAACTCTGATAATCAAGTGGAATCACAGAAAATCGAAACAAATTTTTTGTCAGATGATCATTTGAGCAATACTGATGACTGGGTTATAAAACATCAGAAATTACTGCAAGAAAAAGAAAGAGCAAAAAAATAGGGCTAAAATGTTAGGAGAAATGGATGAAGAGTTTGGTGTTGGTGCATTAGTGGAGGAAGAGTTTCAAAAGAGCAAGGCTTATACTTCACGACATTTAAAAGGACTTAAAGTTGCTCATGATGTTGAAGCTTTCAAGGAAGGAACACCAGTTATTCTAACTTTAAAAGACAAAGGTGTCCTTGAAGAGGAAGAGGAAAATATAAATATTATTGATATTTATATTGAATTTTATATTGAAATTTAAATATTATTGATGTTTTAGAAAATATAAATATTATTGATAGTGAACGCTATTCAAAGAATGTAGAGAATAAAAGGAAGAAACCTGATTGTGAGCCCTATGAAGGATCAGAGTATGATGAATTTGGAATATTGAAAAAAAATAATGATTGAAAAATAATGATTGAATTAAAAATATTGATGCTTTCAAAGTATGATGAAGTAATTCATGGTTAGAGAAAGAAATTCTTTGAGATAGGTTCTGAAATTACATCATCTTATAATATTAGCAGAGAACAAGAATTAGAGTTAATCAGAATGAAATTAAAGCAACGAAATAAAATGTCACTTGAAATGCCTGAACTGAAAGTGGCCAATGTATATTACACTCCTGAGGATAAGGTGAAGTTTAAAAAAACCAAAGAAGAAAAGGAAGATTTGAAAAACTCCTCTTCTGAAACCAGACTATTTGCTTACGGAAGTGGTGGATGATGGAAAAGATTTGGGATCACGGAAAAGAAGAAGAATTGGAGGAGTTGATGAACGAACGTTTACAAGTGATGCTCTTGAAATGTAAGTTGTTAAGGAGCCTAATTTATCTACTGTTATTGATGAAGAAAAAGGTGGAAAATAACTGTACAGTGCTTTAAACAATGCAAAAAAGTTGAAACATGGGAAAATTATGAGCACTACTCCAGAAAAGGTTATTGAAATTCTTAATAAAACTAATGTTGCTGAAAATGACGCTGCTGTTGATTCTAAAGGAATCAACATAGAACTGAATTCTGTTGCTGACTTCTGTAGAATACTCGGTGAAATTCCTACTTGTGGTATGTCTGGCAACACAGATAAACAGACAGATAAGATGACGGATTTAGAAAGAGAATTTTTAGAGGAAAAACAGAATCGGGAATTAGAAGCTCAGAATTGTGGAGCCTGGAATGAAGTTGACATTGATGAAAAGCCAGCTGAAATATATGTGAGAGAAAATGAACCAATTTTAGAGGTAGAACCAGATATTAATCTTGGTATTGCTGGAGCTCTCAAGTTAGCTAAGAAAAAAGGATACTTAGACAAAGAATCTAAAACATTGTCCAGTGCTACAATAACTAGTCAGTTGCAATCGCAGTCATAGACAATAGAAGAAAAGTGTTATGAATATGATAAATTTAGAAAGATGGATAGATGTACTGGGCCTGTACAAGAATTCCATGACAATGGCCCTAGTAAAAACAAAGTAGAGACTATAATCCTTTGACCTACTGGACTCAAAGTACTCCCCAGGGTGCAAAATTGACTCGTTGGGTATTGACATTACAACGTTACAATGTGAAAGTCAGTTATCGTAGAGGGTGCAAACATGGGAATGCCGATTCCTTGTCTAGATTGCCTGTTTGAATTAATTTCGCAAATGATTGAATTGAAAAAAATTAGTGTTCATTGATTTCTTACATAAACTTTGCTATTTTTGTGTTAATACTTTTACTTGAGTATGATATTTTGAGTGTTAATCATTGTATTATTTGTGTGGGAGCTACGTTCATCAAAACTCTTAATGTTTTTTAATACTATCTCTCGTATTGTTGTGTTTGTTTGTTTGTTTGTGTGTTTTTTTTTCTTTTTAAGCTTCATCGTCAATGAGACGGATGAGCTTCCCAAGGAGGGACGAGTAAAGATTGGACTCAGAAGCGAAGGTGACGCCACGTCTTAGATTTATCGAGTTTGCGGAGCCTGTGTGTCTACCGGACATTGCTGATCTAGTGGAATTTATGTTTATTCGGCACATGCCGGATTTGATGAGGTTTGCGCGCGAAGAGTGTTAAAAAGAAGGTTATTCTGGGAGATTTTGTCTTAGGGTGAGGTCGTGTCAGACCATTTGCTCTCCCGTTATGTTATTTTTATTGTGATTTTGTTTTGTAACTCTGTGTCGTCTCTCTATATATAATAAAATGTGTTTGATTAATTTAAGACTTCGTTTTTATTTGGCGAAGCAAGTGTGTCTATATTTTAATGATAATTTAAACTCGGTCATGGTGAAATTTTACTAAATAAAATAAAATAATAATGTTTTGCACTTGCAACAACCGGGAACTATCACTATTTCAAGGGACCTGTTATTAAACGAACGCCTGTGCGACACGAACTGTGAGTTCCGTTTATTTAAAAGGAATACCTGCTTAGTAAACGGGTGCATGAATCACGGAGTGCAGATGCGCACGCACCCGTGTTGCGACAATGTCTTACAGCTGCTGTACGTTCGTTTATCCAATGTTTAAAACAACGTTTCTTTTGTACGCGAGTATAATCCTCACTTTTGCGGACTAAAATGTGAAAAAAAGCGTGTATTATAATAGAGATTTTACGGTATTTGAAATTTCAAATCGAGTTTCTTTATAGATTTTATGCGTCATGTTTTTAAAGCGTCCTGTTTTTCGCATTTAATATAACCGAAATGAATTCGTATAAATTCCAAAATCTGGTTATATATTTTCTTATGTAACTGCAACAAACTTTGTCCATTTTCCCCAAATGTTAGAAAATAAAAAAAAAATAAACCAACACTTTTAAAGTATTATTTCATCTAACAACGGGAATTTCAATTTTAATCCTCCAAAATATCACGTTGCCTTTTTTGGCGCGCTCGCGGATAACTAATTATGTATTCGAAAATATTTCTGGGGAAAGTATCGCAGTAACTTTCGCGAGCACTTTTCAGTTTCTAATACGCGTGGGTTTATTAAGGACGTAGATGGATAAACAAAGCTTAGCAATTTAAGACGTGGTTAAGTCTTTCAAAGATTTACTTCTCTAATTAGACAGGTGAAGATTTTACGGTCAGAGGAAAAATGGCGTATTTTGAGGTAGATTAAATGGGGAAATTTTGGCTTAATGACACAGGAAAGCGGAGAAAGAGGTGCATGTTTATAATTTGAGATACTGAGGCATTGTTAATAGAACTTAAAAAGAGTTTTAAGTCAGGAAACTTTCAGAGCTGGGTAAAATTATGAATTTATTCTAAATACCAAGTATGATATCGTGAAACAATGCGGATGATTACCTTATTGAGTTGATACTGATACGCAAAAACTGAAAGTTGAGAGCAATGACACCATTGTTTTCTGATTCTTATCAGTTCAGTTTTCGGTCCCTATTGTTAGTAAATTTTGAAAATATGGTTTTAATAATATTTATGTTACAGATGTATATGAAGCCTAAAAAAATATAAAAGGGAATAATGAGGGTTATCTTTACCTCATGAGTTACTCGTCTCTGGTACTTGCAAAATAAAGATGCAGGTTTTTTACGCATAACGAATAAGAAAGAAAATATTCAGAATTTTAAATTTTAAAATTTTACACCCCGTTTACGATTGTTCAGTTATATCTATTGTTCATTTCGAAATTGGAATAATTCGCATGTTTTGGAAATAATTTTTCTAGACGATTTAAGTGTTTTCTTTTTTGTACTAGTTGTTTCTATGACTTGTAGATGTAAGATGCCATCTTTACATAGATAACAGGACCCGAGGTAGCCTAGTGGTACAAGTCGGATTTCTGTGCTGAAGGTGCTCGGATCGAATCGCGACAAGCACCATTAAACTTTAGCTTACGAGGCCCATTTTTCCAATTCCCTCTTTAGAACGGGAAATTTCATACCCCGTTGTAAGAACGGCCAATAAGGGATATATATATATATATATATATATATATATATATATATATATATATATATATATACACACACACACACACACACACACACACACACACACACACACACATATATATATATATATATATATATTCATTCATATTCGTTCTTGGGCCCGTATTCTCGGGATACATGCTACCCTAAAATGTAAAAAAAAGGTTAAATATCTCCGTGTCTAGGCACGTGAAAGTCCCTGTATGCCTCTATGAGGTCAGAGAGGGTGGGAGACGGTACGATCCCCTGGGTGTGACACCTGGAGGTACTCGGTCAAAACTGAAGTGACACTTGACTAAATCGAACTTCGACCCTTGTGGTGCCATTATAAACTGGAGCCGCACCCCTCTGCCCGCTAGTCTATATGGAATTGGTCTCGACTACTTCTGGCCAGGGTGCATTAGAAAAAACAACATAGATAACGCGAGGCCGAGAAAATGTTCTTCTCTAACTTTGTAAAGCAAATAGTATGACAATCTTTAGAAAATTTCGCAAACGCAATTTCTGCTACGCCATTTGCATTTTCCCCCTCCCTTTTTTATTATACCTGTCCCGAGCTATTAGTATGTAGATGTCGCTTTGGTATATATTTACATTTATGAATAGTCATCTGTAGTTTCTTCCTGTCTGTGTGGCAACGTTTTTTGTTTATCTATGTGACAAATGGTCGCATAGTTTTGTTCTGTAATAAATTCATGTCAAAATACAGTCCACTAGTAATGTATTTTTATCCGCATTGTTCTACGTCATTATTTTTTGAAATTATTTTTTTTAAACCAATGCGAAGGCACTTGTAATCAAACATTGGCCTATACTACGCGCAATTTTACTGCCCATTTTATTATAGGGGCACCATATAGGCGGACAGAATTACCCCCTATGAAGGGACGACACGAACGGAGGCATTTTTCGTCATTATTTATACCATATAACATAAAAAGGATATTTAGTCCTGTTTTAGATATAGAGTTAAGGTTTTCGTCCATTACTTCTTAATCCTATGATTTGTAGAATTAAGATGAGTCATTTGTAAATATTACGTGTGTATTACGTCCTAACATGTGAATTAAAGAATATTATTCATAAGCTTTTCAAAATTCAACATTTTGTAATATTTTATTTTTTTATTTTTATTGTTCGTCGATCCATTTTTTTTTGTTGCACAGTATAAATGATAAAACAAATTAA
The DNA here is from genome assembly GCA_907164885.2 of Dolomedes plantarius. Taxonomy (NCBI): domain Eukaryota; kingdom Metazoa; phylum Arthropoda; class Arachnida; order Araneae; family Dolomedidae; genus Dolomedes; species Dolomedes plantarius. The sequence goes on along the minus strand of OU015500.1, from coordinate 122,054,445 downwards.
AAAAATATTTTTACTTGGCTAAAAAATGTAGATAATTTATCTTTATTATCGGTAGTGTTCGGGACTTGTAGAAGCAAGACACATCATTTCAGAGAATAAAGTGTGACAAAAATTATATTATTATCAATATTATATATGATATAATTTTGGAAAGATAATTTCAGCAATCTTCAAGTTTCAGATGTATATGAAGCCTTTTATGAAAAAAAATATAAAAGTGAGCATTATGCCATAACATGGGAATTAGAGAATATTATTCCTAACCTGTTCAAAATTTAACATTTTGAATTTTTTAAAAAATTATTTATATTGTTCTTCGATCCATTTTTTGTTACATAATATAAATGGTAGAAGAAATTCAAAAATATTTTTACTTAGTTAAAAAAATGTAGATAATTTTTCTTAATTACCGGTAGTTTTTGTGCCTTGTAGAATGAATATATGTTTTTTCAGAGAATAAAGTGACAAAGATTATATTATTATCTCGCTTTTGAAAATTTAGGCATGTTTCGATCTATGTTCCCTTATCTATATTTTTCCCCTTTCCATTTTTTATATAATACAGTGTGTAAATGTCAAAAAGGGGTTTTTTGGAGGGATATTTTAACCTACTTGAAAAATCTAGATAAGCTTATCTGTTCTTTATGCTCAGTTTCTGTCACTTATAGACGGAAAACCCATTATTTGAGGGAATAAAGTGTGACTCTGATAATATTATTCGCTCAATTTTGTATCTGACTTTAAAAATTTGTTCCTTTATTACATTATTTAATTTCTTACCCTGTTACATTAAATAGAGAAAATGATATAAAAAATATTTTTTATGGATATTTCGACATATTAGAAAGCTTTTGAATATATTTTTGCCGATTCCAGTTTCTTTTAAAACAACAGCTAATTTACTCATATATGCTTTGAATATACACATATATAATTTCTCTTGAACAGATTTAAACAGATTAAACTCTTGAACAGATTTAAACAGGTTAAACTCTTAACAAATTTAAACAGGTTAAACTCTTAAACAGATTAAACTCTTGAACAGATTCAAATCTCTTAAACAGGTTAAACTCTTGAACAGATTTAAACAGGTTAAACTCTTGAACAGATTCGAAACTCTTAAACAGGTTGAACTCTTGAATAGATTTAAACATATTAAACTCTTGAACAGATTTAAACAGGTTAAACTCTTGAACATATTCAAAACTCTTAAACAGGTTAAACTCTTGAACAGATTTAAACAGGTTAGACTATTGATCAGATTCAAAACTCTTAAACAGATTAAACTCTTGAACAGATTCTATACTTTTAAACAGGTTTAACTCTTGAACAGATTCAAAACTCTTAAACCGTTTAAACTCTTGAATAGATTTTTGGCGATCCATATCACTTTAAAAGCAACAGCTAAAACAACTAATAAAAGAAAACTTAAAATGACTATCGCATCTACGATGTTTTGAATATAATATTTTAGATGTGTTATACAAGTTTAATATTTGTTTCCCCTTTTAAATAATAGCACTTCTCTATCATCCATATTGCATATTATATTTGAGATTGAAAAAAAAAATAAATATATATAAACTACTGGAAAAATTCAGATAAATTTTCAAGGATTTTAATATGAAAAAGCAAAAGAAAATCCCTGGGATTAAAATTTTTAAATTATTGAATTTCAAGTTTTGTTGCAAACAAATTAATTTATTTCGTTGATATTTATTGCTATTCCATTTAATGACTTGTGCCATGGAAAATCCACGACATAAGTAATTTAAATTTTGAAGCTAATAAATTCGATACAGCGAACCAATTCTTCGTTTGCATACCACAAACACGGAGCACTAATTTGAAGAGAATTGAATTCAGTTAAAGACTGGACTAATAAACTTAAGCCAACGTCGCAATCAGATAAATTAATTTTATTAGATGAAATTCAGGGGTTTACGTGCTTTGGGATTCCCGTATCCAATATTTCATGTTGCATTCTAACGCTAATTTTCGACAAAATGTTGCTGGATTTCGCCGAGGGCTATACTTTGGGCTATTTTACAATGTTACAATATTGTTAATTCTACAGAAAATGGAAGACATAAGAAGTTTGGACAAATTGGTTTTCCGAGGGTAATGGATTCGTGTTATGCATTTCTTATTCAACTTTTGCTCCAAATTCTGCCGGAGGCTAAGATTTCGAGAAGTATCGGAAAATTTAAAAATAAATTAACAAAACTGGATTCCCCCCGCTTCCTGACTTTAAATTGCATTATACGTAAAAAGTTCTTGTAACAAGTTTCGAAGGCTATTTGGACATAATGATATGATTCAGGCAATACTTTATTTGTCTTCTGAATTATTTATTATTTGTTTCTGTCATTCGGAATTGTTTCTGGGACAATATTAAATAGGATTTGGTAAAATAATAAGAATTATGATCTTTGTAATTCGATATTAAAATTAGAGAAATGTCATATTTTGTTATCTTTTAGTTTTAGATCAGCTTAGGGTAATTTTTATGAATATAAATTACCCTTTTTGAATTTTATATGCATCGTCTGTAACTTAAGGGGACTCATCAGTTTTACACAAGTAAAAATATCACAATTTTGGTTGTTTTTCGAACTTCTATAACTTTTTTTGATATAATCCATTATACATCAAATTTTCAGTATTACTTTTTACATTATGTTTCTTGAATTAATTTTGTTACAAGTAAATAAGAATTTTGTTTATGAAGTAAAAAATTGGTGCATTCTCTGAAAATTTAAAATTTATACTAATTTAATTTTAAAATATCCATACCAACCCTACTAAAAAAATTATTAAGTTGACATTTATTTTTATTGGGACATAAAATATTGGTAAGTGAATTTACATTATAAAAACAATAAATTAAATAAAACTGTTTTATGAAAAACATTAGTTTAAAAACAATTTATTAATTTCTACGTTCAAAATGTCTGTTGTCTAATTACTCCTCGTGTATCAAAAAATGATCGTAGTGCTCACAACCAATCAATCCTAATAAAAAAATTATTAAGTTGACATTTATTTTTATTGGAACGTAAAATATTGGCAAGTGAATTCACTTAATAAAAACAATAGCTGAAATAAAACTGTTTTATGCAAAAAACATTAATTTTTATTTTTAGAAGCTTTTTTTCACTAATTTCTGTGTTCAAAATGTCTATGGTGTAATTCCCCCTCGTGTATCAAAAATTGACCGTAGCCCTCTCAACCAACCCTACTAAAAAACTATTAATTTGACATTTATTTTAATGGGACATAAAATATTGGAAAGGAAATTTCCTTAATAAAAACAATAGCTGAAATAAAACTGTTTTATGCAAAAGCATTAATTTTTATTTTTAGAAGTTTTCTTTTACTAATTTCTGTGTTCAAAATGTCTATGGTCTAATTCCCCCTCGTGTATCAAAAATTGACCGTAGCCCTCTCAACCAACCCTACTAAAAAACTATTAATTTGACATTTATTTTAATGGGACATAAAATATTGGAAAGGAAATTTCCTTAATAAAAACAATAGCTGAAATAAAACTGTTTTATGCAAAAGCATTAATTTTTATTTTTAGAAGTTTTCTTTAACTAATTTCTGTGTTCAAAATGTCTATGGTCTAATTCCCCCTCGTGTATCAAAAATTGACCGTAGCCCTCTCAACCAACCCTACTAAAAAACTATTAATTTGACATTTATTTTAATGGGACATAAAATATTGGAAAGGAAATTTCCTTAATAAAAACAATAGCTGAAATAAAACTGTTTTATGCAAAAGCATTAATTTTTATTTTTAGAAGTTTTCTTTTACTAATTTCTGTGATCAAAATGTCTATGGCCTAATTACCCCTCGTGTATCAAAAATTGACCATCCATCTCAACCAACCAACCAACCCTACTAAAAAATTATTAAGTTGACATTTATTTTTAATGGGACATAAAATATTGGCAAGTGAATTTACTTAATAAAAACAATAGCTAAAATGAAACTGTTTTATGCAAAAACATTAATTTTTTATTTTTAGAAGATTTTTTTTACTAATTTTTGTGTTCAAAATGTCTATGGTCTAATTACCCCTCGTGTATCAAAATTGACCGTAGCTCTCTCAATCAACCAACCAACCCTACTAAAAATTATTAAGTTGACATTTATTTTTAATGGAACATAAAATATTGGCAAGTGAATTTACTTAATAAAAACAATAGCTGAAATAAAACTGTTTTATGCAAAAACATTAATTTTTATTTTTAGAAGTTTTTTTTACTAATTTCTGTTTTCAAAATGTCTATTGTCAAATTACCCCTCATGTATCAAAAATTGACCATAGCCCTCTCAACCAACCAACCAACCCTACTAAAAAATTATTAAGTTGACATTTATTTTGAAGGGACATAAAATGTTGACAAGTGAATTTCCTTAATAAAAACAATAGCTGAAAACAATCTGTTACAAAAAAATTAATTTTTATTTTTAAAAGTTTTTTCATTAATTTCTGTGTTCGGAATGTCTATGGTCTAATTACTCCTCGTGTATCAAAAAATGACAGTAGCGCTCTTAACCAACCAACCCTACTAAAATATTATTAAGTTGACATTTATTTTTAATGGGACATAAAATATTGTCAAGTGAATTTACTTAATAAAAACAATAGCTGATATAAAACTATTTTATGCAAGAACATTAATTTTCATTTTTGCAAGTTTTTTTATTACGCTGCTGGCCACCCAAACTGCAACACCAAGAAAGACAAGAGATATCACAACAAAATTTATTTGTAGATAACATAGTGACCAAGTATCAAATGATTAAATTTATAGACTTCTGTGAAGTGTGGTTCCTGCCAAAATCAGTAGCCAGAGTAGCCGCCATTGTTGGAGATCACCGCTGCCACACGCCTCGGCATTGATTCAAAGAGACTTTGGATGAGTTCTTGGGGTGCAGCAGACCAAGCAGCTTCCACACGTTGCCAAAGTTGATATGTTGTGGCAGCTGGGGAAGGAATCTGGGTCAATCGTAGAGCAACCATGGACCACATATTTTCTATCGGCGAAAGATCCGGAGAGCGAGGCGGCCAGGGAAGCAATTCAATCTGGCGATTTACGAAGAACCGTTGGACAATGAGTGCCACGTGTGGTCGCGCATTATCCTGTTGAAATATGGCTGTGGGCAAGCCCTGAAGGTAAGGAAGGACAACTGGCTCCAACACCTCGGAGATGTAGCGCTGGCTGTTTAAAGTACCGGCAATGCGTACTAGAGGTGTGCGAGAGTGATATCCAATACCGCCCCATACCATAATACCCGGTGCAGGACCAGTGTGGCGGTGCATAACGCAGCTTTTCAGCATCCTCACTTCACGGTGTCTCCAGACTCGAATGCGACCATCGTGGTGTTGCAGACAGAAGCGTGACTCGTCAGTAAAGACAATTTCATTCCATTCTGCCGTCCACAACCTTCTGTCATCGCACCATTGGCGGCGGAGACGTCTGTGGTTCTGCGTCTAGGGTAGACACAGCAATGGACGTCATGCGGACAGACCACTCTGCTATAAACGGCGTCGAATGGTACGCGCAGACACTGTATGATGCGTTACAGACTGCATGTGCTGTGCTGTGGTTCGTGATGTGACTCAGCGATCCGTCACTGCCATGCGCACAATTTGCCTGTCATCACGTGAAGTGGTGCGCTGAGGTGGATGCGATCGAACACGCCGGTCCGTCGTACCCTCCTGCATCCAACGATCACATATCCGCATTACAGTTGTTTGGTTTCGTCCAACACGACTACCGATTTCCCTGAAAGATAATCCACAATCTCGGTAGGCCACTATCCTTCCTCTGTCGAACTCGGATACTTGATCAAAAGATGATCGCTGTTTTCGACGAGGCATAATTGATCGTTTTTTTGTAAAAACCACAAGAAAAACACAATAACCGAACTTGAAATCGTCGAAATCTCCAAGACTTAAATAGCGCTTTGAAGTGGCGCCACAGGCGCGCGTGATGTGCGTCTGCGCTGAAATTCTAATCATTTGCATATCTCACCTCCGCTAATGCATGTTGTAAATTTCATGTTATTTGCATGTTTCCTTCAGGGTGTTGCATTTACAGTGGCCAGCAGTGTAATTTCTATGTTCAAATGTTAAACTGAGTATTTCCGATACTAGAGGCAGAAACCACAAAGTCGGGGTTATCCTCTTTTATACCTGGGGTTCGCAAACTTTTTTTCCTTTGCGACTTACGTTCTTAAAATTGAAAAACCCTCGACCCACAATGAAATTTTTTTTTAGTAGAAACATATTTAAAAAAAATTATGAAAATATTAACAAAAAAAACAAACAAAACGGAAACGGTATATTTTGAGTATATATTTATTTTACATAATATGTCTCGCTTACCCTCTGCACTTCTTTAAGGTAAAACTGTTGGACATCTTATTTAACAATGTCATATAATTTTTTAACATATATAAAAAAATTAAAAATATGTAATTTTATAAAACTTAAAGCATTTTAACGTAGAATTACGTTCCTCCATAACGGTCCTCCTGAGAGCAAAATTTCAGATGTTCTGCGTCGCGAGTTATAATTTTGGCAGCGCGCCAAACCCAGTCTGTATCGCTTGGGCAAGCAGTAAACAGTTAAACAGAAATGTACCAAAATGCGTCAAAATTTTGACATACATATATCTATGTTGCCCAGTATAAAGAGCTTAAGTCAAAAGAGGGATTTTTAGATATTTGTTAGTATTAATAAAAAAAACTTTTGAATAGTATAAAAGGCTCCTCTCTAAGTCTATCAATTAAGTCAATCAATTTTGTATACAAAAGTACATTTCTTTGTACTAAAGACTCATGTCGAAATTATTGTTCTGCGATTGACATTGTATAAAAGCCAATAACTTGGTATTTAAATCACTGTTTTTGACTTAAGCCCTTTATACCGGGTACCATATATATATGTATATATATATATATATATATATATATATATATATATATATATATATATGTGGGATACCTTTCGTTTGAAGGAGTATTTGCATCCATTAAAGCAGAAATTACTCCTAAAATCTAACAATAACAAATGTTTATTTATTGAAAGTATGGTTAAAATATTATATCGTCTACAGCTAGTCGTTCAGCTTCTTTCCCCTTCACGTCCGGGGACCCGTCTCCTCGTAACAACGGCGACCGTCGTGTTTCCACCGAAAAAACTCTCCTCTCAGAAAAGGGGTTGGGGAGCGAGGTCATTGCCCTCTCTGGCATCTCAGCACCGCAGTTCTGGTGTAGTGCACGGGATTCATCTCACAGCTGGGCCATGATGACACCGAAGCGACCTCGCGGAACCTTCCGTTGTTTGACTCAAAATAAATCCTAAAAAAAAAAAAAAAAGGAAAACAACAGTATTTTGCATTAAAATTATTTACAGATCATTAGACCATGGTTTTATGTGATCAGCGGCTGAACTGGTCTTAATTGGCCCTTCATGACAGCCAATCTTTTCTAGGTCGTAACGATCGTTCGACTTCGCCTTTGCAATTCTATACAGTCCTTGTCATAGAATTCTTGTACAGGGCCAGTATATCTATCCCTCTTTCGAACTTTATCATCTTCATAAAACTTCTCTTCTATTGTGTATGACTGTGATTTCAACTGGTTAGTTCTTCGGGCACTGGACAAATTTTTAGATTCTTTGTCTAAATATCCCTTTTTATTAGCTAACTTGAGAGATCCAGCAATACGAAGATTAATATATGGTTCTTCCTCTAAAATAGGTTCATTTTCTCTCACAGATATTTCAGCTAGCCTTTCATCAATGTCAACTTCATTCCAAGCTCCACGATTCTGAACTTCTATTTCCTCATTCTGTTTTTTTTTTCTATAAGCTCTCTTTCTAAATCCGTCATCTTATCTGCCTGTTCGTCCCTGTTGACAGACATACCACAAGTAGGAACTTCACCGAGTATTCTACAGATGTCAGCAACGTAATTCAGTTCCATGTTGATTTCCTTAGAATCAACAGCAGCGTCATTTTCAGCAACATTAGTTTTATTAAGAATTTCAATAAACTTTTCTAGAATAGTGTTCATAATTTTCCTCTCTTTCAACTTTTTTATTTTGTTTAAAGCACTGTAAAGTTCTTTTCTACCCTTTTCTTCATCAATAACAGTGGACAAATAAGGCTTCTCAACAACTTTCATTTCGAGAGCATCACTTGTTAACGTTGGTTCATCAACTCCTCGAATTCTTCTTCCTTTCCGTGATCGCAAATCGTTTCCATCATCCAACACTTCTGCAAGCAAATCGTCTGGTTTCAAAAGAAGAGTTTTTCGAATCTTCCTTTTCTTCTTTCGTTTTTTGAACTGCATCATATCCTCAAGAGTGTAGTAATCATTGGCAGCTTTCAGTTCAGGCATTTCAAGTGACATCTTATTTCGTTGCTTTAATTTCATTCTGGGAAACTCTAATTGTTGTTCTCTGCTAGTATTATAAGATAGTGTAATTTCAGAACCTACCTCAAAGAATTTCTTTCTCTCACCATCAATTACTTCATCATACTTTGGAAGCATATTCTTCAATATTCCAAATTCATCATACTCTGGTTCTTCATAGGGGTGATAATCACGTTTCTTTCTTTTATTTTCTACATTCCTTGAATAGCATTCACTATCAATAATATTTATATTTTCTAAAACATCCTCTTCCTCTCTAAGGACATCTTTTTCTTTTAAAGTTAGAATAATTGGTGTTCCTCCCTTGAAAACTTCAACATCATGCGCAAATGTAAGTCCTTTTTAATGTCGTGAGGTATAAACCTTGATCTTTTGAAACTCTTCCTCTACTAGTGCACCAACACCAAATTTTTCATCCATTTCTTCTAACATTTTAGCCCTTTTTTCTGCTCTTTCTTTTTCTTGCAGTAATTTCTGATGTTTTGTAACCCAGTCAGTATTACTCAAATGATTGTCTGACAATAACTTTGCTTCGACTTTCTGTGGTTCTACTTGATTATAAGACCTCTGAAATGTACCATTTTCATCATTAAAAGTTGTGGCAAGTTCTTGATCTCCTAATTCTCTTGTATCGACATTTTTTCCATCAGGCACATCACTTTCCCCAAGAGTTAAATCTGAATTTTTGTTACATTCAAATTCAGATTCCTCAAATTCTTTTTGATTTTCAACTTCCTCTACATCACAGACTTTTCCAGTCACATCACTCTCCTGATTGAATTGATAGTCTTGATCATTGCTGCACTCGTTTCCAAGATTCGTGTTTTCTTTATCAAAATGTAAGTCATTAAAATCACTCTCATTAACTCCAACAGTTTTATTTGCTTCGTCATCTAATTCATTCAAATCACTTTCACTAATATTTCTTCCTTCACATACACCACTTTCATTTTCAGTTAATTTGGTTTTATCTTCACTATTTTCATCTTCACCGTCAGTCGCAGATGGTAACATATCTGTTTCCACTGGACTATTATTTTCGTCTGAATTCAACATAGAAATCTCAATTTTCTGTGATTCACGGCTTTCTACTCTATTTCCTTCACACTCAGGTACAGCTGGTTGTCTAGGGTAAACTGTTTTAATGTTCGTTATAAATCTCATTCCTGGTTTGTTTTCCGGAGATATTTCATTATCATTTACTTTACTACGTGCAATACAAACATAATTAACTTGAAAATTCTTACGCAAACGCACTATATTTACACCTTCGTTATTCATGGAAAAATCAAATTCAGACATTACATCAATTCCAATAACCATTTTGTTACACAAATTACTACTTAAAACATAAATATCAGTATACACAGAATAATCATCAACTATTATATTAGCATTAAAATAACCTAAAGGAGATATTTGATCTGAATTGATTCCCATTAACTGTACTTTATTCTGCGTTAGTTTTGGGGATCCCAGATTAACATAAGCTTCTTGATTTACTATTGTAATTTCACTTCCGGTGTCTCAAATAGCATCTACTTGTTTTCCGAAAACTTCGACACATTTCTCAATCCTAGTAGGACGATGATGTGAAATCGCTACTTTATTTACCTTCTTTTGAGGACAGATTTGCCTTGTGCCCGAACTCGTCACATAAAAAGCACCGCAAACCATTGTCGTTAAATTTACAAACAGATGATTTATGCCCTTCCTCATTGCAATTGTAGCAGATAATTTTAGAGTTCGAATCACTTCTCTGGCGTGTGTTAGCAAAAGGTTGTGTATACTTCTGATTTCTATTCAAATATGTTTTTGGTTTCTCGTTAAAAAACTTTGTGTCTAATTGTTTCTTGCCTCACTACATTTTTAAATCCAGCTTTAAAATCTTTTTTAACTTCATTTCTCCGACTATTATCTTTAATTTTCTCATATACTTTTAATTAGTCTCTAAATTCCTGTATGTCTCTGCATCCGTATAAAATGTGTTTTTTTACATCTAAATCATTAATTCCATTTATAATGTATTGTATAATCGCACTGTCTCCAATACTTCCACGCGACGCGATTTCCTTCATCCTAAAATAATAATCAATGACTGGGTCATTCCCGCCCTGTCTTGAGCTTCTTAAAGCGGAATGTAAGTCAGCTGAATTCGTGTCCTGGGCAAATTCTTTAACAAGCGTCTGTCTAATTCTCGACCACGTTTTGATATTCTTTTCGCTGTCAAGAAACAATTTTGCTCTCCCACAGATCAATCTCTTAGCGAAAATAAATTTCTGCAAGTCAGATAGTGTGAACAAATCCGACATATCCTCAAACTCATTAACCCATTTATGTACGGTCGTAGATGATGAACCGTCAAAATGTTTAACTATGGCTTCTACATCGTTGAAATTTATCATGGGTCTGTTAATTGCACTAATGGCAGAAGAATTGTTTATTTGTACACTATTACTATTTTCCCTTTCACTTAATTCGTCATCGTCATCATAATCATCATCATCAACAATAACATTCTGTTGCAAAATATTTATATCATTCAAATTAATGACAATTCTCTTGACCAGTTCTGGTTTGCTACCCTTATTATCCAAGCTCAATATATTGCATACAGAAATTAAATCACTTGTGGAAAAATTGGAAGAAACATATTCAGTTTTCCTCTTAAAACTTGCATCATTTTCATTTTCATAATTTAGTCCACGAAAAGTACTTAATTTTTTGCGGTTCGTCCTATCACCTTCGTCTTCAAATATTATACGATAAACAAGTTTAATGTCTCTAAATGGAAATGACTTCAAATGTTTCAAAATCTGCGGAGAGTCTTCCAGTTTTTCCATGTTTAATTATAAAGATACACTCACCTTTAATTCCGGCGTCGCAGAAGAATAATCCACTTTCACGAGCGTCTTAATATTCCGTCACAACAGTCTTTTTCACTTCAACTGTTCCGTCCTAGCTCCACAACGCGAAGCTTAGCGTCTCGACTATCACTGCTGTATCCCGCTCACGCACTTAAATTCCTTTCTCAAATATCCCGGGCCAAGCGCCCAAAAATGTGGAATACCTTTCGTGGGAAGGAGTATTTGCATCCATTAAAGCAGAAATCACTCCTAAAATCTAACAATAACAAATGTATATTTATTGAAAGTATGGTTAAAATATTATATCGTCTACAGCTAATCGTTCAGCGTCTTTCCCCTTCACGTCCGGGGACCCGTCTCCTCGTAACAACTGCGGCCGTCGTGTTTCCACCGAAAAAAACTCTCCTGTCAGAAAAAGGGTTGGGGAGCGGGGTCATTGCCCTCTCTGGCATCTCGGCACCTCACTTCTGCTGTTAGAAGTGGGGCAGTGAACGGGATTCATCTCACACATACACACACACACACGCACATATATATATATATATATATATATATATATATATATATATATATATATATATATATATATATGTAAAGCTTCCATTTCACGTCACTTTAATGCTATAAACATGAAGCAGTCATGGTCCAAAAGATTGAAGATACGACGAATTAATATATTAAAGAAGATTTATTACGACTTCATTGAACCAGAGCTCCGAAATTGTTGGCCAGACCACTCCACCCAAAAAACGACCGCTCGCTATCGCAGCCTTCCCCATCGAAGTCTATCTGCCAACTTACTTAGTTCTTTGTTATTCTCCCGCCCAATCTTTTTGCTGACTCTTAAATCGAATGTTCTCGAAGCTTCTTCTTTATGTAACGGTAATCCCTCATCCGAATAATCTCCTGTTAAAAATCAGAGCGTCAGGTGGAGACCTCTATTGATAGTTTTTACTATTAACAACCCTTCTTCTTTTTTTACGCCGAACTTTCGTGAGTTAATAATTTTTGATTATCAATTCCCATTTTTCCCAAACAAAAGCCCCCCTAAATTTTAGTGTTACGTTTTTTCCTTACATATATATATATACATAACACATACATACATATTTGCATACAAAAGAGGTAAGCAATGATAAGTAATCCTACTTTAATAACCCGCGGTAGTTTCCTTAGAAGAGACTTCCTGCAATTATTTTTTTTTAAATAAATGATTCGATATGACATAAATTTTCTTCAGACTTTCCGCGACCCCTCCTGTTATTTTACGACCCCCCAGTGGGTCGGGACATACAGTTTGCACACCACTGTTTTATGCAACGATGTAGAAACAATAAACGTTCTATCACAAAATATAATAATATTGACACAAGTAGAAAAGAAATAGCGTTTCGAAACTTGGAAATAAAACGAGCGTGTAAGAATAGATTTAAAAAAGAAAATTCAACTAAAATCTGAAGTTTCTTTTAACAGGAAACCTGGCACGGGATGATCGGATTCCAAAATTGGAATGTAGTACCATCGTAGGGATTATTTTCCACATAAGGACGGTGGCTAGACTTAAGGTCACCCTAAGGAAAGAAACATAATATTTGTTACGTATATTTAAGTGAGAACAGGAAACAGGAGGAGATATAGGAATGCGAGAGTGGAAAAGTACACAGAAGAAAAACACGAGGAAAGGAATTTAAAATAACTAAAATCCAAACTGATTTATTCAAACAGGACGTAGATATGTAGTCGATGTCCCATCGACTAAAATAATGAATGATTGCCCGGCGATGCCCGGGAAGATATATAGATATAAAAATTTTGATGCATTCCATAAAAAAATACTGGGCTGCACCCCCGCTCTTCATGTTCATCTGGCTAGACAAATTGCGCTTAGCGCGTTTCTACTGAAGTAATATACAAACAATAAGAAAGAAAGAAACTTTGAGCTTCCGGACCTTCGTCTGATTATACGTCTGATTTTATTGAGAATTAATAACACAGTGTTGCGTGATTCGCACGTTTGGATTGAATAAGTTTACTGCTTAATTATATTTGTTAGATACTGTTTAATTAGATTTAATTAGATTTGTTTGATCCACTGTTTAATTAGAAATAAGTTTTATAATTTACTTTTGCCTTTATTATTTATTTTTCCCTTAAAAGCTCAGTTTGTTCCACAACACCCAAGAGACGCACTTTTTTCCACATCACCCAAGAGGTAAGATGCATTATCCCCTTTATTTATTCAAAGTAAGGCGCGATTTCACATGGAGCCTATTTTCCTTACTTTGGTGATTCGGTTTTTATTGTCGACAGGCCAAAAGCCGTATCGGTTTTTAATTTTCCCAAGGCCAAAAACCGTTGAAAAAGCGAATTGTAATTCGATTTTTAATTTTCGTAAGGCCAAAAACCGTAGAAAAAGCAAATTGTAAATCGGTTCAAGCAATGAGAAGAACTGCAAATAACAAAGGACAAAAAGGAGAGCCGGGAAAGTTGTGTTAAAACATACTAATTTGAACTGCATTCTTAAAAAACTCCCATCTCAGTTAGTCTAGTGGTTAAATTTTATCTTTTACTGTATTTTAATATTTCTTTTGTCAATTTATTTCGTTGTTATGCACGAAATGCAAAATTAATTTAAAGTATCACAAAAAGAAAAGAAACCACCTGATCAGCATTTCATAAATTACATTCTAAAAATTAATCTTTAAAATTTCACCAAAAATCAGAAAAGGGAGGTAGGTAAAGATTTGAAAAAGATTTCGTTTTAAAGGAATTTTTATGATATTTATCGTGATATAAATTTTATATCCCTCGGACTATCATTTTAAATTCAAACTTAAAAAAATTAGAAAAACAGCTTAAAAATTTAATTTTAAAAAATCGAAGAAGAATTTTTCAAAAATCTTTCTCAGTTCACCCCTACACTATAAACTCCACTATAGAAGAATCACCATGCAAAATTTCAGCTATTTATGTCCAACGGTTTGGATTGTGCGTTATCTGTCAGTTAGTCAGTCAGTTAGGCAAGGCCAAAGATTATTACCATGAAGCTCTCCCCCCCCCCGGCGCACCCCTCTTCTCCCGTGCGGGGGAAGAGGGATAGGTTCGGATTTCACTGAACGGTCTGTATCCACAGGGGGTACCTCGCACCTCTTACGGGCACAAAAAATCATTAAAAAATTAATTAAAAAAAAACTAATTGAGACCCAAACTTCGTTTTTGCTGATTTAAGTTTCTCGGGTTCTAAACATTAACTGTGCCGAATTTGGTCCCTGTGAGTGAAACAGTCTATGATTCTATAGCGGACAAACAAACAGACAAGCTCTTTTATATATATATATATATATATATATATATATATATATATATATATATATATATATATATATATATATATATATATATATATATATATACAGTGGAACCTCGCATAACGAGCATAATTCGTTCTAGAGTCTTACTCGTAATGCGAAACACTCGTTGAGCCAAACAATTTTTCCCATATAATAAATTAATGCAAAATACGATAATGCATTCCATGCCAAAAAATACTCAATATTTTTTAGATGTAACGTTTATTATTTAAAGAAAATCAATTATAGATAAATTCTTAAGGAGTAAAATCATCCATATGTAGTTTATTATTTACGAATTTATGACACATATCTAATTTTTTTACTAGAAAGCTATCTAGCGACATTTGTTTTTCTCGGCGCTTCAAAATTTTGCTGAAAATGTGTCACCGCATTGTCATTGAATAAATTTATAGCGCGCATAGCCACCGTCTT